>JAGFMF010012099.1:117190-164125 GCA_019455555.1 Galemys pyrenaicus | reverse complement strand
CTGACTTGGGCACACTGACTGTTCACCCTGACTTGGGCACACTGACTGTTCACACTGACTTGGGCAGGGCTGGTTTCTACCTGCCCTTGCCTTTTGCACGTCTGTTTCTTGGTATCTCCAGAAACAAGCAGCTAATGTCCAATGATGCAGGCCCTTGGCCTCAGCTGCCCCCACCGACGCCGGTGAGCGAGGGTACCTGGTCACAGCTGCTGCTGTCACTGCCTTTCACCCTGTAATCACCACGGGTTCTTGTCTCATGAAGCCATAGAAAGGAATTCACAGGCTTTCCCAATAAGGAAGCAAAGAGAAGCAAACTTTGTCTTGGAAATTAAAGAAAACTTTCTTTAGGAAAAAAGAGATAACTCTTTAAAGACTCCCGGGTACATGGTAACTGGGAGGAGCAGAGAGCCGTGATGGGGCCTTACTTTGGAAATATATATTTTCTTTCCCTTATTATTCTAAAATTTTACTAGTCTTTCTGTGATTGGTTATTTCCTGCTGGCCCTACTTAATGTATTATTGTGCCTAGAATCTTCAGTACCTGGAATTTTCCACCTGCAATTTTGGTAGCAAGGGAATCTCCCTTAGTTTACATCCATTATCTCCTCTTAGCCCCATGTTTAGAAGTTTGCATTTCCCTATCTCCTGGCACCTTCCTTTCCTTTGTTCCAACACTTAACTATTCTGGGGTCTAGCCTACCTGTTTCCATCCCCCCAAAACTGCCTAATTATGTCTAACTTCCCCTAAGCCTCGCCACTCTCCACCATGGACTCCTATACCTTCTCCATCAGTCCGCATCGATACAATATGGCAGAGGTGACACCCCGCACCCCCCAGACGCCACCACATCTGACAGCAATCGGGAAACGAGGACTCCAAGAGCTGAGGCAGCGCTGTGGGGAGCAGAGCCCAGGTAATGTCTTCCTGGACTGGTTCCCCACTTAAAGAAATGAGTTTGTGGCTCCGAGCTACAGGTAAACATGAAACTAGGCTTCATGAATTACAGGTGTATGCGAGGTTCCTTAGGGCCCAGGATTTAAATTCATACCACTGAACAGTTTTTAAAGGCTTTAGCACATGATTTTGTTTGTATGCAAATGAGGGCTGCTAATTTCAAATGAGTCTTAACTATTTATTTAAGTAGTCCCAAAGGACCGCTATTTGAAAACAATTTGCTAGCAGTTATTTCAAGTACTAGACACACTCAGAAAATAATAAACTGTGTGTTTTAAATTAATTTAGTAACTTGGTTACCAATTCCAACAGAATTCTAGAATTAATCTGAATCAGAGAGCCTACTGCCTTTGCGCACTTACTATCTTTTCAACTCAGGTTGAAGATTTTGAAGGGAAAGTAAGTGTTCTCCAAACGCACATGCAGATATCAGCTAATTAAACTAGTCCATTTGCACCTGATTTTATATATACATACATATGACTTATATAGTTACGTATATGGTCTCCCCATGTTTCAGCACCCCAACATAGGAAGATAATTATTCCATTTTCTGAAGAGAGGGAGACCTTGAAGCACTCAGTGCAATCTCCTGACCCTGAATTTCGGATTTCTGCTTTAGAATCACAGGTCTAGAGGTGGAAAAGACATTAGAGCTTTGTCAGCTCTGTCCTTAATTTAGCATTTAAAGATACTGAGAGTTGGGGTCTAAATAGGACCTGTCCTTGGGTTGAATGCAGATTTCTCCCAGACCATCTTTTCTGAGTAGTCTGTGCTAAATTATATAAGCAACTGACAGTATGTCTCCAAGTTGTTACTGGAATGAGGTTCTCTTCAAAGTCTTCAGTGCCTACTTAGCTTCAGTAAGATTAATGGAGTTTACAGCTACAATGTAAGGAAAGAGTTATTTTCTAGCCCTGTTAGGAAGCGGTTAGTAAGTAGCCAGTGTCGACAACGGTTGGCTGCTAGCTTGAAAAAGCAGAAATAATGAAGGTTGCTGTAGTACCCCGAATTATATATAAGTGGTTTCATTACTCCTAAATACCTAATGAAGGAAATGTGTGAAGGGGAAAGTGAGATTTATAAAGAAAACGTGTCAAGTATCTGGTTGAAAATGCAATCGCAGAGTCCCACGGCACATTGTCCGGTCTACAATATGTTTGGGTTTACTGCCTCTTCTAGAAGGAAGCTGTAGTGTAATGTTACCTAAGTGGCTTAATTTAGACATGTTTTCTTATTTTCAAACACACGTATTAGTAATAATTATCCCCCAGAATTGCATCATCTCCTCCAGCCATCCAACAAGCGACAACGACAATGAAGACCACACAGGAGCAATCCAGATGCTTCTGGGCCACAGCTGGAGAGGACCTGAATTGCTGCTTCCCACACCCCAGCAGTGGGTCCATCACGTGCCACTACCTGGACGTGTCCCTGCCTGAAACTTAACAGGGTACAGATTTTATGTGACGTCCCATTGCTGGTTTCCCAGTGAGGACACAGTATATTGACTTCTACAGGATCTTTCTGTGTGTCAGCATGGCTGGGAGCTCGTTCTTGCTGGTGAGACTCTTAGGGGCCTGGGGAGCGGCAGAGGGATGCTCCTTCTCTGTTCAGGTGTGCAGGGACCTCTTCCCGCCTGGTCCAGAGGCTTCCTTCAGTGTCAGGGATGCAGAAACATTCATTAGCACAGCGTCACCTGAAAGGTCACCAAAGAGGCTCATGGGAGATACTCATGGGGCTTGTGACCCAGTAAAGACACTTTTGTGTTTAGCAGATTCCCAGGTAATGCTGTGCTGTGGTCTGCTAACCTTGGCGTGGGCTGGGGGCACAAATTGAGGTCCCCTGTTATCACTACCCTGACCACCATCTTCATGCATCCACAGAACAGAGAAAGACACCACCCCAAACTGTTACAGGGCAACCCTAATACAAAATGGGTTTGCCTGACTGGGTCTTTACCTGTACACTTGAAAGGCTTTTATAATAAGCCTCAACGGCAGGCACACACAACAAAAGTTAGTAAAGGGTTTTATTTTAAAAAGAAGGGTAGTGTAATGAATAACAAGGAGAAGAGAGGGATACAGATCCGTAAATGCCCTACCAGTTCCTCGGAGCTGGAACCCAACGGCACGCTGAGAGCTGACTCCAAAAGAAAAGGAAACCCCAAGGCCCACGTGTCTGGTTTTATACCCAGCCTGGCTGCTTAACTCCACCGTCAGGTCCCAGTGAGCCACTCTTTGATGATAACCTTATGGGATTTGTAGTTCTCGGATACTGTAGGTCTGGAGTAGGGGTTGGAGTCCATAACCTCTTTGCGTAGTCCATTCAGGAGGACCTTTCCCCCCTAACAAGACCACAAGGGGGTCCTGGGCTGCTCCTGGGCTAGGCTTCAAAGCCCACACCTCAACTTCCATTCTCATACTCCACTCAGCAGTTACTGTTCAGCCCTGATGTAAATGCAAAAGGGACTCCAGCTCCAGGGCATGGGGAGGGAGGGGCCGAGAGCCAGGGGCAGTGCGGGCTGTCTGATTTGTAAGGGTGATAACTCATGAAGGTTTCCATTGATGTTGACTGACGGGGAAGACATCCAAATGGCTGGACCATTTTGCCATCTCTAGACTTCACCTGTCTCACCGAGGCAAGGGTATCACACATCCAGATGCCCTCCCATGTCCCGATGCTACTGTTGGCCCATTTCAAAACATGCATTGAACTGAAAAAAAGAAAAGAAAAGAAAAATAAAGACAAGAAATTGTACAAGTGGTCAGTGTTGGTCAGAAAAGAGTCCCAGCCAGTCCCAGCGTCCCCACAAGTGCCCCGCAGGACCAGGCCCACGTGTGAGAGGCTAAACAGCCTGGGTCACTTTGCTGCCGTCTTGCTGTCGCTGGTATTTTTCTAAATGTAATCTGAGCTGTTTCCACTAAGTTTTCACCGCTCCATTTATAACTTTTCCTGTATTTATTTACTCGGAAATATATTATCCTTCATGTCATAGTGCCAAGAAATCTGGTTAGTGAAAACGCCAGATTCTTTTATTTGATTTTATTTGATTTCATTAGGGACCGTCCGTCTAGCTGCTTAAGTGCCCGACTCCCGTTTGCCGTTAAACATTCATTAAGGAATCCCCAGTGGGTTCATTTGTTTCACTGAGGTCCAATTACAGTGCCACAAAAGCAGTTTTTGTAGCAATTAGCTGATTTTTCCTGTTTATGCTCTGTCTCTTTAGGAAGAGGAGAGCTGCTGGAGGTCAGGTTTTTAATTAGCCACGATTTAGGGCCAATAAGAAAGCCGATCATTTACCAAATGGCTGGAGTGAACTTCGCTGCCAAAGCAGAGGTAATGACAGGACAGGGGCCAGCACCAGCCTCTGGGGCTCAGCTCGGAGCCTGTGGGTTGATGATGGGTAAGTGAGGGCCGTGGTGCTAACAGCCAGGCAGGCCGGAGTCCAAACCTCAGCTGCCTCCGGGATCTTCATCCACATTTACTCCCAAAGGAGAGGGATACCGTCGGGTTTTATGTCCCCAATTTTCAGGTGAGAAAGGAGCATCTGGTGAAACAGTGCAAGAACACATCATTGTCAACCAGGGTTGGGCACAGCTTGGAGCAGCCAGTGATCGATGCCGAGGACAGGTTTGTTACAGGGCAGGGAGAGGAGCACCCCAGAACCCCCAAACTTACCCTCTCTAAATGGGTTCTGCCACCCTCGGCATCAAGACAAACATACAAGGCCTTTAATGAAAAGGAACTTTAATACAAGTAGGGAACAATACAGAAAAGACAAAGAACATAGTTACTAAGTCAAGCATCCACAGTTACCCATCTCCTTGAGGGTAAAAGTCCAGCCCAATAGGATGGGCCCAAAGCAAGGCCCAAAAGCTGCCACACGTCTAAAGGACCTTTCCGTGGGGACCCATAGAAAAGGGTCAGAAAGGGTCAGACAGATCCAGGAGGAAAAGAGCAAAATCAAAATCAAGATGAAAGCTGCCATGTTAACCTCCCCACGGGTCTCTCACCAGCATCTGTTCCCACCAGCCCAGGACCGAGAAGCAAGCGCAGTTTCTTCACATGTCCCTCTGCTCCACGTGCCTCCTCCAGGTCTCCTTGCTGCTCTCCATCCTGCTTGCTTCTTGCTCCCTTCCTTCTGTCCTCCTATCTCTTCTCTCCAGCATCTTCTTTTTTTTTTTTTTTTAAGATTTGTTTATGCATACAAGAGCTGGGGTACAGGCCAGAGTCCAGGGCGGTGAGAGGATTCACCAGAGACAGAGTGGGGAGCAGAATAGGCAGATGGACTGAAACACACTGCCATATCCCAGTGGCAGGGATCAAACTCGTGCTGCAGTGGCTGCTTTGGCTTCATAGTGTGTTGCTTAACCCACTGTGCCACCAGGGAGGCCCCTCCAGCATCTTCTTATCCCTGCTCAGCTCCACCCTACTTAGGGCAGAACCGGAATCCTAAAACTTCCCCTATTTCTGGGGACTCCCCCTCCCCCCCATTACAGGTTGACACTCACAACTGAGTGCTCAGGGCTGAAGAGCATCTGGCCAAGTCCCAGCTCCAGTAGCTCAGCAAGGGGGTGTGTCTGGAGACTGGGGCATGGGGCCCTCATCCTGCCCACCCGGTGGCCTTGTGAGAAGAGGAGCTGAGGACATGGGCATGCAGAGGGACATCCATGTCCCCACATGGGGGAAGGCGGCGTCTCCAGCCCAGGAGGGCCCAACCTGCTCTCCTGTGCTCCCTGGACCTCAGCCTCCGGAACTAGGGAAATGCACGTTTGTTCTTTAAGTCCCTCATCTGAGGACTGTCATGGTCCCCTGAGCAGAGTGACATGTAAACTCGCTCGGTGAGGGTCCACTGTCACCATTGCTGTCCCACGTACACGGCCCCACACGATCTTGACGCAGCGATGGGGAATCTGTCTCTGCCTCTCCGGTTTCCTTTATCTGCCCTCAGGCTTAATCACTCTTTTCTTCCATTCCCAGGGAAAAGGGCACCACTAAGACAATGCTATCCGAATTGCTGGCACCAGGTGACCGCAGAGCTGGCGTTTGGTGTTAGAGGTCAGGCAGGCTGACCCCTGCCTGCTCCCCCTCCTGCTCCCCGTAACTCTGGACGCTCACCGGCCCTCTGCCCAAGCACAGGACCGGGTCTTTCATGCCCAGTCTGCTGCCCTCCTCAGTGGGTCACAGGTTAAACTACCGTCCTTCTCTGCAAACTGCTTCCTTCTATCGACCAAGGGAACTGAGACGGCCGACGTTCCAGTATCAACTTCTCCCCAAAATAAAATTATTTGCAAGCAGGAGCAACAGGGCTCTCACCGTGAGTGAGAGCCAGAAAATCGTAAGATGTGGGCCAACAGGAACCTGCGAGAAACCACAGACAGCATTAGACGTGGACACTTACATAAAGGAAATGAGTAAATGCTCTTTATGAACTGTCTATTAAATCAGCATCACGTCTGCATGAAACCTGTTTCCTTGCCTATAATATTTTTAATTAATTAATTAATTTTTAAAGATTTATTTAGTTATGCATACAAGAGCTGGGGTACAGGACAGAGGTGTGGTGGGTAAGAGGATTCACCAGAGACAGAGTGGGGAGCAGAACAGGCAGATCGACTGAAACACATTGCTGAGGGGAGCAGCGGGCGAGCCAGGAGAGGTCTGCTGCGCCATGTGGGTCCCTTCCCTGGCCGGGGATCGAACTCGCGCTGCTGTGCTGCGAATGCTTCACAGTGTGGTGCTCAACCCGCTGCACCACCAGGGAGACCCAAACTTTTTTTTTTTTTTAATATCCAAAAGGGCAGGTTTATTATAAAAAGGGAGAGAAGAGGAAAGGACACTTGCTTAGGCACAAGCGGGCAGAAAGGGCTGCCCCCAAGAGGGACAGGTTGGTTAAAAGAGGCCTGTGTGGTCCCAGGTGGGCAGCGCAGGGAGGGCGCTACCTCTGCTGCTTTGCAGTGGGGGAAGGTCGGCGGTGAAGAGATACCCGCACAGGCCCGGGAGGCAGAGGGGCTGCTGCTGCAAACTTGGGCCGGGCCAGATGACAAGGCTTCTGAGGGTGCATTGTGTGTGGACACCTGTCAGGGCTGCGGGCTTTATACCCGGGCTGGGAGGCTCGCTCCTGGCTGCTCCACCCATGGCCAGGCATGGCTCCCTTCTCTGCAGCTTTTGTTCCATGACTGATGACTTGTTTTCTAGTCCCTGGCATCAGGCCCTTGATGCCGGTCAGGGGCGCCCACCCTGGCGGGCCCTCAGCCCATCCCCCAGGGGCTGCGTCCTGTGCCTCCCCTCGGACCTCGCCACCCACAAACTGACAATAAAGGCAGCGAGAGCTTTGTCTGCCGCCTCCTCTGGCACACCTGATGCTCTCTCCCGTACGGAAGATGCAGCCTGTTGGGCACGAGACCCTGCGGTGGGGCATCAGCACGTGAGCTGGACCCCCAAGGGCTGGACCCCACCAAGGTGAGCTCCACACCTGTGAGCAAAGAGATGCGTGCATGGGGTGGTGCATCCTCTCCGCTCCTCACAGGCCGAGATCCCAGGGTGCAGAGGAACCTCTGCAGAGAGTGTTGTAAGCCAGTCTGGAGCAGTAACACAAGCCAAAGCTCCCACAGGAGCACCGTAGGGAGGCAGGGAATGGTGGGAGGTGGCAACTGGCACCTGGGCGGTGCACACCTTGATAAGGTATGAAGCTGGACAGTGTCGGGAGGCAATATGCTACCGCAATAAAAACAAATCAGTGATGCTTGGGAATGTCTTATGGTTTTTCTTGGTCCTTCCTCAGGCATGTGGAGTCATTGGGGGCTAAGCAGCTTTGCAGAGAACTTGTCCCCTCTGTCCCGGGCAAGGCTTCCTTGTGGGGTCTTCCCTTCGTGGTGCCGCACACCCCACCGAAGGACTGGTCATCTTCGCCCCTAAGAGATTAGAGTTGAAGTAATTATCTGGATGACTCCAAAGAAACCAACAACAAAGAAGACTCTAGAATCCATTTACCTGTTTACCCATTTATTGTACTAATGAATTTTAACCTGGTCTAGATGCCCTGCTCCATTTTATTTATTTATATTTTTTTAAGATTTATTTATTTATGCATATAAGAGCTGGGGTACAGGACAGAGGTGGGGGTGGTGAGAGGATCCACCAGAGACAGAGTGGGGAGCAGAACAGGCAAACTGACTCAAACACACTGCTGATGGAAGCAGTGGGCGAGACAGGAGAGGTCTTCTGCGCCATGTGGGTCCCCTCCCCAGGCGGGGATCGAACTTGTGCTGCAGTGGCTGCTTTGGCTTCATAGTGCATTGCTTAACCCATTGCACCACCAAGGAGGCCCCCCTCCATTTTTAAATTGTACATGAAAGATATAAAAAAGTCTCGGGAAAAAGGGTGTTTGACATCTGTTTAATGGGTTTTCCCAAGTAAATCAAGCAAAGCATAGTTTTAAACTGGATCTAGTTCTCTTACTGGGTGATTTTAAGGGGAGGGTGCTAAGAATTCTTGGAAAATTAGATGCCAGTCCCCGCAGTGATAGAAACTCAATCCTCATACATTAATTGGAGTTATCCTAACAGAAAGGAAAACCGATTCAGAACAGAATATTTTGACATTAAGCTGAAAAACACAATTAGGACTTTGTGATAACCTAGTCCACAAGGAACATCTAGTTGCTACTTTTGAGGCTTATTACAGTTTCTCTTAGGGAATAACCCACAGATCCTAAATTTTCAGTGTCTTACAAAACTAGTAGTGGGACTTTTTCCTGGTAGTTTCCTGTTTCTGCTTCACTACTGAGTGATCCACCGTTACTTCTCGGCAAGAAATTCACCCCATTTTACCAAGTTTCAGTTTGCAGTCACCCAAGCCCTTGGTATTAGGTCAAACAACAGGAAACTATAGTCAAATTGGAATGAAAACAAGAGAAACCATTCCGAATTAATATTCAAAATTGCCTCTTAAAATAAACCATTCGGTCTTTAGCGCTGCATTACTCTGGGGTGTTCATAAGACTTCTTGAATTTCCTTTCAGTTCCATTACAGCTTCCACTTTGTGCCCACTATGAGTGACTGCCATTACCATGAGCCGCCATCTTTAATTTCCAAGCCTACCCATGTTTTTACACTAAGTCATACACTTACTGAGCTCAGAGCCACATTTCTGGGTAAAGGTTCCCCAGCTAAGTCACACATGTCCACCTAAGAAGCGTTTCCATGGGAAAGCCCCCAAGCTCTCCCCAGTGGCCAAGGTCTACACTCTGGACCACCCCCTTCAATGGGAAGGGCTGAACCACATGTGAATTTAAACACTTGAGTCCTGTCGGACTTGAAATTCTTTGTGGAGAGTAATTAATAATAATCAGTCACTCAAGTAACTTTGTACAAACACCCAGCAGCACTCAGCCCCTGGAGGCCCCACATAAACATTTGACTTTCAGAGAACTCAGCAGACAAAGGAAAAGTCAAAGGGGCATTTCTTCCCAAGCCCTCAACCTCAACCTGAGACCTCAGCCTCCTCTGTTTGGTCCTGGTCTTTTCCACATGGGTCTGTCTGTGGTCACACACGCTGTCATTGCAGCGAGGTGGTAGCTGGGTGCTATTTTCAGATCTCGATAAAACACAGCATAGCCAGCTACTCTGAAAGAGTGATGCAGAAAATTCCAGCACCTCTCCGCATGTCCAGCAATCCTTACTGGAAGTGACCGTGTCAACCCATTTATAAATATTCTGCTGGTTTATCCAGGATGCAAACAATGGCCTTTTGAATCCTGGACCCATCTGTCCAGCTTGATTCCTGCAACGGACAGTCTAATAAATTATATTTCCCAGGAGCCATCATTCCTAATGGAAATCTCAATAAACTTCCTTTCAACAAGTGTTTAAGTAGACTTGAAGTGAAATCTGGAAGGCTATTAGGTCAGAACGCAGACTAAGGCTATTGAGTTAAGTCGTAAATGAAACCCACATTTTAATTGCTCCTAATTTATAATCGAGCCGTACATTTTGAATCCACAACATTTTGACAAGCCAGTATTTTTGCTATTAGGAGAAATTGGACATATGATTTGGAACCTGTGTAAAGATGTTATTAAAGTAGCACATTAAACACAAACAGGAAATTTATCAAGTCAAAATGATTTCTTCTTATACCAGAGCCTCTTGACTACTCAAAAGCTGAGGATGCCATACAGATTTATGTAGAAAATGATACTAATCCTTGTGAAAATACTGAAGTCACAGCTGGGGTTGAACTCAAGAAAAGCAAACAGCCTCGCGATTCTGTGTTGCTTTAACTTTTTCGTGGCAGACTGTATTTTTCCTTTTTATTAGAGAAGGAAGAATCCGTCACTGCTGTTAGCATGGTAAACGCCGCCAAACCCAACATGGGTTTTTTCTATGCTGCTTTCTTATATTCCAAATGGCCTGAAATCATCTTCAAGGATGAGTCATGCATTTGATTTAAAACAAACAGCTTGGTTTTGCAAAACTGGAGTAGAAAAATAAGATCACCCACAGCCCAGTGGATCATCCAGGGCATGAGCCAGTACCGGTCACCCCCGCGTCCAGGACTGGACCTAGGGAGAAGGGGCTGCTCGGGTTCCCAGCGTCCTCTGCGCGCCTGCCACCCCCACCCACCTCTCTGTCCAGACTCCTCATCTTTCCTTGGCTACCAATTCTATCAATTCTGCAGGCCTCCCCCTCCATTACAGATTAGTTTACTAATTGTTTCCAGAATGAACTTTAAAAATGCTAATTGACTAAGTGCCTTATTGGCTTCGCATGCTCTGAGGGTCCTGACCGAGCCTGTACGCCAAGGAGGCGCTCCTGGGTGGGCGTCTGCCCGTTTCATCGGCACCTACCAGCTTCCGGGACAGCCCGTGAAGGCGTCCCCTTTCCCCCCACCCCCACCCCCACTTCAAGTCCAGCTCTTCCTCTTCAGGCGCTGAGAGGAGAGTCCAGTCCCTGCAGCCTTGATCGCATGGTCCAGAGGCTTGGCTGCATTGTGTGCAAAGGCTCAGCATGAAGGGAAGGGGGACAGGGAGCGACTGGCTGCCAGCCTTCCAGATCTACACTTTCCACCTCCCTCACCTCTGGCCGCAGGTCCCAAGACAGAACAGTGAGCAGGAAAGTGTGGGAAGCAAAGGTTAAGGGACATTCAGGACGCAGATCTGCAGCTCACCGTGCGTGGTGCAGAGAACACGTTCCGTGCACGTTACTGTTATTATTGCACATACACTTGTTTACTGTTTTACCCAAGTTCGACTAGACCACGCTTCCCTAAGAGGCTCTGGGCGAGAGCGCCTAGCACAGGAGAGCCCAGCCCTGGCCCCACAAAGGAAAGGGGTGCTTGCAACCAGCACAGCAGGACCAGCAAATTCACCTTAAAGTGGAAACCTTCACCAGCGCGAGTGGGAGCGCTCTGAGCACCCTGTCTTTCTTGGGCTCAGGAGGAAGGACTTGGGGATACTGCTGCATGCGAGGTCATGCCCCCACAGATCGTCCTGCTGTGCCTGGGCACCCCCATGGACCCCACCATGCGCACCCCTGCACACCCCACAGCCCCCTGTGCCCCGGGGGTGGCTCTGCCTCTCTCTGTTGGAGGCACCACCTAATGCTCTCAGAGTCCCAGCTCCTCCACCACATGCAGACACCAGGAACCATTTCCAATGTTCCCTGCAGCTTTTGAGTGTGTTCCCGGAAAATTAATGCAATAGTTAAAATGGGATTTTTCTCCCAAGAACCAGGTCAGTGTCTGGGCTAGAGATCTGCCCCAGTTTACAACAGAAGGGGGCTCAGGGGGGCTGGGACTTGGGGAATTCCAGGGCAGCCCTCCTGGGTGGTGTCCACTAAGCTGGTTCCAGCTGCTTTGAGTTGGCCCTTGCTTTCCTGCCTGCCTGGTGGATCCAGAAAGATAGCTTTGAGCAACATCTTTAGTGCATTGTTTTTTGAATGCCCGCAGAACCTCTCCTATTCCAAGTATTTTTCTGTGAAACATGGGCTGAATTCTCGGGAAGCCAGTGCAGCTGCCCCAAGGCTGCAAGCCAGGCCGGCAAGGGAGATGGGCAGATGCCAGGACTCTGGCCAGCCAGCAAGCACCCCTAACCAGACAGGCAGCCCCCACCTCTCACCTCTGTGGCCTGATGTCTCAGCTCATAATTTTCTGCTGAGATGCACCTGTTAGTCTCCTGGGCACTGTGTACATTCTAAGTGCCTTTGATGCAATTTAGAAAAGTTCAGATACTCTGCAGCCATAACATATAAGGTAACATGTGAGCAAAGCATAAAGTGACTGATACGTCTCTTTAATTGTATCATTTTTATTGGGGGCACATTGGCTGACAACACTGTATGATTCAGGGGTCCAGGTTCACGTCCCTCAGATGCACGCCCCCACAACATGCCCACCACCAGTTAGTGCCCACCTTCCCCTACTCATGGCCTCAGTTGATTAATACTCACACTTAACCCCAATAGTCCCTGGCGGGGAGAGTCAGAGTTTTGCTTTCTCGGTTAGCTATGAAATTCCTCCAAATCTATTAAATTTCCTTTTATCAACCCCCATGCAAAATGATGCTCATTCTTTGAACTTAAACATCATTTTGGAAAACACACATAGAACAGGCAAGTGTAGTAACCAATTTTGGGTTGAGAAATTATTTATGCATGTAAGTCAGGTAGTAATAACAAGACGTAAGCAATTATGAATATATATAATTTTAAAGGTATGACTGATGAAATTCTTGCGACTCAAATTGCAAATGAAGATGGTTGCAAAACTTGAAGAGGAAAAAGGGTTTGAATAATGGCAAAACAGTGTCTGCAGGGGGCTGGGCAACCCAGTGAAAAGACTTACTTTAATGCATGTTAGGTGCATTTGCATCATAAAATCCAGAGGCAGCATCAAACACTATGGAGGTGTGGCTTCAGATTCAGCAAGCTGGGTGGGTCCAGAGGCACCAGCCTGCTCCCTGCCCTGAGGAATGTTTCTACTTCTTTATAGCTCATTTTCTTTACCTATAAAATAAGCTGTTTATTTGCTGTACAGATAAAGGAGGATAACATAACCTTTGTAGGGTGTGTGGCACAATAATCAATTTCCATTCGGTGTATGATCAGCTATGAGCCTCTCTCCCTGCCCTGGAACATTATGATCATATTTATTTTGAATCATTGGTCATGAAATCACTTGAGCACATCTAAAAGATCAGGACAAATACATCAGTCTACAAAAATCTAACTTAACTTTCTAAAAAAAATTCATATATCTCTGCAAGCAGGTTCATTGTTAATCTATGTCAATAGCATTGGCCTCACCAAACACTCCAGTGACAAAAAATTCAATGTCATAGAAAAACTCTCCTTAAGTGATCCTTTTAGTCTTCTGTAGTCTTCCATTGCTATTTTAGTTGGTTTGGGGCTGGTGATTTTTGCTCTAATTGTGAGACAGGAGACAAGGTTTTTTTGTTGTTGAGAAAGAGTGGCTTAAAATAAAAAGCCCTGGAAGAAATTCCCAAAAAGCACAAGGAAGAGTTAAGACAGGTAGTATATTCTAGAAGGTTTGTTTTTCTTTCTCGCTGGTTTCAAATGGATCAGCATATCAGTGGAACAAGAAGTAAACAAAGACCTAGCTCCGGTTACATTGGTTCCTGAGGCCATGGACAAAGTAAACATCAGTCACCCCATGAAAAATACAGTGGCTCCCTGTTATTGGACACTGGGCCAGCGGCACAGTTAATGAATCCACTTATTTCTAATCCAAATAAACCAGAGAGAGGAAGTGGTCAGCCGAGGTGGGTCCGAAGGCAGGATGAGGAGATGGTTAATAAAAGCACTCCAGGCTGACATTTCCTTTTTATTTGAAACATGCTTTTCTTACACATGACACAATCTTACTGATACAGCAGAGTGATTCTCTGCCAATGCCAAGTTTCCCGGTCCTGTTAGATTTTCTGGAGTGAGGGGAAAAAATTCCAAAGGAAAATTTTGAAAGCCCATCCTGGTTTCCTAAGACAAGGGTTCAGTGAGAGAAAAATCTTGCTTTCATCTTTAGTTACAATTTAAATAACTCTGGCTAAATAGTTGTGCTGTAAGACATATCAGTGAGGGAGAACATCAAAAATGTGTTCAGAAAGCATGTAAAAGGACATTGTTGATGATGAGGAAATGGAATAAAAAGATCACATGTAGGTGATATTGACATAAATTCTCTTACCTCTAAGTTTTTCTTAAAGATATTTTTTGTTTTTGTTTAAAATGCAATGCCATTCTTGCGTCCCCAAACAAGTAATATTCTCCAGTTGTCCATTTTCATAGTCAGATCTTTTCTGCCTGCACGAAATCCTTCATTGTGCAACTTGCCTGTTCTTCTTCTTCTTTGCTGACATAAATTAATAGCACCTAATCACCCCTCGCGTGTTTCAACTCCACATATTAGAGGGTTTTCAGCCTTCTCTCTCTTCCTTAGGCTGAAAAGTGACAGTCCTTTAATCTTTTCCTATTGATCCTCTCTGCTACTCTTTTAATCATTTCTGTATCACTACCGAAAACAATTCTGTAACTGCAAAATTTGAGAGAATCACAGGAAAATGATTAGTGATGCTACGAGGCTGAACTGGGGGATGAAGGGGACCCATCACCAGCATTCCTGCCCTTCCTTCTATTACAGGGCAGGGAGAGGGGCACCCCAGAACCCCCAAACCTGCTCTCTTTAAATGGGTTTTGCTATCCGCCGCGTTAAGACAAACATATAAGGTCTTTAATGGAAAGGAACTTTAATACAAGTAGGGAACAATACAGAAAAGACAGAATATAAGTTACTAAGTCACTATATATATACTATATATATACTATATATATATAGTAACTTATATAAGTTACTAACTTATATAAGAATATAAGTTACTAAGTCAAGCATCCACAGTTACCCATCTCCTTGAGGGTAAAAGTCCAGCCCAATAGGATGGGCCCAAAGCAAGGCCCAAAAGCTGCCACACGTCTAAAGGACCTTTCCGTGGGGACCCATAGAAAAGGGTCAGAAAGGGTCAGACAGATCCAGGAGGAAAAGAGCAAAATCAAAATCAAGATGAAAGCTGCCATGTTAACCTCCCCACGGGTCTCTCACCAGCATCTGTTCCCACCAGCCCAGGACCGAGAAGCAAGCGCAGTTTCTTCACATGTCCCTCTGCTCCACGTGCCTCCTCCAGGTCTCCTTGCTGCTCTCCATCCTGCTTGCTTCTTGCTCCCTTCCTTCTGTCCTCCTATCTCTTCTCTCCAGCATCTTCTTATCCCTGCTCTGCTCCACCCTACTGAGGGCAAAATCAGAATCCTGAAACTTCCCCCTTTCCTGGGGACCACCCTGTTATACTTCCTTGGAATTAATGAAGATTTTTCTTTTAAACAGATAATATCCTGAACTATTTTTCATGAACAGACAAATGGAAACTCTGCTTTTGGTTAAATCATGAATGTGCATGTCCTATGAAACGGGTTTGTAAATGTTTCAGTAGACTAAGGAATACCACGTAGAATGTTTTTCAGAAGATATGGCCCCTTTGGTATATTAAATGCCAATTTTGAAAATTAATCCACTGAGTATATTGAATTCATTAATTCAAACATTAATAAGCGCTCCCTGGCTGGGCACTTACTTGGAGTGTGTAAAATAATCACGGCTCATAAATATTAATGACAGGCCAGTTCTAACCCTCCCTTTCTGTCTGTTTTTCAGTATCTGTTATTGAGTCTCTCACGGGCTCTCTAGTCCACAAAGTCTGATACTCTGCAGCCGCTGCCAGTGATGGACACTCTCAAACATGCTCAGGAACGAATTCATGCTAAGTGCACATGTAACCTACATGGCGCAATCGATCATTCATAGGCACCACACAGCATACGTGCTCCCTGTGGTGCACACGCCTACACGTGTCACGGTGCTGGCTGAGAAGTGTTCGCTCCGACAACTTTAGGAAGAGACCAAAGGCCTGGGAAATTCCAAGCTTTAAAATAAAGTAATTATTCCAGAATGGCCTTTGCCAGACCCGCCTCTGCAAACTCCAGCTTTGCAACCACCACCACCCCCCTTTCTACTAAAACGATGGTGAGGGGCCTCCCTGGTGGCGCAGCGGGTTGAACACCGCACTGTGAAGCATCCGTGGCCAGGGAGGGCACCCACATGGTGCAGCAGCAGACCTCTCCTGCCTCACCCGCTGCTCCCCTCAGCAGTGTGTTTCAGTCCATCTGCCTGCTCTGCTCCCCGCTCTGTCTCTGGTGACTCCTCTCACCTCCCACGCCTCTGGCCTGTACCCCAGTTCTTGTTTGCATAAATAAATAAAATCTTAAAAAAAAAAACAGTATGGTGAGGTCTAAGCTATCAAGTTAATTATGTTTAAAATGTCTGTGGGAGTTTCTCGAATTAGCCCTGTGTTTCCTCTATTGCTTTCTCTTTCTGCAGAGCTGGGTACCCATCCATTCCTCTGCAAACCCAGACAGGCGGCCTCCGTCCACTGTCAGGAGGCGGGTTGGCAGTTAGTAATCACCCTTTTTCTGTAAACTGATCAGACGCAGACTCCCACCGCCTGCAGGCTGTCCCAGCTGACGCCCCAGACCCAGGGGCAGTGCCCTCTGTGCCCAGGACTGCTCTCCCTGGTTGGCTGAGGGGAATCCCAGCCTGGCCTTGGTCCGGCTGCCTCAGGAGTGAGCTGGATTCCAGCTGCAGAGGGCAAAGGTAGAGCTCAGGAGGGAAACAGCTCTTTGTTCCCCTGTAACTGGGACCGCTGCCCTGAGGCAGCTGGGAAAAGGGGGTCGCACCATCGGGGAGCACCTCCACACCACCCACAGCCTCAGGGAGCAGGCCAGGTCAGAGGCTGTGTTGGCGAACACCCCAGGAGCACTCCAGTCTGGAACCCCGCCGTTTGGCGCAGAGCTGGGATTCACTGAGGAGGCCCGCGCCCCTGTCCAGGTGAGGGTGCACCCACTCTCCTTCCTGGGAATGGCCACCTCCTGTGGAGAAGGCTGAGCCTGAGTCCCTGAGTGGGGCCAGTTACAGCTGCTGACTCAGTGTCCCCATCAAGAGACCCATCAGTGGTGGTGGTGCTGTGTGTGTGTGCATAGTATGTGGTGTGTGTGTGGTATCTGTGGTATGTGTGTGTCTGTGTGTATGGTGTGTTGTGTGTGTGTGTGGTAGTGTGTTGTGTGTATGGTGTGTGTCTGTGCATGTGGTGTGGTGTGTGTGTGTGTGAAGCATCTGCAGCCCCTGCAGCGCGAGTTCCATTCCCGGCCAGGGAGGGGACCCACATGGCACAGCAGACCTCTCCTGCCTCGCCCGCTGCTCCCCTCAGCAGTATGTTTCGGTCGCTCTGCCTCTTCTGCTCCCCACTCTGTCTCTGGTGAACCCTCTCACACCCCACACCTCTGGCCTGTACCCCAGCTCTTGTATGCATAAATAAGTAAAATAAATCTTTTTTTAAAAAGAAAGAAAAGGAGACAGGTACATTGAGAGATGATCATTTTGCCAGATTTGTCCCCCATTTTAGCATCTTCACAAACTATGTGTTTTTAGTCCCAGCCCCTTGCTCCCTATGGTGCTGGCATAACAGCTCTCCTGAAGACCAGCCTCTCAGCAAAACCGAATGTGAGTGAGGCCCAGGGAGCATTTACAGGTCACGCATCTGTGAATTTGATCCTGAGAAACTTTCTTCCTGGCCTTGCTCCAGTCTGCACCTGTAGCCTGAAAGAATCTGATCCAAATTGTTCAAGTAACAACAACCCACCCTGCAGTCTCCACCCTTGTCACATAAACACCATCTCTGGAGGAGCTCAGGGTACAGCGTGATCCCAATTGGACCAGGGCAGGGGCACCCCACTCTCATGGGAGTCCTTGCGCCCAGAATGTTGTCCAGACCCACAGTCCCAAGCCAGCACTTAGGGATCTGACATGAGAGCGAGTATACCCCTCACCCTGGGGAAGCACGAGGTTGTCCTGGCCAGGATAAACTCCTTCTCCAAGTGGCCACTCAGAGTGCCATTTCTTATGTAAGTGTTACCCTTCTTTGAAAAAGTGGGGCCATGATCTGTTTTAAGTCTGTAAAGGGGAACAAGAAAGAAAATAACCTTTGAGACCTTTTTCACTTAATTTTGAACCATTAACTTTTTTAATCACAGCACCTTGGTTGGTCCAACCTCAATTCCTTCAGAGCTCGCCACCTCTGGGCAAGCCGCAGGTATTGGTTTCTTCTGTTCTGTCACCTCTGGGAATTCCTGACCTTCTTCTTGGTAACTGATGAGTCCGATGTGAGTTTAATATGGAGACCATTGTGGCCTCGAGTGGGTAGGCACCCCCTTCTACTTCAAAACTTCACCCTCTTTCCATTACTGTGTTAGTTCTTAGAATATCCTTTTAAGCATCCTTAACTCCTTTCTCAACTCAGTAGAGAAGGGAGAAGAGTTATATTGGCTCAGCCACAGGCGTTGATAGTAAAACAGAAGGATAATCCCAGCTCCTGGAATTTTAAGTTAGTCGCTCTCTCTTCTAGTCTAGCAATTTAGTTTTTGCCATTTCTTATGTAAATGTTACCCTTCCTTTTAAAAAGCGGCATAAAACATACGTAAGATAATATAAATGTCACAGCTCAATTAGTTGTACCATTTTACAAGAACTAAATCAGTTTCATTAGATTATAGGGCGGAAAAGCAGTCTTAGTTTTGCCTGAAATTGTTAAACAGCATTCATTTATAATCTTTGGCCTGTAACTGAAACAATATAGTTTTAATTTGCATTTAAATAAAGCAAATCTCCCATTGCAAAGAATTTTCTTATATTAGTCCCCATAAACAAGATGGCATTAAAGAGCAAAGCCTACTTAAGTGGGATGGGAGGATAAATCAGAGGGGTAAACAAGATTCTATCACGGAGATAAGAAAAGCACTCTGGATAGTCTTAAATAGCTAGCTAGCATTCGGCAGTCTTGCTATCAGTTAAAGAAATGTTAGCCCCAAGAGCTTTCTACTTACCCAAACTATATTTTCACGAGAGGCAAGTGTTGTAATTAATACCTCATTTATTAGCAGTTAGCAGACACTCAGTTTTCTGTGCTATTTTTGTTGTTGTTATTGTTGTTGACCTACGATTCAGTATAATCTATCATCTGACTATTTTTTTTTTAAGATTTATTTATTCATGCATACAAGAGCTGGGGTACAGGCCCGAGTCTGGGTGAGAGGAGTCACCAGAGACGGAGTGGGGAGCAGAACAGGAAGATCAACTGAAACACACAGGTGAGGAGAGCAGGGGGAGACAAGAGGGGTCTGCTGCGCCATGTGGGTCCCCTTCCTGGCTGGGGATCCAATGTGCTACAGTGGACACAGAAGTCCCACAGTGTGGAGCTCAACCCCTTGCGCCACCAGGGAGGCCCCTCATCGGACACTTTTCATCAATTTGATTCATGTCTGTCTATGACATCCTAATAAAAACCCAATGGGATGAACAGGGCAGATGCAATTTGCCTCATCTTACCCACCAAGCTACTGAGGAGCCAGCTCTGGAGCGCTCAACCTAGGGAGGAGTGGCGCCCCCTGTGGGAAGACAGTGGGATGGTTCATTTTTCTTGAAATGCTCACCAACAATTGCTTGCCTCGGTCTTTGAGGTGTGGGCTGGTGCTGCCCACGACTCGGTATCTACCTGTGGTTTTGAGTTGCGTTTCCCCGATGTAAGCGGTGAACACTTTTTCACGGGCCTATTGGCATTTGCACGCCTTCTTTGGAGAAGTGTCTATTTAGATCTTCTGTCTGTTTTTTTGATTGGGTATTCCTTGTAGAGTTGTGTGTTTTTGTAGATCTTGGATCTCAGCCCCTCCTCAAATGTATCTTATGCAAAGCCTTTCCTTTAGCGCCTTTCTGACTTCTCAGCCAGGGCTCAGAGCGTAGGACAAAATGCAATAAATTTTCTTTTTAATGCACTAAATGCTTTTTGACATAAAATTCTGTGAGAACATTTAAAAAGACAGACTATGATTCAGATCCTGAGTTTACATAATACAAAAATTCACACAAGCAAGCAGTGTTCTACTGAAATTATGGTTTTAAAATGATGAAATGCATTTTACATAAGAGGAAGCTTTGTTTGAAAACAACCTAAGAATGCAATTTCCTGCTACCTTGTCTGAGGTATGAAGTGATATGGAAAATGGATACCCTATAACCTCATTCTGTTTATCAATATATAATTATGAAGTAATTTACAATAATGCAGTTATTGATTTAACTTCACCCGAGTGCCTTCAGAGGATATTTATACTTTAGGAATGAAATTTAACTAAATTATTGAATGAAAATTGCCACTAAACAATGCTAATTAGCACGCAGATGCTGGTGTGAAGATCATGTGGTATCTCAAGGAGCCCTGATTGGGGACAGTTGCCTTTTTAACGGATTGGTGTATCCACAGCCTCACTATTAGGAATAGATCAAGTCAGTTCTGGTGAGGTGAGCCTCAGGCTTCAGCAGCGACAAATAGAAAATTGCCCTTTGTCCTCAGAAATGTCTAGCACCTCACAGAACCCAGAAGTAGTAGAGCGAACAGCTGGACTGTTGGAGAGAGATTGTGTGGGCTGGCCAAGGTAGTGAGCTGTGGGCTGATGGAGACAAGCACATGAACAGATGAAGAGAGCAGAAAGTCCTGGAAAAAATGATAGAGTTAAGCGATCTTTGAGGAGGTAGCTCAGGCAGTACAGTGGAGAAGGAATCTTTCTAGAACTGATGCTGAAGTACCTGGATAGCCACATGAGAAAACATAATATGGACCCTTCACAACAGTTAACTCAAGACAGACCTCAATATAAAATGCAATACTAAAAATTTTAGATGATAATATAAAAAAAATAAAAGATCTAGACAATGTTGGAATTGTTGCCACAACACTAAAAGCAAGAGCTATAAAAGAAAAACTGAGGGCCTCCCTGCTGGTATGGGGATTAAGTCTCAGCACTATGAAACTATTGCCAACTACTGCAGCATGAGTTCGATCCCCAGCCAGGGAGCTGACTCACATGGCGCAGCAGACCTCTCCTGCTGTGCCCGCTGCTCCCCTCAGCAGTGTATTTCAGTCCATCTGCCTGTTCTGCTCCCTGCTGTGTCTCTGGTGAATCCTCTCCCTCCCCTGCACCTCTGGCCTGGACCCCTGCTCTTATGGGCATAAATAAATCAATCTTCTAAAAAAAACCAAAAAAACACTGATGTGTTGGAGTTTTTCTTAAAATGAAAACATTTTTGCTCTACAAATGTCACCAGGAAGAGTATGAAAACCTTAGCCATGGGGTGGGAGGAATACATTCTAAACAAATATTTGACATAGAACTTGCATCTAAAACATATAATGAGTTATTAAAACTCAACAATAGAAAATTTAGTTTAAAAAAGGGCAAAAGGGTTGATCAGACAGCTCATGCAAGAGGCTACTAAGAATGCAAATAAGCATGTGAAAAGACATGTCCTTTGGAATTAGCAAAGGGAAATGACAAGTCTCATAACCTGGCTAAGATGCGGCCAGATGCCTCACAGGTTGCCCAGTGACCTGAGATTTCCTTCATCTCCGGCCAATGGTACAGAGACTTTGACAGTCTGGTTGTTTCTTACAAAGCTAGACACTGTTTTTTCATGCAACTCAGCAATTGAGCTACCAGGCATTTGCCCAAATGAATTGAAAATTTACCATGACACAAATTTTATTTATTTATTATTGTTTTACTTTCTTACATTGTTGTTCATTTTTGTATGATATTTGATTTTTCCCTTCAGACGTAGTCCGCATAATTCTCGCACCACCACATCACTGGTGACCATCACCACACTCCCTTGTGACTGTTTTGACCCCTCCCTCCCTCTCCACTGCTGGATGCCTCAGATCTATGGTCAGCCTGCAAGTTTTGTCTTTTCTCTGACCTTTTATTCGGTTTCCCTATATTCCCCCCATAAGTGAGACCATCAATTATTTTTATTTTTCCTCCTGGCTTCTTTCATTGAATATCATCCCTTCCAGATCCATCCATGTTGTCCTGAATGGCATGAGAACATCTTTTTGATGGCTGAGTAGTATTCCACTGTGTTTATTGACCACACTTCTTGATCCAGTCATCTTTTCTGGGGCATTTAGTTTGTTTCCATATATTGGCTATTGTAAATAATGGTGCAGTGAACATAGGGGGACAGGTCTCCTTTCAAATTAGTGTTTTGATGTTATTTGGGTAGATTCCTAAGAGTGGAATTGCTGGGTCATATGGCAGATCCATTTTTAGTGTTTTGAAAGTCCTCCATATGGCTTTTCATAGTGGTTGCACCAGTTTGCCTTCCTACCAGCAGTGTAAGAGGCACCTCTTTCTCCGCATCCTTGCCAGCATTTGTTGCTAAGTTTTTTTATGTGAGCCATTATATAATGGTGGTATGCCATCATGGTTTTGATTTGCACTGTAGAATTTAAAGGTGGAAACAGGATGCCCAAAGGTGTGATATGACCTTGATCACTGGGTGGCACCAGCTGCGTCATCTGGGGCCCTGTATGGGGTCCTGCATGAGGTCTCTTCAGGATACAAGAAGGTTCACACCTTGTTCCCCGTTGCACACCATCTTTATGAAGAGTGATTTAACTCAGGTTAAGAAGCTGACCTAGGGCAGATTAAATAATAAGGAAGCAACTTAGAAGAGAAGAGGATTCAGTCACGTGGTCTTTCCAGCTGCTGAGTCTAATTACTTGATGCTTCTGAGTCCTTGGTGCTGAATTTATTTTGCTGGGAAATCATCTTTTTTTTTTTAGGCTTTAAATGCATTGCCAGTTTGAACATGATATTAAAATTGGCCTGTTTCTGCAAAAATCTGTGACTTAAAAGCTGACAGACAGACATTTTTGTACCTTATTTCCTGCTCTCTCTGGAACTTCATTCATCTTTTCCAGCCAGGAAGGTTGGGGACTGAGATGTTGGAGACCCAACAGAGGGCCCCTTTCAGCGTTACAGTGGGGGGTACGCCCGTCCCCCTGCTCAAGAGAGAGTCCTGGCTGCTGCTTTTCGGTTTTACTGGAATGGGGAGGTGCAGAGAAGGGGTCGCTGCTCCCCCCAGGGCTTCCAGCGTCTGCCCTGCATGTTATTTATCAAGCTGTGCCTCTTAGGACCCAGGCCTTTATTTGAGCCTTGTTTGAAGGGATAATTCACAATAACAGGGTTCCACTCTGTCGTGGGCTCTGGGTGACCACCGAGTCACCCAGCAGAGGGCAAGGAGCCTGGGTGGAGCTGGGTCCTGGGTGACAGTTGCTGTTCAGGCTCCACGCCACAGCGAAGCCACTTCCAGCCACACACCCCCACCAGGACTAGAGGACTCGTGAGAAGGAAGACTCCCGGCTACCAGGTGATCACTGTACCCCCGGGTGTGCCCCTGGAACCCAGTCTCCCCTTTCCCCACACTGCTCAGCTCCTCTCTCTCTCTCCAGTGGACCCACCATTTATGTTTAACAGAAATGGGAACTGTCCCCTCAATGTTCCATTTTTCTGTCCATTGCTGTTCATTTACCTCAAAGTCCCAGCTCCCTGAGGACAAAGGCCACATTTAAAACAGACACAGGGGTTCTGTTACAGGACACAGAAGGGCCTTGACTGGTGGCTGGTGGCTGGAGGGCAGATCCCGGCCCATGTATGAGTCCTTCCCAGCACTCAGCCCCACTTGGGGCTTTCCCACTCCTCCTAAGACTTGTCATCTCCTCTGCCCTCGACGGGTCATATCAAGTTTTATTCCTTCATGCAATAATATTCCAAGTGTATCAAAATAAAAAAAACCTTCCACCTCCATATAAATATCAACTGCAGGGTCTCCCTGGTGGCGCAGCGGGTTGAGTGCCACACTGTGAAGCATCCGCGGCACAGCAGCATGAGTTCAATCCCCAGCCAGGGAGGGGCCCCACATGGCACAACAGACCTCTCCTGCCTCACCCACTACTCCCCTGAGCAGTGTACATCAGTCCTTCTGACTGTTGTGCTCCCCACTCTGTCTCTGGTGAGTCCTCTCACCTCCTGCACCTCTGGCCTGTACCCCAGTTCTTGAATGCATCAATAAGTAAATCTTTTAAAATAATTAAATATCAAAGCCAAAGAAATAGTGATGACTAAGAACATGTGTGCCCTGGACTCTTTAATGAATCAACTCTATGATAAAACGAGGCTAAGGAGCTCTCTGATTAGGGTCTTCTTGTCTGGAGACACTGAGGCTTGGATGCATTCAGATAATGAAACAGAATCCAGCTTGATGAAAAGGGGACAACACTTGATCTATGGACACGACAAGACCCTGTTATTGGAAATTGAGTTGCTTAAAATGAAAACAAAAAGGTTTGGGATATTAGTAATCTTTGGAGTCAATAGTAAGCAGATAAAAGTTTCATAATGACATATTAGTCAAGAATTTTCTTTTGCTAAATGATCAATGCGTTGTGTAGTAAAAAAAAAAAAGCAGTCTTTTTTATGATTAACTATCACAGGAACATTTTATCTGAAATCATTTGCTCTTATTTAATAGAGCAACCCCCAGCGTTCTCAGGAAAGCCGCCAATGGCAGTGGGGTTGAAAGATGATTTTTAATATTCGGCATGAGCGTCTGTAATGTTTCCTCCACCCACGATCACTCAAAAGTTGAATAAAAATCCAAGGTAAAGTCAAATCCCCGTGCGTTGCCTTAATAACACTACCATTTCTGTGTTGCTTTTAAGCTGTGATTTCCTTGGGCCCCGGGTTAGTAAGTAGGGATTTCCCCAATTGTTTCACGTCACCAAGACGCCATACTTGTTTGGATGAGGGTGTCCTAATGTGCTCATGTAAATTTCCTGGGAGATTTACCCCACCAAAGGGCTCCTGCCTCCTGGGCAGGTACGGTGGGGGCAGCTGAGATCTGCAAAACCCGGAGCAGCTCAGAGGTGGAGCTGGGGTGTCCTGGGGGGTACATGGAGGAAATCATAGTGAGTGGGTGAGAAGTAGCTGCATAGACGCAATACTTAAGAGCATAGGTGCCTCCCTGGTTGTGCAGTGGGTTGAGCACCGTGCTGTGAAGCATCCACAGCACAGCAGCAGGAGTTCGATCCCTGGTCAGGGAGGGGACCCACATGGCACAGGAGACCTCTCCTGCCTCACCCGCTGCTCCCCTCAGCAGTGTATTTCAGTCCATCTGCCTGTTCTGCTCCCGGCTCTGTCTCTGGTGACTCCTCTCACCTCCCGCGCCTCTGGCCTGTACCCCAGCTCTTGTATGCATAAATAATATAAAAATAGATCTTAAAAAAAAAGAAGTTTACCATATAGAATCTGATTTCAATGAGGCACGCGAGGTGTTCGTCTCATCCCCTTGGCTGCAGCAAATGCAAAGTGATGGAAGGAAGATTTTAACGCAATTTTGAGTCTTTGCTGGGGTCTCCCAGACGTGGTGTGCTCTGGAAGAATTCTGCCATCACAGTCCGCTCTGAAAAGTAAGAGAAGGGGGTCTCAGGCCTGGGGCCGTGTTTGGCCTTTGGGCCTGGGAGGGCCCACGGCTCTTGGGGCCTGCGGTCTGCAGTCTAAGGCATGGGACAGGTGACAGTTTCTCAGGCTAGAAAATAAACCCAGTGCGGCTTTAAAAGATAACCCATTGCTACAAGTGAGCATCAGCCCAGGTAGCAACTCTGGCTAGTTTTTCTAGTTTGACAAAGTATCCCTGAGTGTGTCACATGGGAAGAATCGCTGTCAATTTATGGGGCTAATGTTAATGCCTTTCACACCCATTCACAATATAAACTCACAACGAGCCAGGACAGAGGCAGTTAGCTGAGTCTCTTCTGATCTGGCAGATCCTGGCAGCGAGTGCAGTGGATTCTTTTTTTTTTTTTTTAAGATTTATTTATTTATGCATAGAAGAGCTAGGGTACAGGCCAGAGGTGTGGGAGGTGAGAGGATTCACCAGAGACAGAGCTGGGAACAGAACAGGCAGATCTACTGATCTGAAGGGAGCAGCGGGTGAGGCAGGAGAGGTCTCCTGTGTCATGTGGGTCCCCTCCCTGGCCAGGGATCGAACTTGCACTGCAGCAGCTGCAGAAGCCCCACAGCGCAGCGCTCAACCCCTTGCACCACCAGGGAGGCCCAAGTGTGGTGGATTCTGCAGGGTGGACCCTTCCTTCCTGGGGCTGGAGGAAGCTGAGGGTCTGCTCTTATCATCAGCACAGGGGGGCATCTAGAGAACATGAAGGCAGGAAAAGAACACAGATGGTAAGAAGAAATTCAGCCTCTCTATTTTCAGACAACAATATGTGTAAACCGCCAAGGAATCTGTAAAACAAAAGAGTCTTAGAATCAGCAAGTGAATTTAGTGAGGTGGTAGAATATAAGATGCATGTGCAAAAGTCTATTGCATTTGTAGATATGGATAATGATCAAGAAGAAAAAATAAAAATACGTTACTTACAATTGCTTTGGAGAAAAGGAAAGCAGGGACTAACTCTAAGAACAATAATATATATATGATTGTATACTATAATATTGCCAAATGTGGATGAAAGACGACCCACGGCCTGGAGAAACAGTCCATGACTGGACTGGAAGTCTGGACATAGGGCGCTGCCAGTTCGCCTATGGTCAGCAACTGGACCCCACAGCTGGTGAGGGGGCCACCTCCCTCATCCTCATGGCCATCAACTCTGTTCTGCGTCCCCTTGAGAGTGAGGGGGGCAGCAGAGTGGTCTGGCCTGCGTTGGCCATCTTACGCTGGTTAATGCAAATCCATCACCACCTGCCTAAGATTTTTGTTTACATTTAAACAAGTTTATTTTAAAAATATTCTAGAAATGCCAAAACAGTTTTGAAAAATCAGGATGAAGTGGAAGGAATACCTCTTTCTGATTTGATGAATGAGGGAGCTGTGAGTCAGCCAGGAAGGGCGGGGGGTGTGGGTCATAGATCGATGAAGCAGAACAGAAAAGCCATCCAGGGAGCCACAAATGTGCCGTACTCATGTGCAGGAAGACACAGAAACAGAGCAAGAGAAAAAGAGAGTCTTGTTTACAGAGTGCTGGAGCACGTGGAAGGAGGGAAGGAATAGAATCTCACCCTAAAATGCATCCACTATATACAAACTCAGAGGGTATAAGCTTAAATGGAAAACATTAAAATATAAGACTTTTAGAATAGAAAAGAAGAAAACTTCTCTGGTACGCTGGCAAAGAGGTCTTTGACTTCAAACCTGAAGAACAGCCCACACAAGGAAGAACCGATGAAATCCATACACCCCACGCCCTCGGTCAAAGGGGAGCAGACCGCTCTGCTGCCCCCCTCACCCTCGGGGGAACGCAGAACAGAGTTGATGGCCACGAGGATGCAGGAGGTGGCTCCTCACCAGCTGCAGGGTCCAGTCACTGACCTAAGGGGGAGCCCTTACAAACTGCCAACTCAGTTTGAGACTGGCTGTGCTGCAGTCTCAGTACAGCGCCAGCTGCCTCTTCCATGCTCATCCCAGAAAAACAAACCTTCTTTTCATGCAGACAGGACTGTGGGGAGCTTATGGCAGCCGCCCCAATTGGGAGGGGGCACAGATGTCCTTCAAGAGGTGAGGACTCAGGCTGGTAGGGGAACCCACACGTGTGGGGCGTTCCTCACTTTACCTCCTTCCGTCTCTGGGCCAGGGGCAGAGGGGTGTGTGCAGACCCCAAAATGCCCACCCGTGGGGAGCCAAAGCAAATGGCGGTCTGATTCCTTAACTCAAGCTGAAGGAAGATGGGCGACTCGCACACATTTGTTTATAGGTTTGCTAGTCATTGGGGTAGTACACAGAACAGGCACTCTGGTTGTCAGCAGGTGGTGGCTTTTGACAGGGACGCCGAACAGGCCTCTGTCCCGAGAGACCATTTCTACGGGACCAACTCTTACCCCAAAAGACAGGCGGTCTGGAGACTTGGGGCCTGAAGCAGCAGGGGCTGTGGGCTTTTCACCTTCCTGGCATGAATGAGCTGCACGCACGCTGTGTCACTCATTCACCCCAAAACTGCCTTCCCGTGCGGCTGGCGGCTTCAGCATCTCCATGGCTGCTGATGAGCCCAGCAGCTTCTGATGCTGATCGCAGCCCAGAAAGTTCTCTGCTCACAAACATTTCTAGTCTGATGGAGCAAAACTTACAGAAAGCATCACAGGCCGTTGACTCCCATGCTCTCTGACCCACAGCTTGTTCACAAAGGAAGGAGGCTGTGCCCCAGGCCTGGAGGAAAGATTGACTTTATCCAGGGGGATTTTCTGTGGCTTCTCTGAATCGTGACCCTGTGAAATCTTTTATTGTGTTGCCCTCCTGCCAAAATAGCTTTTCATTGGGGGTTTCTGACCAGGAGTGACAGAACAAGGGCACCACGGCCATCAATTGGGGTTTGCTTGGTAGCATCAAATACAAAAACCAGTGGCTCCAAGAAGGAACATGTGAGGAGGGGGTTCAGCACAAAAGTGGGGGACCTGCAGACCCCAGAGCCTGCAGAAAGGGGCCCCTTCTTTGCCCATCCTCAGCATGAAGTCCCCTCTGGGGCTGAGGGTCTCAGCTCAGACAAGCCCTTGGATGGAGGAGGAGACCCCATGGGTGTCTGTCTTGCTACCTCACAGAGGCACCGTGCCCCCCTTAGGGTAGATGCAAGGATAGGGGGTCTCCTGCTGGGTGACACCCGAGAAATGTCTCTTTCCGCTGGGATTCTCTTGCCAGGGGAAACCAGAGGACAGCCTCAGCGTGATCACTAGTGGCCTTCCCCGAAAAGAGCTGAAAGGAGGACTCCCTTTCCGACTTGTTCTGAATGCTGCTTGGTGCATGTTTGATGTTCCCCTGTAGAGCCCACAGAACCTACGCTCCAGGTCAAGGCAAGAGGTCACCTTTGAAAACAAAATTTAAACCAATCATTTTAAATCTGTTTCAACCTCATACTTTGCATTCCAGAAGCCAGCTCCTCCGGGGAGAAATGGCCTGTTCATCTCCCAATCACCGACCACAGAATCTCAGAACGCGTGACCGAGTTTATGTGGGCGCAAGTGAACCCTCACGCAACCATCAGCTGCTTCATAAATGGGCATGGACAGGCCATGACTTCCTCTAAGATCTGTGCAGGAGCCATTATAATTAACCTTTATTTAGGCGACTGTTAAAAGGATCCTATAAGTCTAATTTCTGTTTCTTTCCAAATTAAGATGGAAACCTTTGGTGGCCCCGGAGAAAAGTGAGTCAGTAGAATCTGATGTGGAAAGCAGTGGATACCTGTTCACCCCTTACTTCATAATATATGTGAAATGAGCATGCCGCATTTACCTTGGCTTCAGTGGGAGTGATTTTGAGAACGAATGCATAAAATATGAGACACTATCCGCCCACTTCTTGCAGCAGGCACATAGACTGTAGCTTGTGGTCAAATTGTAAATTAAAACTGATGGTAACTTTTGAGTCGTGCAAGATTAACTCTTATTCCTCAGAAAGATAACTCAGGTAAAGTCTTCTCCTCATGTAAGTTTTCGTTTTAGTCTACAAATTGGACTAATTGGTGGATGAAAAGGAATTTTTTCTGAGTGTTAGGCCTTTGCTGTTCAAACTGTGTGCCAAGCACGCATGCACACACACACACACACATGCACGCACGCATGCGCGCACACCCCTCAGCCTGCTGAACGGTGCTGGACCCCCGACTCCTCATGCCCTCCTGGCAGCTGCGTGCCCCTTTGGCTCCTTCTTTTAAATGGACTGGACCAGAAGCCTCGGCGAGCCTGTGACCAGAGATTAAAATCCACTTTCCGCTGGGTTATTGTGCTTCTAACCAGAGGTTAAATACTTTCCGTTTTCCACTTCAGTGGGAAAGAAATCCAAAATGTAAATCAAAAACAGATTGGTGGCAGGTTGTTACAGAATATTAAAAGAGAAATATGTAAAGCTATAAAAATAATTCACGCGGAGAAATTCTTTGTCTCACATAGAGAAATATTTCATTCCTTTGGAGGCTCCACCTCAATCACTTGGTGCACTCAGGGCTGTGGGTTTATGATTTGGGGTGTTTATTTCTTTTGTTTCATTTCCTTCTTTTTGATTGAAGTAACTTTGCGTTAGGACCTTGCTTCTCTCAGTGGGCCTCCCTGAGAGTCTGTGTGTATATATTTACATCAAATTCACTGCTTTTATAAACCAAGAGCATTTAATAATTATTCAAGTCTTCCATGCTCCAAATCAAATCATTATTATAGATATCTGTTATGATATAATTATCATAAAATCATACGCACTATACAAAAGGCTACAGGATTATATTTAAAGTGACCTTCAGACTAAAATAATATAATAGCCGGTCTCTCTCTAGCTATTCTAAGGAGAACCCAAACAAAGACAAACCTTCTAAACCAACACATATAATGTGATGCTCTCTCACACCAGTGAGAATGATCCACATCAAAAATCCAGAAACTAGTGTTACTGAGGGTGTGGGAAAAAGAGAGCCCTCATCACTGTGGGTGGGAAGGCAGGCTGCTCCAGCCCCTGTGGAAAACAGCATGCAGGTTTCTCAAACTATTAAAACTAGATCTACCATAGGATCTAGCAGTTCCTCTTCTAGGGATCCACTCCTAGAAAAATCAATAATTCAAAGGAATACTCTTCTGTTAACTGCAGTCCCATTCACAACAGCCCAACTGTGGGAAATAGCCTAAGTATCCATCAACAGAAAAGTGGGTTAAGAGGTGATCTGTGTACTCAGTGGAATACTACTCGGCTATGAAAAAGGTGAGCTCTTGCCATTGGTGATAAGAAGGATGGAAATGGAGAGGCTGATACTAAATGAATTAAGTCAAAAGCAGAAAGATAAAAACTGGATGGTTTTATTCATCTCGGAATATAGAGAAACAAAACAAAGATTCAGACAAACCCAAACCAATAACAAATCCCAGAAATCTGATTGTAGAGCTGAGGCTCCCAGAGGAGGGCTAAGTGTGAGGAGCCCCATGAACTGTGGTAGGGGTGTGGTGTTGGGACAGATGGCTGAAGGGCTGTGACCCTGGGCCCCTAAATCATATACAGTGCTGGCAATTAAAATGGTACCTCAATAAAATAATAGCAAAAGCAAAATAAAATATCATAATTATCCTGTGATTATCCAGACTAGCTTTGGAAGTGCTCATGAATAGATTTGCAAAAATGACAGATTCAGAACTACTTTATATCTTGACTTCATGTGGAATTCAGTCCAAAAGCCATATCCCAGCCGGTGTGGTGAAATACCAATGTCACATCCAGATGCGAGGGGACATGGAGCCATCGATAACAGTGACTTGTATCTCTGCTCCTAGCTAGGCGTGGCAGAACCCTCAGTCTTGCCCCATAACCTCCCAGAAAGACACGACTTATGGGCTGGCCAGAGCAGGCACCATAGGAAGAATTTGCAGTTCTGGGAATGTGTATGCCTGCTTCCCCCAAAATGCAATCCCAAATGTTATGATCAACCACAGAGATACGGAGCCAAAGATTCTTCATGCTATTCTCCCTCGGAGATGGGAATTCCTTAGCATTTGTCACTAAGTGTATCTTTCACTTAATTATTAAGACCTTTTGGTTTTCTCTCCGGCATTCATGTACTTCTTCCTTTCAGGAGTGTCTTCCTCTCCTCTTCCAAATAGAACAATAAACCATCTTTGCTAAGTCACCTGCGAGCCTTCAAAAAAATCCAGGGCCTCCTTAGTGGCACAGAGGTTAAAGACACAAAGTTATCAAGCTATCACCAGCCACTGTGGCCTCAGTTCAATCCCTGGCCAGAGAGGGGACCCACATAGTGCAGCAGACTTCTCTTGTCTCCCCGCTGCTCTCCTCAGCAGTGTACTTCAGTTGATCTGCTTGTTCTGCTCCCCACTCTGTCTCTGAAGAGTCCTTTCACCCCCCGCACCCCTGGTCTACACCCCAGTTCTTATATGCATAAATAAATCTTTAAAAATAATTTAAGAATTCCATATTTATTTAAAACTCAATTTCTTGAGAGAAAACATTCATTTTAATAAAAGACAATAGTAAGAATTTTTGGTGATATTCCAGTGTGAACAAAATCTTTTAGGGTATCCTTATCTCTAGCTTTTCCTGGAACTTTATTTTTTTAAGATTTATTTTGGTATACAAGAATGGGTGAGAGGATTCACCAGAGAGAGAGCAGAACAATCAGACTGACTGAAATACACCGCTGAGGGGAGCAGCGGGCGAGGCAGGAGAGGTCTGCTGTGCCATGTGGGTCCCCTGCCTGGCCAGGGATTGAACTCACGCTGCAGTAGTTGAGGCCCACAGTATGGTGCTTAACCCCTTGCACCACCAGGAAGGCCCTTTTCCTGGAACTTTTGATGAATTAGATAATCTTCCTAAGTAGACTGATTCACACTTGAGATTTCTTCACTGGTAAGTGCCACTTAAGTAAAGTATGTCGAAACTTGAAATCTGAAAAATAAGGTTTAGTTTTGCACTTGTTCATGGGGCAGGGACCCCAGAGAGATGAAGAGGAGGAGATCTCCCCGTTGACCATCACAAAGGCTGTCACTGCAGCTGACTTCTGGGTCTCAGGCTGCATTTCAGGGTCCCATCCCCTACCCCACCCTTTTCTCTATTGGCTTCATATTAGACTTTATGTTTTCATTATAACCTGGCAGCAAGCACGTCCTTAAATAAAAGCCCTGAATGAAGGCAATTTTTTCCATTAGCCATATATTTCCCTTTGGGGTCTCCGGCCCATTATTGTTCTTCTTTAGAAGGAATAAAACCCCCAAGAAAACCCTCTTCCATTTGAAATATGATTATAGATCTGGTCTGAAGGCCCTGGGTTTCTCTTCTCTGACAACATCCTAAAATTGCCCTGCCGATAAACACAATTGGGAATATACATCTTTAGGTAAAGGAGCAAGATTTGTGCAAAAAACTCACATTTTTTAAAGGGTCCAAGTAATCTGTATCTGGAAAAACTGAAGTTTCAAAGTGAGGTAAAATACTCACTTGGAAAATACTCACTTGGAAAAGATCACGTTCTTTCTTGGAAACCACAAATCCTATATAATGCCCAGGTGTATCTACTGAATTGGATTTGTTTGATTGTGCTCTGTAATGCTGTAAGACTTTACATGTGTGTGTGTATAATTCCGTATAAATCATATGCATGTGGCTGTGATTTACTCTCTGCATACCTAGACAGCACATAATGAATGCACCCGCGTGTACCTGCATCTGGGCAATATGTCCTAGATTAGGGTCCTGAGGTGACGACTGTAACATACGTGTAATGGTGAGTGGTGAACATGCTAAGGGATGAGCCTTAAGTGTTACCCCACTTCATGACCCTATAATCTAAATGTTAATACTTTTCTCTCTATAAAAGCAGGAGCCTCATCCGTCATACGGTTCCCTTGCCAGCTGAGTTTCTCGATTCTAATGCCTTTGGGGGGTGGGGGGAGCCTCAGAGCCACAGGCTAAAGGAGGAACTGTTTTAGTGGTGACTTAAAATCTGCAGGCTGTTCCAGACGGTTCCTTACAAACCCCCCAGAACTGCCTGGTCTTGTGTAGCTGTGATGTTTTGGCTATAAGTGATGCAAGTCCCACTGAAACTGCCATCTAAATAGCACTTGGGGGGCTGGCTCCCCAACTCCACATTGAGGGTGGAGTGAAGGGTGTGGGTTGTGGGGTTTGATGCAAAGGATCTGGCTTCTCTCTGCTGTACCTGCTCAGGTGTGATGGTTAGAATCTCAGCGTTGCCCTTGGCGGAATCTTCCTTCCAGGGTCACAGTCACTGGGGTGCCATCTGGGAAGACCTCCTTCCAGATTTGTATGCCGGGACTGATGCAGCAAAGAATGACTTCCAGAAGTTTCCAGGAAATGTCTGTTGCATCTTACTGATATGAATTAAGTCACATATTCATTAAGGAAAACAATTGCAGGAGAAAGAGATACAAAACTTTACTCCAAGTTTCCCAACTGAATTCTTCCAACCAGGGGGGCAGGGATGCAGTGGGTACCAGCTCCCCACCACCAGGCCCACGGCAAACCCTACTGGAGCCAAGGAAAGGACCGGCTTGGCCGGTCACCGGGCCGTGGTCACAGAGCCAGGAAACTGTGTCCTGGTTAGAGTGTAGCTCCCGGCCCGGTCTGACACCCTTCCCACTAGCTCACATGGAAACACGCTGCCATTTTGCATTGTTTTGCTTTTAAAAAGGTAAAGTCCAGTCTAAGTATGGAATCCACATGTGCAACATGAAAAACGGCTGTATGTTAAGCCAGTGTTACCAGTGATTGCAATTCCTGTTAGAGAGTCAGGGGCAAGTGAGGGGAATACTCTCTCCATTCACGTCCAGCTCAGACGGGCCCTTTACAACATGGAAATGCTGTGGGCTCTCTGGAGACAAAGCCCTTGAAGGCCGTCAGGCCGATGGGGCTGGGGCTGCCCAGAGTGCCAGCTTGAGGCAGTCTTTACTGGAGAGAGACCAACTCTTTCCTTCCTGGTTTACTTGGCTTTTATTTATTTTTTTAAGATTTATTCACTTATGCATATAAGAGCTGGGGTACAGGCCAGAGGTGCGGGGGGTGAGAGGGGATTCACCAGAGATAGAGAACAGAACAGGCAGATGGACTGAAACACACTGCTGAGGGGAGCAGCAGGTGAGGCAGGAGAGGTCTGCTGTGCCTGTGGGTCCCCTCCCTGGCCGGGGATCGAACTTGCGCTGCTGTGCCGCGGATGCTTCACAGTGCAGTGCTCAACCTGCTGCGCCACCACGGAGGCCCCTACTTGGCTTTTAAAATTCGCTTGACAGTTGGTAAATTTAGTTACATTTGGATGGACGGAAGAGAGGAGAGGAAAGCAATGAAGATACAGGAGTCACATCGGTGCGACCCGTGGCTTTCAATGGACTCCGGAAAGTGGACCGAGCAGGAGAGACGTGGTGTCGGCAGCAGAGCCCAGGGCCCAAGCGCAGCCCCGGCAGCCCTGGGAACCTGCTGCAAAAGTGAGGCCCCGGTGGGGGAGAACTGGGTGGGGGGCCATGGAGGGTCACAGGTGGGCGGGGGAAGACATGGAGATGTGCCTCCGAATGGGGGCTCACCCTGGATCCCTAAGTCACTCACAGTGTTGTCAACCAAAGTCACTTCAATAAAAAAGGGGGAAATAAATACAATAAAAAACGGGGGGGGGGGGGCGGGGGATAACAATGGAATGGAGACTAGCCAGTGGAGTCAATACTTTGGTCTGCACTCAGCTTATGGATGTGTCTTTGCTGGGGATGGTGACCTGGGCATCCCGCTGGGCTGTGCCCTCCCCACCCTTCCCTGCCCTTCCCTCCTCCCCGCCCCTCCCCCTGCCCTTCCAGCCCCTCCAGCCCCTCAACCCCTCCCTGCTGAGGGTGCCAGCCCATCTGGAGGCCGCATGCAGGCCCAAGGGTAAAAGTGCAGAAGAAACGCGTTCCAGGAAAGGTGACTTAATGGCTTTCCATGGATTTCAAAATCACTTTCCAACTACGTTGGGCCGAAAAAAAATTCAGATAATTTATGTTACCCAGATGTTAAGAGATCCAACAGCTTTCACTAGTCATAAATTTAACGGCATTAGGCACCTGCTGGCTCGAAGCTACAACCCCTGCCGAGGAGGAAGGAAGGGGCTCGGGATACACTAATAGGCTCCTTCCCTCGCCAGCCACGCTGAGCTGGGGCCCCGATCCTGGGCTCCCACCTCCCCAGTCGCCCACGGAGAGATCTAGGGCCCTCACACCGAGACACCCCAGCTGCCCGCTCGGCCCTGGATCTCCCAGCGGACGGGACGTGCCTGGGACGCGGCTGTTCGCAAAGCGCGAGCTCCAGCTGTAACCCAAATGAGTTATCCGTGACTGTACCCGAGGGACAGGAGAATGAACACCAAAGCTTTGAAAGTGCAGTCAAACGGTAAAGATGGACTTGCATCTTCCCTGGCCCAGGACCCTGTAAGTGCCGGAGAGCCTCGAGGACCGTCCAATCCCAGATTCCTGAACCTCTGCCACACCCAAGTTCGGGGCTTGCTCTGCATTTCCCTTGTGGGGGATGAGCCGAAGCGCATCAGAGGGACAGAACCACACAGCTGAATGGCCCTGGAGCTGCCGCCTCTTCAGGACCCACGTGGTGCCAGAGATGCTGAGTATGGAGGTAGCCCAGCCCCAGGTGAGGTTGTGCAGTCCACACCATCCAGCCCTTTGCCGTTCACCCCAAGCCAGCCTGTCTCCCTGTCACTCCAGCAAGGTTGGACAGGAAGCCCTCGGCAGCATGGTCCCCTACTCCCTATGGCTTGTCTCCCCCCCCTCCCCCAGGGGATGCTGCTGCAGAGAGTAAGTGCCTGTGACTTAAACCCAGCATCGTGACACCCGCCTCACCCCGCCTGGCACCATCCCTCCTGCCTGGAGCCCAGAGGAGCCTTCTTGGAGCACCGTGGCCCTGACCTTGACCCCACTGGCCTCTCACTCTTGAAACGCTTGTCCTTTTATGTCCCAGCTTTTCCTTCCTTCTGTATATTCAAGAACTTTGTCATTTGACACAGTTGTCCTTGGAGAGTCTAGGGACGCAATTGTGCCCCCTTTGCCCTGGCTGCCTCGCCCTCCTTGGAGACGGCACAAGATGCCTGGGTGCCACTGGGGCCACGGAGGCTGGAGCTGGGGGTGACCCTTCACACCCAGGCTGAGAACCTGGCAGGATGCCGCCAGGTGAGGAGAAATGAAAAGCGCTGTCGCTCGCGGAGAAGACAGACGCAGCTGGGTCCTCTGACACACCTTCAACCGTTCGCAAACCATGAGGAATGAGCCTTCGTGGTGCCAGCAGTGAGCACCAGGTGACCGTAGGATCGGCCCACAGCCCTGCTGCAGCGGCTCAAGGAGCTGCCCGGTTTCCCCAAGAACCTCCCGTGGACTTGGGGTCAGGTCCTGATGGCCCTTTCCAGTGTCTCCATTGGCCCTTGTGGGAGGCAAGGTGAGTGCGCCCCTGTCCCGAGCCTTCTCACTCAGCCACCCCTGCTCTTGGAAATGCAGCTCTGGAGATTTGCAGGGTGCAGCGAGCATGTTACCCTAAGTCTTATTCCAGTGTAACGGGAGATGGGAAGGTTGTGGGGCGATGCCGCCTTTAATGTGATTTTCAGTTGAAGATTCTCTATAAATTATCATCATTAATCATTCATGGAAAAATGAGCAGCAAGTGGGTGAAGGATTTGGAGGAAACATTATCTTAGGTTATTAAAACGTAAGGAGATTCCATGCACGGGAGGTGCCGAGTGGCCAGGGGAGCAGAGATGGAAGCGGGGAGCGAAATCCAAGCCAAATGAGCACTTCCCGGAGCTCTGGAAAGAGCTGGGTGTTCAAATGAGTTCTGTCAGATTATGAATTTCAAAGATTATCTAAGAAAGAAGTTTAACAAAGTGATAGGAAAAGATGAGCCTAATGAAGAATAATAAAAACATCTCAGCCCAGGCAAATTCATCACCTCCCTAACTTGCCATCACCCATCAGGAGAGACTGTGAAAACCAAAACACTTATACTGAAAAACAAATAATCAGGAAGAAAGTGTAATTCATATAAATTATAGCTAGATGAGTCCTATAAATTGGAGACGTGCAAAAGTGTCAACAGAAGAAGTCAAAGACCCATGAGAACATGAACTGATGTTTAAAAATAAATAAAATAGTATTTTATTTTCTAATAATAAAACAAAATGAGAAAAATTAAAGTAACATTGCTGAAGAGTGAGCAAAATACACATAATTTCTTGATTGCCATCAAGCACTTTGGCTTTTTTAATAGTAGAAATACCAGAGAAAAGGTGGAAATACATAGCAGGGGAGGAAATAAGGAGATAATAGAAAGGAATTTCCGGGAACTGAAGGCAGCTGTGAATTGGGTTCAAGGTCAAGTTTTCTGCACCCCCAGGAAGAGAAACAAAAATTCCAGCGAAATTTTTAAATTTCAAGAGTTTATAAAGGAGGGGCCTCCCTGATAACGCAAGGGGTTAAGCGCAGCATTAAGAAGCATTCACAGCCACTGCAGCACAAGTTCGATCCCTGGCCAGGGAGGTGACCCAGAGGGCATAGCAGATCTCTCCTGCCTCTCCCACTGCTCCCCCCAGCAGTGTGTTTTAGTCCATCTGCCTGTTCTGCTCCCCACTCTGTCTCTGGTGACTCCTCTCACCCCCCACTTCTCTGGCCTGTATCCCTGCTCTTGTATGAATAAATAAACAAATCTTTTTTAAAAAATGAGATTGTCAATGAAGTTGACAAAAGATGTATTAGAGCACCAAAAAGAAAAAAAAAGTTTATAAAGGATTTTTAAAGTAGCTAACTATATATAAGCATAAATTTATAAAAGCATAAATATACTTTACCTACGAAGGGTTAAGTTTCAAATTCTCGTTAGATTTTTCCAACAGTGACACTAGTTGCTAAAAAATAACGACTTCAATATTTAGGAAAATAAAGTGAAGGTATCAGAATGGGTAGCCAGGAGCACTAGAATCAAAACAGATGCCAGAGTAGACTTGGCAACATGCACGAACTCAGAATTTTATCTCTGGCCTTATTTAGAGAAATGATGGAGCAGGCTTTTCAGCAAAGGAGGTGAGCAGGTTTGATTGATTATTTGCTTTTTTATGCCTGCATTCTTTCTGTGGTGATTAAAAGTGAGTAGTGAGGGAAGAGAGAAGGAAGGTTCTAGTCTTCACACTCAGAACACAGAAGAGCCATTTACACACCAGGACCTCAGTCTGTGGGCTCAGAAAGTAGATGTCAACATAGAGCAGAAAGGCTAGAGGTTTTGGGGGTGGTAGTAAACAGAGGGGGCCATGTAGGCAGGACAACCTTGGGGACCTGGTGTTTTTCTGATGCCTCCAGGAGAGAGAGGCCCAAGGAAGAGGGTGAGCTTGGAGAGTGACCGCACAGTGAGAGCCAGGAACCTCCTGCAGGGTGTGTGCTGAGAATGTCTAAAACACACATGCTAATATCCTTTTTTTTATTATTCTATTTTTCCCTTTAATTTATATATATTTGACATCAACTGTAATCCTTACGGATTCCCCATCACCATATCACCAGTGCACCATCACCTCAGTCCCCCGTGCTCCCATCTGCCCTCAACCCTCCCTCTCCCCCCTCCCTACCAAGTGTCCCCAATTTGTCCTTGTCTTTATTGTTATTATTATTCACACGCTGATATCCTAACACCCTTTGTCTGGAAGCAGGAAACTGCACGGCCGGCTGTGAGTGACATTGAGGAGAAATGTTTCCATTCTAAACTAGGGGAATCCCAGCCTCTGGGTGCCGCCATGCCAGTGATATTTTGGCGCCCTGGGGAGAAATCATCACCTGGAATCTCCGTTGGTGAGAACCCGCATCCAGCATTATTAGCAGCAGAGCCAGAGAGAGAGATGTCACTTCTTCGCACTTGTCCTTCCATTCAAGTCATCAAGGTCTTCAAAACACAAGCCACGCTTTTGGCAAATAGGCATTTGTTGCATGTGGTACTGGCGTCCTCCTCCCCGAGGCTGCGTGGACACTTTCCCTTGTATGTTCTTCCTTGAACAGCCGGTTTCTGAGTCTTGTTCCTACCCTGTGTCTCCACGGACACTTGGTACTTGAGCATCTATTTCTTTCTTCTTTTAGTGTAGAAGAATTGGGGTGTAGGCCAGAGGTAGGGTGGGGTGAGCAGATTCAGCAGAGACAGAATGGGGAGCAGAACAGGTAGATCCACTGAAACCCACTGCTGAGGGGAGCAGTAGGTGAGACTGGAGAAGTCTGCTGCGCCATGTGGGTCACCTCCCTGCCCGGGGATCGAACTTGTGCCACAGTGACTGCTGACATTTCTTAGTGCTGAGACTTAAACCCTGCACCACCAGGGAGATCATGAACATCTGTTTCTTAAGTTGAACCTGGGAACTGTCTCTCTTCTACCTTCCCCTCCCTCCTCTCCCATTCTGTCCTTAACCCCTCCCTCCCTCCCTCCTTCCCTTCCTCCCTCCCTCCTTCCCTCCCTCCCTCCCTCCCTCCCTCCCTCCCTCCCTCCCTCCCTCCCTCCCTCCCTCCCTTCCTCTCTCTCCCTCCCCCATGAAGTCCATGTCATGATCATGCCTTATACCTTCTCCGGAGGTTTACTTCCTCTACAGCAGATGGTTCTGGGATGGCAGGACAAACAGACACTTTTCCATGGATGACTCTGACTTCCTGGGAATAGAGGCATGCTGATTTCACATAAACCTGGTGCAGGTGTCCATGCACAAACTCCTACTTTGATACCATTTTGTTTGCAGCACTAAACAAGGAAGCACATGACCTGGACAGTCTTGGGGTCTCCATCAGGGGACGCCAAGGACTCAGCCTCTCACACTTGAGAAACCACTGCGTGACCTTGGAGGTTGAGACCGCACCAAGCGTCTCCCAAAGCCACAAGGGACACTGAGCTGGCACAACGGGGGCAGGCTGTGACTCGTGATGCTTATGGGCCACGGAAGCACCGTTTCATTCTGGGGGTGACGTATGGGAAATGTTACGGGGTTTTCTGTGTGCCTGTTGAGTCTTTCCTTTCTCTTCATTACAGCACCAAAATATCACGTACTGAAGAACGTCTCAAACCACCACGCTGAATGAAGGGGAAAGCACAGAGCTACTGGGGTTTCAGGTGCTGGAACCACGAAGCAATTTCCATCGTGAGGGGGCTGACAGCTCTCCATTCCCTAATAATCTGGTTTGCAGTCACTTCACTTCCCAATCCACTTGTAGACTTAAATAATAATCCTTGGGAAGGCAGGGCTTTCTCTGAGTCCCCTCGTTCAGAAGGCAAGGAACCTGGAGAATTGTCAGGAGTATATTCAACCCTGATCATCTGACCTATCTCATTTAATTGTTCTTTTGTAAGACTTTCTTCCCCGTATTCACTCACCTGCTTGGTTCCCCCAACAATTAATTCGTTCTCCCAAACCATCGATATGAGTATCATAAAATAGAATTTATGAGTTCGTCCTCAGATGGGGAAATGGATAACACACTCCTTTAAAGAAGCTGAGATTTCCCTTGCTGAATTTTTAATTAATAACAAATCTGCGGCAGGAGCGGTGAGGTCGCTGTGCCACAGCTCTGCTCCAGTTTGCCTTCCGATCGAGCAGAGACAGCTGGCGAGCGGGCAGAAATGGCACCTCGTGCTCCCTTTTCAGGAACCTTCAAGTGTAAGATGGTTTTTCTCCTCTGAGCTGAATTATGCTGCGGATGTGTCTGCATGGCCTCCCTAGACACCCCCAGGGAGCAGCACAACCAGGTTTTCCAGTAAGCAGCGATGCTCCCTCTCGGCCTGTGGGGCCCCCAGTTTGCAGAGAGCCCAGGCAGCCCTCAGCTTAGGGGGAAGGGGCTGCAGCAGGCTGTGAGGGTCACTCCCCGCTCCCCATGCCTCCTCTCTGCAGCACCCAGCATGGCAGCCGGTGCTAAGGACATTCCCTTAGGGTCCGGGCTGGCTGTGTCCCTCTGTCCTGTGAAGTGCTGTGATTTTTGGATTTGGAGACAAAAAAAAACCTGTAGCACAGCAACATCGGGATTTTCCACTGTGATCCTGGCCTTTGGGGGCTGATCAGCCACTGAAGATAAGACCCAAGTTAGTTCCAACAGAGAAAACTTGGTTTCTAGTTAGGAAAAACTCAGAAATGCACATAGTTATGTCTATTGCTCATCTATGCCTGCACACACACAGGTAGACACACACAGACACATAAAAAGACACACACAGGTAGACACACACAAGGAGACACGCACAAGTAGACACACACAGGTAGACACGCACAGAGACACACACAGGTAGACACGCACAGGTAGACACACACATGAGACACACACAGAGACACACACGGGTAGACACACACAAGAAGACACACACAGAGACACACACACTCTTTTCACACAGTCCTTTAGAAGGGAGAGAATAAAATAACTGCACACACTTCTAGGAAGAAAAAGATCTACATTTATTTTCAAAATGCTGTCACTCCCCAACTCTTCTGAAAGGCTGTAATTCCAGACAGGCGCAGGTGAAGGAATGTATCTAAGAAGCTTCTGTGCTATTTTCCTTTGTAAAGAAACATCTTGTGTTCACACAAAACAAGTGACTATCTGGACTGGGTTGTGTGTTCCTGAAACACATCACACTTAGAGTCCCCTTTTGTTAATGGGGTGTCCGACCTCTTTGAATACATATTTTTCAAAGACAGGACAATCATCTTCATATAGTTTCACCCTGAAAACCCAACAAGATGCAAGCAATAAAACTAATTTGAAGCCAATTAGTAAGGTAATTGAAGGGGGAAGCTATGAGGAGCGCCAGCCCAGGCTTCTCAGTGGACAGCAAACTCGATTATGGACCGCTGCCAGGCTGACAACGCAAGTCGGCAACTCACTGAGATTTTGCTGGGAGAGAATGTGTGTGTGTCTCCTTCTGTGTACACACGTGTGCTATGTGCCCATGTGAGTGTGTGTTATAGCATGCACATCACAATACACTTGCTTGTGTGTATCTGCATACACACATGTGTGAGCATGTGTGCACACACCACACTACACACATGCACGCACCTCTGTGTGAGTGCCTTGGGTGTCACATGTGTGTGCATGATTATTATATGCACACATACTTGTGTGTTTGTGCATCTGTGTCTATATGTGTTGTGGGATGCATTGTGCCTGAATGTGCATCTGAGTGTGTGTCTGTGCGTGTGTGTGTGTGTGTGTGTAGAGCAAGAGCATGGGGGTGGCTTTTTATTTAATGTTCTGTCAGATTTCAATTTCTCACAAGATCTGCCTTTCTCCACAATTGATGTCGAGTTCTCTAAGCCAAACTCAGCTGAAAGTTCAGATGAGCATTTATCATAACACTTGAAATCCAATCTCTGTTCCTTTTCCTTTTTCTTTGTAAAAAGTCATTACCAAACATATTGACTTCGAACCCTAGGGACTGAGAACCGGCAAAATTTGGAACAAGGATAATAGATAACGGGTTTTTGTGAGTCTGCCTCCCTCTTAGTAATAAAGAAAATGAAGAGAATGAGATTAAAGAAGAGAAATAAAAAGTGAGCCAGGGGTGCAAACCAATGACCTCATCACCGCCCAGATTATTCCAGCTTTCCCTCTCAAATGGGAAATGTCGGCAGATTTCCAGAGACAGCCGGATTCTTCCTGGAAGGGGGAAGAACTCATCACTCCGGCAAGGGGCGGGTCCCTGGCCTGACAAATCACCACCTCGTTCACAGAGGGAATTGCTGAATGATAAGTAATGATTTTTATTTGAGAAATGTGGACTAATATCACTTAGCTGATTGTGAAAGAAGACGGGTCCTCGGGCACATCCTCAGGTCGGCAAAGAGCACCCCCAGGATGGCGAGGAGCCGGGGGCCCAGCCCACTGCCCTCCACGCCCCATTGATTATTTCCACCCTACCAGGAGAGACAATTCATTAGTCATCTTCAAGAAGGATCAGTTTTCTGTCAGCAGGTGCAAGCAGCCAAAGACCCATCCCCGAAGGCACCAGGACTTCCAAGACAGACATGTGACATCAGGGTCCGCCCTTCTGTGGGATGGGATATCTGGACTCCCTGGAAAGGCATTCTGGTCTTATCATGCACCTTTTGGGGGGGGCACTTTAGTCGGCCACGCAGGCTGGAAAAATGTTTATGCAGTGGCATTTGAAATGCAATCCCAAAGTTTCATAATCAGATATTTCGCTCCTAGGAGATACTCAAATTCAATCACTTCCAGATAAATGCAGAGAAAGCCATGTTTAAACATCATTCTTAGCTTGCCAGTAGAATATAATCCTTTTTAAAGGCTCATTGTAACACTGGGAAAAAATTCCCCATCACCCATAAACACAATAGCTGCATATAAATCAAGCAAACCAGTAGATCTAAATGAATTGCGTGGCCTGGCCGCAGAAGAAAAACGGAATAGGTTTGAAAAATAGGTGAAGATCATTTCTATGCCTTGATTTAAGCATCGTTATTCTCCACTGCTTTCATCCTGTATCTTCAGGTCTCAAATCTTATGCATGTCTGATCATTTTATATCAGGTATAAAATAGATCTGCAGTGATAGCAGAACTCACACATCCAACTATTTCTTAATTTGGGCTGTGTGTTTTGTGATTTTGACACATTTCCCTCTGACAGGGCCCAAGGACTTTTCCATCACTTGTTATTTGGCCCCTGCTGTTCTGGTACGAGACACCCCAGACTGTCTGATGAGCTGGGTGGAGGTGGCCTGGCTGGGTTTCCAGCTGTTCCTCCAAACCTTCCAGCCGACTGTACTAGACTTGGGATCATCTCGAATTCCCTAGGTTCCCAACTCCATTATATCAAACTACTTGCAATAAAAAAGCAAAGCAAAATTTCCCATTGCCAAGACAATAGAAATTAAGTCAATATAATTTACTGGATTATTTGTAAAGTTAATGATCCTCTAGGTAGAAATAAAAAGAAAGGAAGAGAGAAAGAACGGAAGGAGGGAGGGAGAGACAGAAGGAAGAAAAAACGCATTCTTTTATTAGAAGCCTACTTGGTGTGTTGGAAGCATGGAAGTCTTATGCTTAGGAAGTCAATTTCCAGAATTAACAATTACAGCAAAGACAGACTTTTCTTTGTTTTAAAAAATCAGCTTGCTAATCAAGTTTACTTCACATAAAGCCAAGAAGGCTGTCATATAGCCTTCTTTTACCCATATTTCTGATGAGGAATAAAAGGTTTTTACATTCTCTGAGGACATATGACTTTTCCAATTTTTTACTGGAGTTTTAAGGTAGTTTAACCTCAGTTAAGCTAAGTCCTTATTCATTATGTCAGAGTCTAGAATTGCAGTAATGCTCCTCTTCTGTTCTGTTTGCTTGTGGTTTCTTGGCCTGGGTGTCTGAAAGATTTGTTAGGTGGGTCTGCAGAGCTGACAGGGCCAGCGATCTCGCTGAGGACAAGGGCTGACCTCAGGCTGCAGGTGCTGTTACCTGCAGGTCCAAGCAGGGCCTCCACCCTGGCCCACCTGGGCTGGCACTTCCCACGTCTGAAGTGAGGGACAGGTGGATGCTACTCGATCTGAATTAAGACGTCTTGAGAGCGTGGAGCTTTAGACGATACGTTAAATTAAGGTTCTCAGATGTGCATTTAATTAAGATATTTAATTTGAAATGACTGCTCTTCCTTAATTCCAATTGATTATTACGAATAGATTTCTTCAGGATATTAAAGAGGTGAGCTGAAGCAGCTGGGAAGCAGGACACCTCCACCTCTCGCTCAAGACTCTGGGGCTATTTGAACCACTGGGACTCTGGCTCCGCCCCGTGGGGTATAGACACGCAACTCCGAAGCCAGACGCCCCTACCTATGGGCCCATGAAGCACCCCTTGCAACCAGGGCTAGGAAGCCCTTCGGTCCTGCGCTTTGATAGGAGGTCAAGGGGGAACACAGACTACGCAGTCCGTGAACCCCTCTACTCTGAGCATCAGCAGACTACTTGCTCATCCTCAGAATGACCCCAGTAACGCTTCACTTTATCCCCCTCTGCAGACTGGGTGTGGGCAGAGGGGAGTGGTGAGGAGCTGGGAAGCAGGCAGAGCCCCCATTGCACTCACAGAGCCCCAGTGCTCGGAAACGGAGGGCCAGGTGAGCAGTCGCAGCCAAGGCAGGTGAGACACAGGCAGCCCAGGGGCCGGCCAGGGCCTGGGCTTGTGTCCAAGGTGGTGGGGTCCCGCGGCCACTTCTGGCGCAGCAGCTGGGCTCACAGGGGGTGACGAGCTCTTGCTGGCAGCGCCCACCTGCCACATAGGTGAGCCCCTTCGGCTGCTTTTTTTTTTTTAAGATTTATTTAGTTATGTATACAAGAGCTGGGATACAGGCTAGAGGTGTGGGCGGTGAGAGGATTCGCCAGAGACAGAGTGGGGAGCAGGCAAGCAGATGGACTGAAACACACTGCTGAGGGGAGCAGTGGGTGAGGCAGGAGAGGTCTGCTGCTGCGCCATGTGGGTCCCCGCCCTGGTCGGAGGTCGAAATCTCACTGCAGTGTCTGTGGAAGCCCCATAGTGCGGCACTCAACCCCTTACACCACCAGGGAGGCCCGAGTTTTCGGTGTTACTGGGTGCTCACTGGTATTCCCAGGGCATCCATGTGCGCTGAGACTCAGGGAATGTTGGGGCACTAGTAAGAAGGGCGGGCGCATGCCCAGCCACCATGACCCTTGCTCTTCGGGCCCCTTGTTTAGTCGGGGTACGGAGCCGGGCACTGTCACGAAGGGTGTGGACTCCCTAAGCCCAGGGCGAGGCTCCGGACCCCGTGAGCTGGGGTGGGGTGCGTGGGGGCTAATGGTGAGTTCTCAGGAAGAGGCGACCTCCACCGGGGACGTGGAGGCCCAGGCTGGCCCTGCAGGACCTCCTCCCCCTTGGACACGGGAAGCAGCGAGGGCAGGGCTGTCCTCTTTCCGCAAGGAGGTGCTGGTCACGGCCAGCCAGGCTTCTGCAGAGGCCTCTGTCCCCTAAGCTGCTGCCTGGATCCGCTTGCACTCTGCAGGACTCCAGGGCAGCTCCCTGAGCCCCCATGGACCTCCTGGCACAGTGCTCGAAGCATGCCCAGCCCCAGTTCCTGTCCCTCCCTGGTAGCCCTGGCAGTGGCCTGCGGCTGCAGGTGGGGGTGAGGAGACCAGCAGGCTGTACTCTGAAGCCTGGGAAAATCTGCCCAAAATGGTGAGAACCACACAGACCAGAGTAAGTGGCAGCTCCATGAGGCAGACCTGGGACGTGACCCCAGAGAGCATTGGTGATGGTGAGGGCGTAGCTGTCTGAAAGGCAGAAGCCACTGAGCACGGGACAAAGGACGCTGATTTGCTGTACAATTAAAACCCACTAAGGACCCTGGGGGAGGGGGAGGGAGAGGGAGAGGGAGTGTGGAGGGAAGGGGAGGGGGAGGGGAAGGGAGAGGGAGTGT
>JAGFMF010012099.1:91931-117090 GCA_019455555.1 Galemys pyrenaicus | reverse complement strand
GGGTGGGAGAGGGTGGAGGGAGGGGGAGGTGGGAGGGCAGTGGGAGGGCAGAAAGAGGGGAGGCAGATCCAGGGCAGACACAAGTATAATTGCAGCTATTACGTTTTTTTCTAAAGTAGCTCTTCGTGCTTCCAAACCCGATTGTGATTTTATGCCGCAGCCTGTTGTGTGGGGCAGGCTGCCTGACATTTGCAGGGCTCCATCGCTATTAAAAAGAATGATGTCATCAAGAAGAACGGGGGCGACAAAGCAAAATTAATTAACATTGCCATGGAACAGAGCAGAGGCGCTGAGCAGTGGGTGACGCGCAGTGCCTGCTTCTCAGCGGCCGGGGTGAGGCGGCCGGCCCCAGGCTCCGCTCGGCCGCAGCCCTTTCCGGTCTGCTTGCGGGCAGCAAGCAGGTCAGTCTCGGCCAACGGCTGCTCTGCTGTCTACGCAGAGGCCAGCAGATGGGACGCAGTGGGGGGTGTTTTCAAAATCTGTGTACCCGACAAGCACACTTAAAAGAAATATTTCGAGCTGGCCGCGCATGGAATGGAACATAGGGGCACGAGATGAGCCACTGAAGCCCTGGCGTCCAGGTGACCACACAGCCTGGATGTGATCTGTCCCTTCCCACGGGCCAGGGCTGCAGGGTCAGCTAGATCAGCTGCTGGCAATGACCCTCCACACACAGTGGCTCTCTAGAAAAATCCCTGCTGGCGTAGAAACAAAGACTGGCAGAGGTCAGTCATCCCACGGGGTTGCAGGACATGTCCCAGACTGGCTGATGCATAGAGGGACAGACGTATGAGCACTGTCCCCGGGGCTGCTGGGATGGCTGGGCCAGAGATGTGTGCGCAGAAGGCAACAGCAGAGAGATGTCAGAGTTGCAGGAGATACAATGTAGGTGGATGAGAGAGTCTAGAAGACAGACGTATGTCAGCCGATACAGACAGATGATAGGCTAGGTAATAGATATAAATATTGATTAGGTAATAGACTCATGACAGCCAGCTCGATAGATGGTGAGAAAGATGCCACATTAGATAGGTGTGAAGAGAGAGAAGCTAGAAATAGATAAATGATAGAGATCAGCAACAGAATGCCCAGCTAGACAGAGCAATAGGTAGAATCCCACAGACATACCTGTGAATCTAAAGACGTCGCCACCTGCTTTGGACCTAACCCACCGTTTTTGCATTTTACACTGTTTTACATATTTTCCAGGCACACTAGCCCATGTAAAATGTGGTCATCACTACATGGCTGGATAAGTGAATGCAAGAAGCAGGAGGTGACAGGACAGCCCTTTTTGGTCTCTCTGTGCAGGTGATGTGCAGTTCAGCTACCAACAACATCTGAAGATGAGCCTCGTGACAAAGGTACACAAGATGCTGATTTTTCAGGAAATTTAAGTATCTGTGTGCAGCCAGAGCACCGCGAGCTGGGAATGCGTGGATCTTTTGCTGAAAGGGAGATGCCTAGGAACAAGGTATGGGCACAGGTGAGAGCTCCCGGCTCTGGGCCCTGTGCTTGGAGGCTAGCCACGGGGAAGCCGTTCTGATGCGATATTACCATCTGCTCCCTGCAAAACATACACGGGGTTTGCAAGCATCGACAGTGTCACTGTGCTTGCTTAGCAGGTACGTGTAAAATGCACAGACTTCCAAGTACAAACGCACCTGTACATACCTGCACATCGATAAGAATGAGACTGCTGTCACAGATCCATAGCATCACCTCAAAGACAGATTGGCCATAGCTGCGTTCTGCAGGAGATCTCGGAGCCCGCAGCTCAGTTCTCCTCGGTGCCTATTGCCAAAGTAACACTACCTTTTAGGGGAACTTATTTTCAAAAGCGATCATGCAAGAGAACAGACTGTGGAGTTTCTATTACCCCACTGGGAAATTTCTAGTTTATTTACAAGAAATAGACTTCTTATGCTTATTGCAATAATGGAAAAAATAGACACAGAACACCTCCATGAATGTAGGTGTTCGCCTACCAGCAGCAAGTTCACCTGCCCAGGGAGCACAGCACAGACACACGATACCAGCATCAAGGTATCTTGTAGTCGAGGCAAGATGCCGGGATGAGCGCTACATCAAACAGTACATTCTAGAAGCTGACAATTTCAACCAGTCCAGGCTTCCAGAAATCTGTGTTCTCCAGCAAATATACACATATTGTATATGTCTGTATATTAGCTACACATACTTCTTCCATTTTGCAACCTCATCTCATACGTGTATATGTACACAAGTGTCTATATTCTATATGCTTTGTTCATTTCTATTTCCAACATTATGTCTTAGTTCCTATCTTCTGGCAAGAGGTAACCTGTGCTACAATGTATTCAGCACATTTAGTGGCTAAAAGCATACGAAAATAGCAACTGAAACCAGGAGATACTTGTGACCTAGTTTGGACACTTTGCGTTCTTAATTTAGAAATTAAAAACATCTTAGATGCATTGCTGTAAAATAGAAATAAATATTCTGAAGAATCCCTTAATGGTTTTTATAATGACACATTTATAAATCATCGCAGGCAAATGTAAAATAATAATAACCAGGCGTCTGCCACTCTGGTGCAGCAGCTCTGAGTGTTTTCATGCTCTCAGGTGGAAAGCTCTACATGTTTATTTCTATTTATTATTTCTATTTTTTAAAAGATTTATTTTACTTATTAATGCATACAAGAACTGGGGTATAGGCCAGAGGTACAGGGATGAGAGGACTCACCAGAGACAGAGCGGGGAGCAGAACAGGCAGATTGACAGAAATACACTGCTGAGGGGAGCAGCGGGAGAGACAGGAGAGGTCTGCTGCGCCATGTGGGTCCCCTCCCTGGCAGGGGATCAAACTCAGACTGCAGTGACCACAGATGCTTCATAGTTTGGTACTTAACCCCTTGCACCACCAGGGAGGCCCTATTTCTATTCTTCTTTGAGCCTATTATGTGAGATTCCAATGATCCAATTTGATCATTACATAGTGAAGAGTCAAGAGTTAAAACCCACTGGCCATGTAGACAGAGCCCTGGCTGTCACTGCAGCTGGCAGGGCCCCTGTGCTGGAAGTTGAAATGCATCTCTCCAAACTGCCACGCTGGGTGGTCTGTGCTCAGCCTGCACCATTCCTGAGTCGGTGGGAGATCAGCCTTACCTGGTGTGTGAGCTCCTCCAGGTGCATGGTCCATGTAGAGGCCTCCAGACGTCCCAAATCCTCACCCTCATCGTGCACATGTGTCTCGTCCTGTGCTCCTGCAGCAAGACCTCCCCACAAGGAACTGTGATCCATGGAAGGTCTGTGTCCGAGGACACATGCTCCATGGCTAGATCTTAGGAGAGGTCATGCTGGAGGTCAGAGTCCAAAGGAAGAAGCCAGCAGCCTCTGAGATGCCGGAGGCGGGGGTGCTTTTGCCTTTTCCTGGCCTCTGGCGTGGCTGCTGCTCCCTGGCAGTTCGTCTGGACAGTTGCGTCACCCTCCTGTGCCACTGCCTTACATGAAATCACCGCTGCACGTGCCCTGCCCCAGGCTGACCCACAACACAACTGGCCCTTAACACGACCATGTCCCTCCGATCCAAAGCCTCTTTGCAGACCAGGCTGCTTCACACACCGCAGGTCAGGACTCAGCTCTTCTTCTGGAAGATGTAATTCAACTACTATACGGGCTCAAGGTCGAGCTAGGCATGGAACTGCTGTTTCCTTGATCTGTAAAACATAAGAGATACATGGAGACACAGAGGCTTAGCCGTGCAAAGAAGTGCAATGGAGGTAAGCACATGGACTCAGCCATAGCACAGCAGGATCTGGACATGTTGTTTGTCTGGTGTGTAATGCACACCCCAGGCGAGAGTGTGCCGTTCACACAGAGTGTCTGGGTCCAGCACCACCTGCAGTGAGGGTAAGCTGCCGTTTCAATGTAGCCTAAAGTCTAGAATGCCTGGTCACAGAAAGGTGAGCTAGTTAGTTACTGCAAGGTCTTAGCTCACATAGTCACCGATAACCCCAGCCAAACAACTACGAATCTTCTGGCACTAAGAAATGGCTAATTACACAGGAACAAACTCTTCAGCTACATCGCGGAATCCCGGATAGAGTGCATTTTAATAAAGAAATGATGCTACTATTAAAAGTATGGTATTTAAAAATCTTTTGGATCCCTGTACTGGTAAATTTGGGGGCACCAGGGAAGAAGCATAATGAGGGCCTCCCTTGTGGTGCAAGGGGTTGAGAGCACCGCACTGTGGCGTTCAGTCCCTGGCCAGGGAGGGGACCCACATGGCGCAGCAGCCCTTTCCTTTCTCCCCACTGCTCCACTCAGCAGTGTGTCTCAGTACATCTGCCTGTTCTGTTCCCCACTCTGTCTCTGGTGAATCCTCTTACCGCCCCCCCACCCCTTGTCTCTGGCCTGTACCCCAGCTTTTGTATGCTTAAATAAATAAAATCTTAAAAAAGAAGCATGGTGACCAGGAAGGAATCACGGGGGGTGGAGGAGGGGGTTGGGAAGGTGAGAGAGAGGGCAGAGGATAGGGAGGGAGGCTCATCTACAAATGAAATGTCCAAGTCCTGAAAATGGTGCTGGGGTGTGGTCTCTGTGGAAGAGCTTGCAGCTACACGGGAACTGTGATTTGGGGGAGGCACAGCACCCCAGAGCCTACATGCATACACACACCAGGAACCGTGTGCGCTGGGATGTTCTGATGGTCTGTGGCACATCGGGGCTGAGAGCAGAGCAACATCACGCAAAAGTCATCGCGGACCGCCTCTGGCTCTCCTAAGGCGGGACCACATGGCTTGGCTTCCCAGACAATCCCTGTGGTCAGAAACTGGCCTCCCACGCAGAATGTGGTCTCTGCGTGGTTGCATCTGAACATAAAGGCGTGTCCACGAACTTTTTAGCATTCTGTTAGCGCACATGCTGGTGCTCACTACAAACCAGCCTGTCGCTGCACCACTGTCTATGCCTCCCCGGTGGAATGCCCATTCTCCTTTGGTCCTTCGGGTTGTGCCGGAAGACTACTGATCCGCAGACTCGACAGGCGACAGCAGGTGCACAAGGAACCCGGCTCTCTTCGTTTTGCTCTAACTCCCAGTTCCATCACTAGCTTGCACATCACCTAGAGCTCTCTTTGAGGGAGTGGGGCTCCCTGTAGGAACTGTTTGCTAAGCAGAGCATCTTCTGGCTGCAAAGAAGGGCTGTCTTCAGGAACGCACCCAGCCTGCCTGCGACGGGTTTCCAAAGGCCCCTTTGTTAATTGATGGATTTAGATCAGCCCGCTTGGTTGATGACTTAGTTCTCTGCACTTTGGAACAGGACCCTCCTCCCTTGAAAACCCATGTGCCCAGCTTCCCCGTGGTGAGTCAGTGAAAAGTGTCCACTTATACACAGCAGAAAAGGGGTGTAATGGATCAGAAAGGGATGTGTTTTATGCAGTAAGCACTTTCCACACTCTTTCCTGCACTGCTACATTTATGCTGAAATGGTCCATTTATTTTAATCCTAAATAGGGTCCCTAGACAAGAGCTGAGAATGGAAGGGAAGTAAAAGGAAAAAGGAAAGGATTTCTATTTCAGAACAAACTTAATTCAGAATAAGGGGAAAACACAACACTCATTTAGCCCTCGGTAAAATTGAATTTTTATGGCGCCTAGTCTTTCCCACTGCAGGAATTTGCTTTCAAAGCTTCTCCCTCACCTTGCACTCTAGACGGGCTTAGAATTAAATAAATCACCACCAGGGTGTCCTCGCCCTCCCGCCCCTTGGAACAAGGATGGAAAGTCATGTTAAAACCACATGTTGGAGGGGAAGATCTTCTATGTGGGGGTTCTAAAATGAGCACTGCAGCCCTGTGAAGTACTCTTATAGGTGTCTCACCAGGGTAGAACCAGGAGCACTGCCATCCAGCTGCCCCCAAACCTACCAGAGGCACACTCAGAAGAAGTTCACTCGAGAGAAACTTTCAGAACATGGGCTGGCCAGGAGGCTAGACCTTTCCCAGTGAACAGGTGAGTGGTGGCAGATGGAACGCAGACTGGGGCCTGGAAGTCCCCGTGACAGTGTCAGCACCCAGGGCCTCTCCTGCCGTGACTCAGTGGTCATGGCTGTGGTTCATCACAAAGTGACACAACTCGTCTTCTGTACCTTCCTACCGGGCCGTGTATGGAGCACGTGGCTTCTACTTATGTGGCTACCTGGCATACAAACCCTGTCTTTTGCTGGAAGAATGTCCACGAGTGAGTCTCTGCTGAAGGAAGCCATGCCTTCCTAGAACGGGCAAGCACACTTCATGCCCCCACTCTGGGACCCCAAATAAGACAATTTGACACTTCCAGCAAAAACTCTGAAACTTGAACTAGCGACGTGGAGGTGAAGCTGGGCTGGAAGTTACTAACAACTACTGCAGAGGGCTCGTTGGAGGCTGCAGCTGGAAGGCCCAGAGGGAAGAAGGTACCAGCGTCCTCCTCAGGCTGTCTCTTCACCATCACATTTTCGCTTCAGCCACTGAGTCTTCCTTGGTTTCTTCTAATTTCCTGATGTTTGAGTTGGTCCTGGGAGCTACTCAATAACAGTCCAACCAGCCAGTCTGGGGTCAACGGAGTGAGGGCGTGTTCTGTAGGGCAGACTCAGAAGCCCAGGTGTGCGTGGGGGAAAGAGAACCTGGGAGCAGGTGAGGACTAAGACCGTGTGGGGCCAGCCAGGTGAGGCAGCAGGTGGTCGAATCTAGGATGGCAGTGTGGTACCCAGTCTTTTGCTGGAAGAATCTCCATGAGTAAGAGTCTCTGCAGAAGGAAGCCATGCCTAATGGTTTAGGAAGAAAATAACTTGGAGTCAAATGCCCTGCAGACAAACATTTGAGGAATGCTTAAGGCTTCCATTCCCTTTCCTGCCTCTCAGTACCCCAGGCACACTCCCTGTGTGCTCGGGAGACTGAGCCTTGCACCCTCCCTGCTCTGAGCACCCCTGGGTCCCCAGGAGAGGACTTCCAGCAACACTCTTTGCTCAGAGCAATCCTGGGGGGGGGGGCACTTGGCCATGCACGCTGGAGCACCCCCAGGTTCTAGTCAATGGTTCTTGGTCCTAAAAGGGTGCCTGTGATACCCAGCACGTCCACTGCCTGCTGGGCAGCCTGGGGCCACATGGGAGAGCCCAGTCTGCAGCCACTAGTCAGACGCCATAATCCACATGAGACTCACCCCACCGCTGATCTGAAACACCCTCACCAGTGTACCCTGGAGGCCACTCACTCTTCCCGGCAGCAGCCCATGGCTTCTCAGCCAGCTCTTCCTTCAGAGGTTCCCGAGAGGACACTACTTCTGCAGTCACAGCCTGCCCAGTTCTGGCCCCAGAACCCCGGCTCTCCTGAGGGCCCCCATGTCCAGCAGTGAAGCTGATGCTGTGGTGTCAAGGAGGACACCCTGGCTCCTCCAGGAGGCTGCAGAGACGGTGCCTGCGCTTTTCCCAGAAGCACAAGGGAATGGGAGCTATGTCCCTGCCTCCCGCCAGCACCCACCTTGTCCAGGGCCTATGCCCCTGGGCTGGGGCCAGCACCTACCTCATCGAGGGGGTGTCCATCCATCTTCCAGCTTTCTGTGGCAGACTGGTAGTTTTCTGCTATAAGTTATAACAAAGTTTATCATCCAAATGGCCCCCTAAGGTGCAAACTGTCTTAGAGGAATAAATAGTGTCTAATATGTCTGTTTTTCCACTAAAGGAGAGAAAAAAAAGAAAACCGAATAATATGAAAAAGAAACAAGAGGAAAAATTAAAAACACAAGTAGCTGTGCTTTTAACCCCAGTGGGAAACATCCATTTATTGGGAAGAATTCTCAGCAGGAGCCGAGGAAATCTTACATTTTCTAGTTCAATTACAACATCAGGCTCTTAGATATTGGTCAGAGGCATGTTCCTAAGAAGTCTGACGCTGAATCGATATGGTCCTAAGTGGTGCATTAGAAGTACTGCAGAAAATGTCCTACCATTATTAATAAATTGTTCCATTGCCTTCAATGTATTTTTTTCTGGCACATTTAGTCATCGTTTAAATGACTGTTTTACTGAAATGAAGCTATGGGTTTTGGGGGTTGAGGAAGCTGGGCCATCTGGCATCCTGTCGGCAGTTTGCAACAGAGGACAGGTTGAAATATCAATGTAGGAGCCACAGTGGAAGCGTCCAGAAAATCCACAGAGTGGGGGATGCCGTTAAAATGAACCACGTTGGACTGTGAGTTCGGATCTGAGAACCCTATCAAGCCCTCGTCAGAGGATTCTGTTTATTGCCTTAGCAGGATTGCTCTGGCCCAGGCAGACACTTCTGCATGGGACCGTGTGTGGTCTTGGCAAAGGAATGGTCAGTAGGAAGTGTCCCTTTCCACTGTCCCCTAACCCCGATTCCTTTATGATGATGAGAACCATCTCTGGACCCCCCTAGTCAAGAGTCAAGAGCCCCATAGTGAAGATGAGAACCATCTCTTGACCCTCATATGGGAACTTCACACCCCATAATTACAAACAAGGCTTAGGGTCAAATGAGAGGAGACCCGTAGTGACCTGAACCCTTAATGGACTTTTTTTCTTAAGATTTATTGATTCATACAAGAAATGGGGTACAGGCCAGAGGCGTGTGGGGGGGGTGAGACGATCCACCAGAGACAGAGTGGGGAGCAGAACAGGCGGATCCACTGAAAGACACAGCTGAGGGGAGCAGCGGGTGAGGCAGGAGAGGTCTGCTGTGCCATGTGGGTCCCCTCCCTGGCCGGGGATCGAACTTGTGAGGCGGTGGCTGCAGATGCTTTGTAGGCAGTGCTTAACCCCTTGCACCACCAGGGAGGTCCCCCTTGATGGCCTTTGAAGGAGCACAGGGAGGTGCCCAGCAATTTGGCCTTGGAGCTGGTGCAGGTGACTCTTGCTCACCTTGCTGTAAGGAAGGACATGGCAGCACCAGTGCGGTTCCCTCTATGTAAGAGAGCTAAGCGGACCTTGTTGGTGTGAGATCTGCCATGAAAATCACGTTAAATGGAAGATGTCACGGACTGGGAACTCTTGGACCCATCGCATCGGGGCATCCTAGGACTTGTGCTGGGCCCAGTGAGTCATGTCACCATTATTCTCCCTTTGACCAGCCTGGCACAGACAGACACCAGGTATTTTACACCTTCCTACCAACCGGGCCTTAAAAAGAAAAGCTAACAGCTTGGGTCCAAGCCAGAGAGGCTGGAGAGCAATCCCGAGACTCCTGTGGTTTGGAGGAGGAGAACCCTGCCAGAAGCCACGAGCAGAGGCTCAGGTGGTCCTCACCCGCAGGTGAGTTTGAGGAAGCTGCTCTTGAGCTCAGAGAAGCACTCTCCCCACGCAGCCCGCTCCTACACGCAGCCAGTTCCACTAATGGACCCTCTCCCCACGCTCCCTGGCACACCTGCTCTGGCCTCGCCCACTGCGGATGGGGACGTGGAAGCTCTGACTCTCCAAAAGTCTCCTTTCGGCTGACGCAGGTAGGAAAATCATCATCTCACCTACCATTGATGCGGCGAGACCCCAAGTGGTCTGTGCCTCGGGGAGACGTTTCCCTGCTGGGGGCCGAGGTTTAGGAGAAAGCAGGTGTCCGTCTGCGTCCAGGTTGAACTCGCTCTGAGCCTCGTGGCACGAAGATAGCAGATGCCAGACAGCCCTGTGAGTCCGTCCGTCTGATAGATGAGGGAGATGTGGAATGAGTGCAGACAGGTGGGACCGCAGAGAGGACGGGCAGCGAGGGGCCAGCGTGGCGGTGGATGGCGTGGCGCGCTCTGTTCACACCTTCAGCCCAAGTAGTTCTCCCACTTTGTTCTGCACCAGCAGACGGGGAGGGCATTCAAATCCATTTCACAAGTGAACAGATTTGTGTCTGGGGAGACCCCCCCTCCCCGCTGGTCTTAGGCCACTCGGTCTGGCAGGGGCAGGTCTGCCTGCCCGCGGGGTCACAGTGACCCCGCCCCCGTACCTGCAGGCACAGGGGTACGTGGCCTCAGGCGACTGCTGTCCGAGGGAGAGATGCTTTCCCGCTTCCAGAAGGACACACAGAGTCTCCCTGAACTCCGAAATGCTTGCAGAGAAATGTCGTCTGGGGCCGAGGTCCTTTGGAGACGGTTTTGTGAGCGCATGAGAGGTTTCTCTTTGGGGGCTGCCCACTTAAGACCCAGGTCCCAGGAATGCCCCTTTTCATCACACTAGCAAATGTCAATCATGACACTTCCTTTTAGCCCGCGGAAGAATCAGTTGCAGCCGACGCCAGTTCAGCTCCCTCATCTTGGACCCCTCACTCAGGCCCGTGGACCTTCAAAGTTGCAAAGATCTAAGAAAGCTCAGTGTGACCCTCAAAATGTGCTACCTGCAAACCGCTTTTGCTTGAAATTCCAAAATTGGAAAAGAAGACAAGAATGCTCTGCTGAAGAGTCCTGCAGTGCTTCCAGCAAGGAGCAGAACGGAGCTTGTCGCAGAGCCCCTGGTGGGTTGGTGCTGCGGATGGGCTCTCCTGAGAAAGAGTCTCCAGCAGTGACAGCATCGTGGTGACGCGAGGGGGGGTTCCCCACATGAGGAGGGGCCAGTGGACCAGCCTCTAGCTCAGGGGCCAGGGCTGCTCAGGCTGGACAAGCCCCACTCCTGAGACACCAACTTCTGCACCTTATAAATTCTTTGCAACACGAGGTAAATGGGCCCCTTTTAGGATGCGGGGAGACACTTGGCAAATCTCTTTCCCTTCCTGCCTAATCCCTGGATTTTACCTATACTCTGAATGCAAGTAATGCACATTAGTCAATTAATAGTCTGTTAAATGACAACAGTTCCGGGCAATTTAATTACTGTTGGTAAAATAAGAAATGAATGATTGCATGTCAGCAGCCAATTCCAGTTCCTTTCTTTGGAACAGATTAACTTTGAATCATGATAGTTTCTCTGGAAAAAATTGATTGTTTCTGTGAGCATATTAGTTGCCATTTCACGTACTATGGAAATTTAAGTTTTCATGGGATATTTCCCATCGAAATGGGATGTGAGAAAGTCCTAACAGCAATATTCATTTGCAAGTAAAATAGCAATAGGTGTTTTTAAATAAGTTCAAATGTTTTGGCTGGAACCCCAAGGATAAGATTTATTGACTATTCTGCCCTGTGTGAGTCTCAGTCCCTCTCCTGTCACCAAATCCAGATTTTTCAATAAATTGAGTAAAACCAAGAGGCATAGTAAGCAGCAAACATCTTTGTTTTAGAGATTATGTCATCAACTTTGAGTCCATTCAACTTAGAGTAAAACCCACAGGTTAGCAGCGTTTGGGTCTGTTCATACCTGAGTCTGCAGGTGCTTTCTTAGAGGAGCTAAGATGTTAGAAGCAGCCTCCCCTGCCATCCCCTGTGATTAAATATTTATTGAAAAGCAAAGAAGATGTGCAGTTACATTTAGAAGGATTACAGGGCTTAGAGTTTACTGGATAAAATTCCATAACACCTTTTCAATCATGGGCTCTTCCTGCAGTACAAAGATTCTCCTTATTGCCTTGATGCCTGCAGGTAGAATTCTTGCATAAAGTGCCAACAAGGGTTGGAGCTTTGCATTGATGTAACATCCCTTCAAATAGCATCCATTCCTGATGTGGTGATGCCAGCCACACGCTGGGCACTCCGAGGATGGACAAGCCATCCCCACACATTTCTGTCCAGCCTCCTGTCCCCACCTTCAAGCTCAAGGACAATTGCTAGGTCTTGGCTGGGTCCCCATCCTCATTTTCTCACCAGGAAACCCTGTTTGATGGGAACAGCCTGGGGTGAAAGGCGTGACCTGGAAACCATGCACCAGTCATCAGATGGGGTTCAGCCCTGGCAGGGTGAGGAGATCCCCTCACTTTGGGATTCTGTCTTTCCACCTTCCCTCCTCCATGAAATGAGAATGGAGGCATCTTTCTGAGTAAGTGGCATGTGCATTAACACATGCGTGACCTCAAAGTCCCCTATTGCACAACAGCAACATTTCCCCTGAGAGTCTGCCTGCACCTTCTTCATGGGGACCCCATAAGGGACCCCTCTTTGTCCCTTCCTCTGGGTCCAGAGTTTGGCACTGTCTGATGGGCATGCAGGCACACCTAACTTCCTCAAGCTCCTGCTTCATGCTCTGGCTCCCCATAAATCCTGCTGGTGGTCAGAGATCCCCTGCATTCACGTGGGCACCCCACACCCGGGGGAACAGAGCAGGACGCTCTCATAAGGCTGGGGTGACCATCAGGACTGCTCACCCGCTGGACCCCTCCAGAAGGCTGCCCCCTCCTGGCTTTTTGTTGGTTTTTTTTAGATTTATTTATTTATACATACAAGAGCTGGGGTACAGGCTAGAGGCACGGGAAGTGAGAGGATTCACCAGAGACAGAGTGGGGAGCAGACTAGGCAGGTCAACTAAAATACACTGCTGAGGGGAGCAGCGGGCAAGACAGGAGAGGTCTGTTGCGCCATGTGGGTCCCCTCCCTGGCCGGGAATCGAACTCAAGCGCTGCTGTGCTGAGGACGCCTCACAGGTGGCGCTCAACCCGCTGCGCCACCACCCCTCCTGGGGTTTTCAGCACCAAGAGGTGGCTGTTTGGGAGCTTTGCCTGAGTCCAGCCTCTCCTGTTGCCCACCCCCCACAGCCCCCAGTCACTGAACACTTGAAGGCTCCATCCATGTGCTCATATGTAGTTATTTACATGTGTGCACTCACAGAGAGGCACATGCATGTGCTGTCTACAAATACACACGTGTAGAACTATTTATACATGTGTGTACACACTATGTTTATATATGCTATTTATGTACCACATTTATATAGCTATTTATATATTTTCCATATCGTGCATATGCTAGTCACATATTTATATCATACATGCATCTATAGCTATTTATAAGCTATATCCAGTTACACTATTTACTTATATATAAGTAAGCTGTTTATATTATATATAAATACATAATGAGTTACCAAGAATGTTATTTAGGAACACTGAAATTGTGTCGGGTTTCTGATGTTTCTCCATTAGACAAACTTTGATAGATATATATAGAGAGAGAGGCAGACAGAGAACGATAGACAGAGAGAAACACCGAGAGAGGGACAGAGGTGAGCTATACCTGTAGCTATAGGTGTAGATATGGGTATAGCTATAGGTGTAGATGTGAGCGTTGGTGTCAGTGTAGCTTTATGGTACCCACACCCTTAGATCCCTGTACCCTTGGAGACTGTGTTCTTATGAGGTAGGAGGAGTGGGTGTCTTCAAGAACAAACCCATCAAGTGAAGCTCTGCCCCCATCACAACTGAAGACCACGCGCCCCCACCACTCCTTGCTGGCCTCACCTTCTCCTGGCAGAGGCGGGAGCGTGAGCTATGGGGCCACAAGCTAATGGCCTGGTCTGGAAGGTGTTCAAAGAGTTAAGAAGCAGAAAACACCAGAGGTGATTGTTAACAACTGGAGCTGAGAAACAGAATTTGCACCTTTCATTAAATATTTGAAGTTCATACTGACATCGTGGTTCATGGATTTCATAAACTGAAATCCAAAGATGATGATTACACACGTTCTGTGCATCCCTGATGCAGCAGACGACACAGGACTTAGCAACGGTTTCCGCTGCCTCTACTCTAAAAGCATACAAGAAATATAGCGTGGCTGTGGGTGGGCTTTGGAAGCTCAGGGCAAGCCCCATACAGAACACGGGACCGATATAGGCACCCTCCAGGAGCCACAGGTCAGGGAGACCAGACGGTCAATGAGGCTTTGAGAAAAGCAGATCACGGCCCTCCCTGGTGGCACAAGGGGTTGAGTGCGGCTCTGTGAAACATCCACAGCCACTGCAGCACAAGTTCAATCCCCGGCCAGGGAGATGACCCACATGGCGCAGCAGACCTCTCCTGCCTCACCCGCTGCTCCCCTCAGCAGTGCGTTTCAGTCCATCTGCCTGTTCTGCTCCCCGCTCTGTCTCTGGTGAGTCGTCTCACCTCCCATGACTCTGGCCTATACCCCAGCTCTTGTATGAGTAAATAATATTTTCTTTTTTCTAAAGACATGTATTTAAAATCATTTTTAGATTATATTTTCTCCTTTATTTATATATATTTGACAGCCATTGCGGCCCCCATTAATAAATAAATCTTATTAAAAAAGATAAGCGGAGCACGGGAAGGGGCAGGCGCTCGGCCCTCAGCTCAGGTCCAGGTGCTCTCAGAGGCTGCCCAGCCCCTTCAGGACTAAGAATGCAGTGCCACAGAGTCGGTTTTACGCTAAAACCTGAGATATTCCTGGGTGAAATCTGCTTGCACGTGTCACTACGTTTTTCTAAAAATCACCACCAAATTCTTTAAAACTGGTTCACTTGACACTTTCTGTCACCTTTTTAATGAGCCTGATGTCTAATTGACTTCCTTGGAGTTTGTTAGAGAGTGAGGCATGATGTAAAACTCCCAACAGCTGGTAACCCAGGGGTCCACGAGCTTGCACAGAAAAATGCCGTTCCTCTGTACTTTCATTAACTGCTAGAAAGCCAGGGATTGCATGGACCAGGAAGGTGGCCAGCAAATCGCAATGCCAGAGAAGTCCCAGGGAGTCTGCCTCTGGGTTATTAAAGTCAGTTTAAGCCACTGTTCATGTTCCTTGCTGCTTGAAATCAAGTAAATAATGTAGATAAAATTTCCGTCTTGTTTTTACCAAAATGCAGAACTCTTGAGCAAGTTTATAATCTGGCTCCAAAACCATGTTCTTCTCTAAGAATATGTGCTCCTCTGTCCCCTTCCTTGAAGGACTGCAGTTTGTCCTTCAGATGCCCTGACCCGGTCCCCAAGATTAGGACCCACATCTTGACTTGCTCGGCAAGCGGTGCCATGCCTGCCATCTCCCATTTAGCTCCTGGGTCTTAGTTTGATGGCTGAGTCCCCCTGTGAAATGGTATCTTGGTGCCACTTCCTCCCTGGATAAAACCAGGGGCCACAGTCGTGAACAATGGATGATTCTCCACAGGAATTTGTAAACAGCTTGCCGTTTCAGTAACATCGATTTCCCTGTTATTTTAGTTTGCACATGTACAGTTTGCCATCTGAGGAGTTATGAGGGCCTCTCCAAACTGCCGGGGGTGGGGCATGCCTAATTGGGGCTGAGACTCCCTGACTTAAGTCTGCTTTAAGGGCTCATGGGGGTGCCTTCCCCAAAGGGTGGTTTGGGGCTTAGGAAACTCACTTTTTGTGAAACCCTCCCAGTGCCTCCTGGAGACGCCTGTCCCTGGACCAACGTTGACTTGGTCCCACTGTCGTCCAAAGGGGAGAGTTTCCTCTGCCGATGCAGCTCTTGCAAAACTTGCTCTAGACCACAGCTCCCTATCTCCCGCAGTTACCCACTTAAAAGGACATCACGCCCGTGTCTGCTCTGTGAGGATATTGAAATGGTTTCTCAAGGACAGCCTTTTCTGTGCATCTCTTAGCAAGACATCAGCTTCTCGATCAAGTTGCTCAAAACAAACCTTTTGATTCCACCTGCCGTTGACAAAGCCTGTCAGAGAAAGCCTGGTGATAAAAATAAATAAATAAATGCAGAGATGGAGCATGAAAAGTAGCCTGAGATTTCTTTCATTTACCCTTTTGTTTTTCTCAAATCAAGTTAAGCTCTCCCCCCCCCAACTCATCTTTGCTGTCATAGTTGAGAAATTTAGCATTTAGCCTAAAATGTTTCGCATGATGAATTATTAAAAATCTTTAACTGCTGGACAGCCTTCCCGTGGTAGAGACGTTTTGTTTTGTTTTGTTCCTTAAAAAAATTACCCTGTGTTTTGCTGTGAGGGGAGACAGCTAATGAAAAATGGCCCAGAATTATTGTGAAACAATTGTCTGTAGTGTAATCAAGTCTGTTTCTACCCTGCAACTACTCCGGGATATAATGATACATGTATCATTAAGCAGCTGCTATGGGTGCCCGAGGAAACTGCTAGAAATTTGTACCTATTGTTTTCCTTTCTCCTGCTCTCTCCTCCGACAGCACCCACTCGCTTTCGTCTCCCTCATGCTTTCTGGAATATGACTGCAAACATTTCATGAAATACAGCCTCACGCATGGAAATGCAAGCACAGAGATGCACACAGTGTGTGCACTTCCTTCCCAAAGAGCAGCGATGCAGGGAACCGTTGCCTTTTTCCGGGAGCTTTTTTTGTAATTATGGAATGCATCAAGTGAGCTTTTCAGGATGGTGATTTTTAACACGGGAAACAGAGGTTGAGGGGCGTGTGTGACTAATGTTCAATTAGAACAAGCTTCAAAAATAAGGCAATTATTCCTTTAACGGCTAAATTTTATGAAGCAAATGGGCTCAAGTTTGACCCCTCCCCACTGGCCTCTCTCACTGCCTGCCCGTGTGCAGGTGTGTGCATGTATATACACAAGGGTGCATGTGTATACATGCAAGTTGCATTGTGTACTATGTGTGTACTTTATATCACTAATGTGATGTAAACAGTGGCCCATTTAAACTCCGCAGTCAGACTCACTGGAGACAATATAGGAAATAAACTGATGATTTTCAGATCTCTAAGTGGACAAGTAGAAATCCTTCCCCAAACATGATTTAATTGCAATGACTAATGCAATGTGGGGGGTTCGGGGGAAATGGAAGCAGAGCAGGAGGGGAAGAAGAAGGAAGAGCAAGGGGAACAAGCATTGTATGCACATGAGTGTATAGTGTGTGCCTCATGCGCATGCATGAATATATACATGTGTGTGCATGAATACCCTGTGTGCTATGCAAACACACATGTGTGAGCATGAACATGTGTGCACATGAGCCGACAGTGTGTCTCTGTGTGCATATGTGTATGTGGGTGAACACACATGTGCATTTGTATAGGTGTCTGTTCTCTCTGTACATGTATGCAACATGTGCTTCTGTGGTTGTGCATATACACATGTACACATATGTTTATGTATGTGTCTCCATGTGCAAGTGTGGTGTGCATATACGTTCATGCATATTGTGTGGTATGTGCATGTGTATCCGTGCATATGTGTGTCTCTGTGTGTACGAGTGTGCATAAGCACATGATTTCACCAGTGTGAACTAGTGTCCTTCTCGCCAGGTCCTCCAGGCCCAAGTGACACAGGGCTCAGGGACTTGCCACATGCTCATCAAAGTAACAGTGCTCAGTTACAAGTGGTCACATTTAGTTTTCATTTTCTGCTTGGTTCCCATCGCACCAAATGTTGCAGAGAGAAGCTACATGGATGGGAGAGGGAAATAAAGCAATTCCATTTGTAGTAAATTCCTCTTTAATAGGATAAGGCACAGCATTTATATGCCAAAAGATTGTCCACAAATGTTTTAGATTTGCCTACATTTTCAATGTCACAGTAGGTCCAGGATTAATTGGGGAGATTCTGTATACACACAGCTGAAATAGTTTACCTAGTGTGCCTTTTATCTGGGCAGATAAGCAGTAAAAGCCTTCATCTGAGTTTTGTTGGTGGAGTAACAAAGTGACATATTTTTAATAACAACATTAAAATGATACTACCAGTGATGTTTGTGCTTAAATGTATTTGGGGAAAATTAGAATTCTGGGGCCCATTTGCCTTATGCATTTTATATTTGTGTTTTGGATCTGCAGCACAAACACAGCACACCTATTACAGGCACACGAGTGCCTTCCCGTCTGTAAGTGCATGCCTGAAACTAATGTGATGTAAACAGTGGCCCATTTAAACTCCGCAGTCAGACTCACTGGAGACAATATAGGAAATAAACTGATGATTTTCAGATCTCTAAGTGGACAAGTAGAAATCCTTCCCCAAACATGATTTAATTGCAATGACTAATGCAATGTGGGGGGTTCGGGGGAAATGGAAGCAGAGCAGGAGGGGAAGAAGAAGGAAGAGTAAGGGGAGTGGGAAGAGGAAGATGAGGAGAAGGACTAGGGCAGAGGGAGGAGAAGAGGAAGAGGAGGAAGCGTGGAGGAAGAGGAGGAGGGGGAGAAGGTGATGGTGGCCCCCAGTAATGTTCTCCAAGTCACATGTGATTCCTTTTTAGGTCCCACTGAAACGAGGGTCTTGTAATATGTTCAGAAGTTCATTCAGTATCAAAAGTAATCACAGAAACACTCCTATGATTATTTTTTGAGTAGTGCCATCAGTAGTAAGAAATACAACGCCATCAATACAATAAACATTTAGACTTTTGATACACAACGTCAGAAAAGTAACTATCATTTTTTATGTGAGTGTGGGAAAGAAAGCCAAGAGCTCCTACTTTATTGGCTCTAACTACTTTCTTGAGGTCACTTTGGCTGGTGGCGCTATGTGATTTAGGGGTTCAGGTGTGTCCCTGCAATGCCCCATATCACCACCTAGGACCCATCTCCCCTGGCTCCTCACCCCAACCTCCCCGCGGCCTCAGTTTTACAGCCAGGTCTCTAGGGTTTGTGATTGGTTTTCTTTCTTTTTTTAAAGATTTATTTATTTATACACACAAGAGCTGGGGTACAGGCCAGAGGTGTGGGGGTGAGAGGAGTCACCAGAGACAGAGTGGGGAGAAGACAGGCAGATGGACTGAAATCCACTGCTGAGGGGAGCAGCAGGCAGGCAAGGCAGGAGAGGTCTGCTGCGCCCTGTGGGTCCCCTCCCTGGCCGGGAATCGAACTCCTGCTGCAGTGGCTAAGGATGCTTCATAGTGCAGCGCTCCACCTGCTGCGCCACCAGGGAGGCCCTGTGGTTGGTTTTCTTGTCTGAAAGACGAGTGTGCATTAAAGACCAGGGAGGCCAGGAGAGCACACTGGACTGGGAGGTGCCACAGGACGTGCTGGTCAAGGTGGGGTTACATTGTGGTTGGGGCTCAGCGCCTCCCAGCCCCTGCTCACCCTGGAGCTCAGAACTGGTGGTGCAGGCGGTGGGAGAAGCCTGCTGGGAGCTGGTTCCCGGGCACTCCTGCTGTCTCAGCCATCGGTGGTTCCAGTGCCCCGTTCCAGGACACACAAAGTGCCCTCCCAGCCCAGGCAAGGGATGCTAAAGCACCACCACTGCTTAACAAAATAAACACATCTCTCTTATTCCAAAGTGTGTTATCTCATTACCAGAACTCATTATCACTTGCTCTGAAATTTGCTTTGGCATCTAGGCGGTGAGAGAACAAATGTGCCCTATAATTAGGCTCCTGAGCGCTGTGACAGATGAAGGGAGCCCCGGGGACAGCAGGCCTGGAGTCTTGCTGTTGTTTGGGGATCACGGCTTAATACAATTGTTACAGTAGAGTCAAAGTTGCAACTTGCAGAAAAGCGTCTACCTTGGCTGCACTTGGGTGGAAGGACTCCTGCTGCCTGTGAGCCGAGATAGTGCAGAGTTGCACCCCACATTTGCTCCAAATTTGTTCTAGGAGCTTACTGACTTCCTAGAAGTGATTTGTTTCAACCCAAAACTTGGCTCATCTGAAGAACTAGGTAGACGTGACTTGGTTAGAGCCTTTGTAGATGTAGCAAACTTTGATAGATTTGCAGCAATCTTTGCTAGATATAACAGCAATTAAAAAAGGATGGGGGAGGATAGTCACCACTCTCCCCACCGTGCTCCTTGATTATATTTGACCCTGAGATCAGTCTATGGGAAAAAAAGGCCAAATCTAAAAAGATCAAATCAATACTTAGACATTATAACTGAATGCAAGAATTTACTAAAACAATGAATGCCACTGGAGTGGACGGATCAAAATATTGGGTTGTCAGAAAATTCACAGCACATTTTCTTTCTGTTTTTCGAAGAAAAAATACATCCTGACTTTTCCGTCATCCCAACAGATTCAGATAATTTTCCTTTTTTTAAGATTTATTTTTATTTATGCATACAAGAACTGGGTATAGGCCAGAAGTGCAGGGAGTGAGAGGATTCACCAGAGACAGATTGGGGGGCAGAACAGGCAGATCCACTGAAATCCAGTTGAGGGGAGCAGCGGGCGAGGCAGGAGAGGTCTGCTGCGCCATGTGGGTGCCCTCCCTGGCCGGGGATCGAACTGGTACCACAGTGGCTACTGATAGCATGATAGCACTGAGACTTTAACCCCTGTGCCACCAGGGAGGCCCCGGATTCAGATCTTTTCTAAGATTATTGAATAGTAGCAGGACTGGACTGACCCTGAATCAAACTTGACCCAACCCTCGCTCACCTAATACCAAAATCTAGGTCGAAACTACGAACATGAATAGTTCAGAGATGGCTTAAATAACCTCTCTCCCTGCTGAAGGAAGACCTTTTAGATGCTAGCAGAGGCTCTCAGCTCAAAGACTCCTGGACATCAGCCCCTTGTGCTCATGGGAATGGAATAACAAACACCACGTGAGGCCTGATGTTCTGACCGCAGCCGGAGGGAACATTTTGGCAAAGACCAAAGAGTATGAGGAACCGCCTGGGACACAGAGCCTGTTGGTGTCGAGGCTGCCATCCCAAGCCTTGGTGCTGCTCGTGGCATTCAGGGCACGTGGTCCCGACTGGAAAGCTCTACTTGTAGAAAAATGGTCCATTTCAGAGAAATTACATCTACTCTAGCTATGCAAGAGCTTCAATCTAACTCACCTAAGAAGTCATGAATTTTAGTACTTTTTCACACAATCAATAAAAATTGCGGGAAGTGGAACTTGGGACTGCATATTAATCTTGTATCCGCTCTAGCTTGTTTCAACAGCAACTATTCATCTTGTTGAGCTCCGAGAAGTGATTTGTTTCGTCCATACACTGCATGCACAGCTAAATATAAAATCAACTTCTATTTAACCAAGTGGACTCGCCGCATGAGGCCTGGCAGGGCAACCTGCGACCTTGGGTGGCCCACGGGTCAGCGCCAAGCCCGTCACCAATGGTGGCTTCACCGCAGGCCTCACCGACAGCTCGGCGGATAGGAACCTTCCATCTTAAGCTGCTGAGGCCCTGGCCCTGGTCTCACCCAAATGCCATGCGCTGAGGCTCTGCTATTACATCGCCCATTTTCTGGAAATCCAGTCCGAGTTTCCTGTTAGGCAAATGAGGCCCCATTCGGCCAAATGAGGAGCGCGCACGGGCCCTGCCTTCCCCAGAGAGGACACCAGCATGGAGCACTGGCTGGCCGAGCCACCCTCTCCTCCTGCTCTTTGCAGCTCCGAGGCAGGCTGAGCCCCAGGTCAAGCGGGAAATAAGTTGGGAGGTCGCACTCTTGCCACCCAGAGTCTAATCAGCACAGGGACATTCTCTGCCACTTTGAATCTGGGAGGAGTGAGGATGTGAGCGCTGCCGCCTCACCTGTCGCCCGGGGCCACCTGGACGGGCTCTGCTGGAGCAGGCTCCCCTCTTCATGACGTGGGCTCAAAGCTAGAGGAGGAACCCACCAGGGCAAAAGCTGGAAGAGGAATTTTCCAGGCAAGGGCAAAAGGCGAGTTAGTAAAGGTTTGAGGTTTCCGCGGCTGAAGTGCTGTTCTTGTGTGTGTTGGGGAAAAGTGGATGGAGCGAGCGTGACCCCAGGCTGCAGGCCTGTGCACGTATGGCATGGGGAGCTAGCGGAGAGGGTGCACATGGACAACTGGGCCAGGAGTGGTCATTCTGCTCAAGGAGATCGGTAGCTCACTCATCCAGACCAGGATGAAGCACAGAAGCAGCAACTCTAGCCCAAGCCCTGGGGCTGGGAGCTGCGCTAAGGCGGGCTTGGTCGGTCCAGCATGCAGCCGCCAGAAGTGCCTTCAGGCAGTGTCCAGGCTGGGTGACACTCGAGGGCCATCCTGGGGACGATGCTGCCCGCATACCAAGCAAAGGGGCTCTGTGCCTTCTCTGCTCCGTGAATTCACACAACACGCCTGCAAAGCAGCGAGGACCACCACACTTGCTTTGGGTGGAAAGCACTGATGTGATGCAATGTTAAGTCCAAGGCCATGGGAAGAGTCGCCCACGAGACCACCGGTCAGGCGCCCCTCCTGCCGCTGGCTGACCTGGGCGAAGGGCGCCTTCTCCCCTCTGGACAGTCACTGGCTTGGAGGCAGCGGGTTCCAGCTGCTGAGCCTGACAAGTAGGGTTGGGATGGGGTCACCTTGATGGTGTCACAGTGGAATGGAAGGTCCGAATCTCCTTTTCTCGCTCTGTCCAAAAGTCCCAAAAGTGGGGTCCCCAGACCAGCTGCAATAGCATCCCCTGGGAACTCCGAAGATGCAGACTCTGAGGTCCTGCCACACAGCCACGGAACCAGCAGCTTGGGCTGGAAGCGCCTGTGCATTTCCCAGGCAAGGAGGGGTGGGCCAGATGCTCGGTCTACATGGTCTCCTGGACGAGGAGAAGGGAGGGGCTGGAGGGAGGTAGCGCCCAGAGGAGCGAGAGACAGCAGGTGACTTTTGCTTCCTGGAAACTGAGAGAAGCCGGCATCATGGCTGCTCTATCCAAGCTGAGTGTAAATACAGTTGAGAAAACAAGGCCCAGTGGAGGGAGAAAATGGGGGCCATGCAAGGAGCTTGAGGCATATTTAGGATTTGGGGTGCAGTGTGGGGATCTGGCAACCTTCCCACCGTGGATTCTGTGGGCGTCCCAGCAGTTCGGGCACTTTCTGATGTACAGGCGCAGAATACTTTCTCTGGTGCCTGCCAAAGCATCCCTCCAGCCGGTGCCAGAGTAGAGCCTTGCACCTCTGCTAGCGTTTATTGAAAACGTTGAGGCGATGAGGAAACTTGGTGACAGAGAAGGGGAGCCTGCCACCCAAACATGCCAAGGCCTCCATCGTCCTCCCTCCCCCGTGTCTCTCAAAGGTGGAGGTTAAAGAGAAACCGCTCCTGCACCTATGCCTGAGTGTTCAGTGTGACTCCTGTCCAAAAAGCTGTGGTTATGAAAAGGGAGAAAAAATAAATTCTACTAACTTCTCTCCGACTCTGATTCATGCGAGTTGAAAACAGCCTCAGCGAAGAGTAAAGCTGCTGCATAATGCTGCAGCTGGATCTTCCCTGCAAGTGCACAGGCCCTGGCTGCTGGCGGCCTGGCTGTGGGTACCGAACCCCACCCTGAGAGAAGCGGTTCCAGAGCCCTTGGAAGGGGGAGGAGGCAAACAGGGTGCAAGGTATAAGTGGGGTGCAAGGTATGAGTGGGGTGTCTGTGCGAATGGGGTACAAGATGTGAATGGGGTGCAAGGTGCAAGTGGGGTGCAAGGTGTGAGTGGAGTGCCTGTGTGAATGGGGTGCAAGATGTGAGTGGGGTACAAGGTGCAAGTGGGGTGCAAGGTGTGAGTGGGGTGCAAGGTGAAAGTGGGGTATAAGGTGAAAGTGGGGTGCAAGGTGTGAGTGGGGTACAGGTGCAAGTGGAGTGCAGGTGCAATTGGATGCCCGGTGCAGAGCAAATGCTTGTAGCTCAGCCTGGACTTGTGCTGTCCCCTGAAATGCTGCATTCAAATTTTCCCAAAATGGCAAAGGAGGGTCCCTAATGATCCTACAGAAAAGCCTGTATCAAACCCTACAAATGACTTAAGACATGAGGATGATGAATTAGGACTGTCACGAGCCGCATGTGTTTTTTTTTAACTGAACATCAACTTAGAGGCGTGCATCCCTGTGGCTCATTTTCTTACGAAGTCTCAGCAAGCTCCACGGTGTGTGTCTGCTTGAGGAGCCTGGCAGTTTCTGGGCTTACCCTGCTGCCTGCAGCCCCCAGCCTGGGTGTCAGCCCCTGCCCAGAGCTGGAGGGTGCCCTGCAGAGTCGGCGGCACCTTGGCTCCTGGGCAGGAGGTCTGCGGCCATCTAAGCCGGGAGAGCCTGCAGCTTTTCCCGCGCCCCCACTCTAGCCATCGCTGCTCTTAGTCTATCTCCCACTTGTTTACGTCTCTTTGCTTTGCTTTTGTTAATTACATTTTTATCGAGGTAGCATTGGTCGATAATACGTTTAGATACCCAGTATTGTAATTCAGCATCTGTGTACACTGTCCCGTGGCCACAGAACACAGTTTTCATCCATCACCATACAGTTTGTCCCTTTTACCATTTTGCACGACATCCTAACTCCTCTTCCTCCAGTCACACCAATCTGTTCTCTGTCTGAGGGTTTGTGTTTGTTTGTTCGCCTTGTTTCTCCCTCTCCCATGTATGGAATCATGCGGTGTTCATTCGGCGTTTGCTTTGCTTTGTACTGAAGGGCTGAAACACTCACAGGGCAGGCCCCTCAAGCCAGGGGTGACTGAGTCTGGCTCAGCTGCTACGTCTCCTGCCCCCAGTGCCCCTAGCGTGGCTCCTCCTGTGTCCCACACACCAGCTTGGAGTCGCACACCTGGAAACAGCCACACACCTGGAAACAGACACTTGGGCTTTCGGTGAGGAAGGGATGATTTAATTAGGATCCATTTCTACTCCTGGACCTGCTGGCAGGAGCAGAGGGCATGCTTCCTAGTGGGAAGAGAGAGAGCCAAAGGCAACTACTGGGGGGCTGTGTGCAGTTCTGAGCTCACATATGAAACCCACAGCCCCCTAGAGCATGACCCACCTGGTCACACAGGGCCAGCAAACCCTGGATTGACTGCAGGGGGTGGGGGGTTGGGGGGTGGAAAGAGGGGCTCCTGATGAGGTACAGGTTGCCTACTTTCAGGGAGCAGCAGAGACTGACTGTGGGTGGTCCTGATAAGGGGGAGGAGTTACCTCTGACTTACTGGTGAAAACTAAAGATGCTTAAAGGTCTTAGCTGTTCTCAGGGAAAACCAGATGCACTGTGACTTGAGGCATCCTCTTTGTGGTGTTTGGAGCATTGCATGAATATCTATAAAATGTTAAGGGGCCTTCCTCATAGTGCAGTGGGTTGAGCGCCGCACTGGGAAGCATCCATGGCACAGCAACGCGAGTTTGATTTAGGGCCAGGGAGGGGACCCACATGGCACAGCAGACCTCTCCTGTCTTGCCCGCTGCTCCCCTCAACAGTGTGTTTCAGTCCATCTGCCTGTTCTGCTCCCCACTCTGTCTCTGGTGACTCCGCTCACTTCCCCACATCTCTGGCCTTTACCCCAGTTCTTGTTTGCATAGATAGATAGATAGATAGATAGATAGATAGATAGATAGATAGATAGATAGATAGATAGAGAGAGAGAGATAGATAGATAGATAGATAGATAGATAGATAGATAGATAGATAGATAGATAGATAGATGGATGGATGGATGGATGGATGGATGGATGGATGGATGGA
>JAGFMF010012099.1:70428-91834 GCA_019455555.1 Galemys pyrenaicus | reverse complement strand
GGGGGGGGGGGGTAGATAGATAGATAGAGAGAGAGAGAGAGAGAGAGAGAGAGATGAAGTTGATTACTGTGAGCCTCTGTATTCCCGGGGAGCTGAGAAAGACAATATAGAGAGAGGGGTAGGACCTAGTCCACGGTGTTCTTCACTGGGGCTTCTTCAGTATCTTTGACCATTTTGAATATACTGTATTGGTGTCACTTTGTGGGGTTTCTGTGGCAGAATCATATTGTAAATTCTTCTCAAAGATTGCCCTGTTACCATGGGAAATGGCGACACCAATGATCCAAAGCCTAGTCACAGACATGCACCTGTTCCTTGGCAAACGGGCCTGGGTGGATGTGAGGAGCAGGATCACAGCCTCTGACCCAAAAGGCTCAAAGATGAGTTGGCAATGGATGCGCAAATCGGTGATGACTGCGCAGTGCGTTAGTCTGCGTGGGAGCCCAGTGGGCTGTGAGAGGGTCTGTGTGATAGCTGGTGGATCTCTCCATGAAATTGCTGTGGAAACCTTGAGAGTCACTAACTTAAGAAAAGCAGTTGCTTATTGTGAACGGAGGTTTGAAGACATAGAATTTTAGACCACCTAATCTCCGAATCAGATTTTCCTTTTGCAATGTTTTAGGTGTTTGGTTCGTATAAATAGTATATACCACGAGGGACTGAGGTGATGGTGCACTGGTGAGATGGTGATGGGGAATACATGGGGATTACAATTAATGGCAAGTATATGTAAATTTTAAAATATTTTAATAAAAAAAAAAGTATATACCAGAGAGGGGCTTACAGTATCATGAGAAACTGTATTTGTTTTTAGTTAATTTATTTTATTATTTGTCAATTCTCAGTTTGAACTACTAGAGTGTGAGGTTCGAGCACAACACATCCGGTGCTTTTTGGGCATTTATGTATAAAGTCTCAACATGCAAAGGTGTGACGAATGCATAGATGTGGAAAGAGGAAATTCTGTCTTCTAGTGGCTGCCAGTGGAGACACGACATGTTCACAGGATTAGAGTTAACTATTAAACATAGACATTTAATTTTGTTTTTTGATGAATCTCCATTAACATCAAAATCAAAGGGATTTTTTTAAAAGATTTATTTCTGTGCACAAGAGCTGGGGTACAGGCCAGAGTTGTGGGAGATGAGAGGAGTCACCAGAGACAGAGTGGGGAGCAGAACAGGCAGATCCACCAAAATACACTGTTGAGGGGAGCAGCCGGCAAGGCAGGAGAGGTCTGCTGTGCCATGTGGGCCCCCTCCCTGGCCGGGGATCGAACTCGCGCTGCTGTGCTGCAGATGCTTCACTGTGTGATGCTCGACCTGCTGTGCCACCAGGGAGGCCCTCAAAGGGGTTTTTTAAAGACACAAAATATAAATAAAGAGAGGAAGAATAAAAAAGAGAACACACAAATAAACAAATGCAAACTGGAAAGTTGGTGATAATTTGACTCCATTGAACCCCAAATCAGCAGTGAGGAATGAGAGAGTGATGAATGAGGCGAAATGCTCATGTGTTTTGGGGTCAGACACTGGGCACCAAGGCACCCAGTCCTCACCACAGTCTGTGGGCCCTTCCCCACTTTGCTCTCCCTCCTCCCCTCCCCCACCCCCTTATAGTGTCCCTCCTCCTCCCCCTCCTTCTCCTTCCTTTCCTCCTCCAGTCCAGGGCCAGATCCCCTCTGCACTTTGCTTCCCCTCTTCCTTCCCCTCCCTCTTCCCTTCCTTTGCTCCCTCCCCTCCCCCCCACACTCTCCTTCTCCTCTCCCTCTCCCTCCTCTCCCCCCTCCTCCCACCCTCCCCTGTGGCCTCTGTTCTACAGTCTTATTTCTAGGGTTTTCTTTGATTTCGTTTTGTCTGACTGTTTCTCCACATGCCACATACAAATGGTAGAAAATCCCAGTCCTAAGCGTTCTATCCATCTTACCCCTTAAAACCCGGTTTCAAAATTGAAATTGTTTTTCCACTGACCACGTGGGTAGAATTTTTAAAATCCCCCTATAGGCGGCGATCTCTCAGCAGCTTACTCCTTGAACCAGAAGGCTCATGCCCATGGTTTTAAAATATTGTAATATGAAATTTCATATTTCAGTTGGACAGTGGCTTTTTGGTTTATTTTTTTTTTCTTGCTGTTACAAGTCCATCTTGCTTCCAAGGACAAAGTTCCCAGTATTATTGCCCAACAAGCACTCACAACAGCTTCATTTTATCCAATTTCTTATTTACTGAAAGTATCACGCAACAGCATCATGTTCAGAGCTGAATACATGTTTCCGTCACCCTTCCTTCCTTCTTATTTTTTTCCCACAGCCTACTTCAGGATATTGGAAATGAAAATTTAATAAAAAATATACAAAAGCCAATGTGTTTCTCAAGGAAATTTAATCTATATGTTCTGATTCATTTCTATTTAAATCATCAAAATGTTACTTTGTGGGAACCATTTTAAATCTAAGGAGACTTCTGTGCCATTTAAGCTTTATTTTATTTTTATTCGACGTCACGCTCTCTGTTGCCTAATACGAGTGAGCCCCGAAGTTCAGACAAATCCCACTTTGTTGCCCAAATAGGTCCCAAATGGGGATACCCCACCCTCAGGGACTGCACACCCCATCACTGGCACTGACTGCTTTGGTGGGCGCTGCTGCATCCCTGGGTGATGACACCCCTTGTTTTGCTGCCTCTGGGCCAGTGGAGAAAAGGACTTTCTCTTTCCTGGACAAGGCGACTGTTAAAGCTCCCAAAAGGCCATGGACCTGAGACACAGAACTGAAAGGACATTCACGCTTCCTGCCTCAGTTTCGCTCCTAGTGAAAAGCTGCCCCCTGCCTCCTCTTGCTTTCTGTCTCATTTTAAATGTCGTTATAATAGCATTCTAGTAATGCTATTATATGCATTATAGTAATCATGCCATGTTTATGCTGCCTTGTGTTTTCTTTCTGAAATACTGGCTTTATTAGTCACTCGTTCTTTAAGAGAACCTCAAAAACATTTCTGCTCTAAGCTGACCCAGGCAGCATTTTACCTACGGAATAATCCCATCAGGCTACCCTTTTGACGTGAAGACCAACGGTCACTGAAGCGTTCCAAGGAGCACCCAAGCCTCCCGCACACGCTGGTGGTTTGATCCGTGAGTCTATTTTCCTATACACTGTGTGATTCTAGCACCCTGGACACCAGGAGGTCCATGCAGTACTTCTCTTATTAAAAAGTAGGTGCTAACCTCTGTGGTGGCGCAGCTGGTTGAGCGCCGCGCTGTGAATCATCTGCATCACAGCAGCGTGAGTTCGATCCCCAGCCAGGGAGGGGACCCACATGGTGCAGCAGACCTCTCCTGTCTCACCTGCTGCTCCCTTCAGCAGTGTATTTCAGTAGATCCCCCTGTTCTGCACCCCACTCTGTCTCTGGTGATACCTCCCACCTCCCACAACTCTGGGCTGTACCCCAGCTCTTGTACACATAAACAAATGTTAAAAAAAAAAGTAGGCATTGCTTTCTAGTTTACTGTCACTGTTACTTTCCGCCTTGACAGCATGTAAGCAGGTCCCAGCTTCTCCGAGTCTGGGCTCAGCAGGTGCCTGCCTTATGCTGTCCCTTGCTCCTGCAGGCTGTCACGGTCACTGGTTTTGAACTCTCACAGAGGACAGGAAGGAGTCGGTACCAGACACCACCCAAGGCTGGCCCAGGGCTCAGCTAATGTTCTTGCAGCCCGTGGTACTGCAGACCACAAAATGCAACTGACTAGTTCGGGAGCCCACAGGCCTGGTGCCGGTTTGAGGAGGGAGCAGGGGCTTCTCCCGGTGCTGGCCCCTGGATGGCTGTGCCAGGTAGGTTTGTGCCCAGGTGCCTGTGGGCGCTCCTGCCATTGGCAGCACTTAACTCACCCATCCCACCCACTCCAGCCAGGCACCCTGACCAGGAGACCAGTGCAGGAGGGCCGGTGCAGCCCACCATTTGTGCAGCTGTTACGTGGGCGGCTGCCTTCCCCTAGAAAGTCTGGCCCCAAAGCACGCTGGGTAACCAGCTCAGAGCCACCTCTCCATGTAGGACAGACCTGCAAGGAGACCAGGAGCGACTGCCAGGGTGCAGCGTTCTGACACTGACCCTTTTTAGATGGAGGTTGCTCTGGAGTCAACGTTCTGAGCCATAAAATGTGACCCTGGAAGTGCCCAGCCTTGGGGCACTTTGGAACCGCGCTGGTGATTGTGCAAAATCCAAACCAAACGCGAAACAGCACATGTTCATATAATAGACTAAAATCCAGGCGACCCACTCTGCAGCCCAGAGGGGATGGCCCTCCAGGCTCCTCCTCCCTCCCTTCCCAGCTAGGACCCAGTGCAGGAGCCTCTGCTCCAAAGTCCTACGCCCCTTGTACCCCTTAGCAACTCACTGCACCCCGGGCATCCCTTGAACCTCCTGCTACTGCCCTCCGCCCCCCCCCCCGCCCCTGCACCCGGCAACCCTTGGTCAGGTGCCCTGTACAGGCCTTGGGGGCAGGAAGGGGCTCCTGTCCTCCTCGGGAAGCCAGGAGGCCTGGCTGGACCTTTGTTCTCAGCGCCCAGAAGGCGCTGTGGCGGGTGAGCCTCCAGCGCGTGCAGCCCAGCCTCAGCCCGGGAGGTGCTCCGCCTCCGCCCGGCTCGTTGCCATGGCAGACTAACAGGCGGTGCCAGCGATGAGGACTTGATTTCCTCTCGCATCTCAAGTGGAAAAGGAGAAGACAGACTAAATGAAATCCCATCCATCTTAATGAAATACAATTATATTCTCCTTATTAATCATTTAAGAATCAATATGTCTCTTCTTGGTGAACCTCACCAGAATTTGTCATTCCACGCCAGGCCTCAATACATCTTGTCTTGTAGTGATTTTTATAAGTTCGGTCACCTGCGTCCCAGGGTAAATAACAGCGCGCCCTGGCGAGGAGGGAGGCGCCGACCGCGGGCGGATCCGCCGGGCCGCTGGGCGCGCTGAGCGCTGCCTTCCCCCGGTCAGTTCAAAATCACCTTGTTTTATTTTTAAATAGCATGAAGGAAAATGGATTACCTGAGAAAGGAACTGATTTTAGCACCGTTAAGTGGGAAAGATTCTTAGGCATTCTCACTCATCCAAGGCTGTCATCTTGCATAGGTTTATGAGGTCATTACAGAGGCAGAGGCCCTGGCAAATATATTTTTTTTCTGTTTATTGTACTGTACGAAACTATCCTAGAGTTTACTTTATAATCTAGAGGTAATGGACACCCCACCGCACATAACTGCATCAATTTGGTCTTTTCCTTAACAGCATTCACCACATTATAAAAATGACTGTTGTCTGTAGGTTCTTCATAGGGACTGAGACACTTGAATTGTACTTCATGCCCCTTACAAGGTATGGCTTAATTAAAGGGGATAGAGATAAAGAGAAAGAAGCAAAGACGGGGAAAGAGGAATTCAGGCAGGTGTAAGAGAAAGAGGGAGAGATGTGTCGCTCTACAGATTAAACTGGTTTATGAATGAGAAATGAGCAGTTCCTTAGGAATCTATATCAGCAGGAAATATTGGTTATTTGTGTGGATTTTAAATATTCATGAACTTTTATTAATGAGAAATTACAGAATCTGAATAATTTTGAAAATAGTTCAAAGTGCTCTGGTTTTTATTTCTATGAAAAAGAGTTCATGGACTTGGTATCTTTTATACATCACAGGCATGTCTTTTATTTCTCTTCCTACTCTCTGTCTCCTTCCTACCACTTACCTATCCATCCACCTGTGCCTGCCTATCATGGACCTCCCTATCTCATACATATTTTTAACCTGCCTCTTTTTATCTATAGCTGCAGCTATAGAACAATCTTAGAACTAAACTCCTTTATGACTTAAAAGAAACGAGTGAGACAATTTCTTTTGTTTACAGGGCTGGTTTTGCATGAAAAAGTACCATTTGGAAACAACCCCTTCACCAGGTGTCTCCACTGTGTCGCAGGTGCATCCTTAGTGTCTCCTTCTGGAGCAACAGCCACACAGCTGTTAAGTGTGACCCCAGAGCCCTGGCCCATCAGTGGCCCAGCCCAAGACAAAGTCCCAGGAAGCCCTGGATGAATGAAGAGAGGGCAGAGACCGCCTTTGACTCCCTATCCTGCCTTGCCCTGTTCCTTCTCCACCAAGCATGACCCTACCCTCCTCTGCCTCCCAGACCTGGTTCCCAGCCCCCAGCTGTCCCCTTCCATAGTTCTCCAGCCCATGCCTGGAAGCAGCCACCCAGAGACTTAGAGGTGGGTGCAAAGGATATGTTTCGTGTCAACAGAAGACAGGAAAAGGGAAGAGTGGTGGGAGAGCAGGTCTTGAAAATGGAGTGGTGCCCTAAAGTCCATGTTCCTCTCCTATTTTAGTGGATGCCACAGATCTCCTCCTCCAGGAAGCCCTCAGGGATTTCTCTGAACAAAAAAAAAATGCCCAAAACTTGAGCTCTCCACATTGTCCAGTTGAGAACCTACAGAAGTCTTTACAAATTTGACTTCTACAGGCAAAAGAGAGAGAGTGTTGTGCTCCTGAGAAGAAGCGACTGTGGCAAACCCTGTAACACACAGTGGGATTTACTGTGAGGGCTCTGGAAATAGTCACAATTGGAAGAAATCTGTCAATGGAGAGTGCGATGCAAAGCTATCCATGAATAAAATGAATTGCTTTCAATATTTTCTCAGTGCTTTGCAATATCGATTCTAAATAGAATGACTCCTCAAAATGTTTACTTTTGAAGAAACACTCCCTATGTCATTCTCCTTAGTGTCACTCTCTATAATCGGTTCATCTGACCATGGGATGTAGATGAACCCCATCACCTGCTGGGAACTACACCTTCCAAGAGCAGCCTCCAGTGGGGGGAGAGTCTCCAGGCCCCTTGTAGCCTGAGTGACCTTGTGGAGGTGTTAATGATCACGGGGCATTCCTTGCGCTCACCCTGCATCAGAGATTGGGACTTGCTGTCTCACTTCTCATCACGCCCGCACCACCTGGCTAAGGGCAGACGCGGTTAAGTCAATGCACAGAGAGCAGCATGGCCGCTGGAAGGCCCTGGGGTGCAGCTCCTCCCTGGTGGGGACATGAACCATCCTTGCCGTGTGCACGTCAATCACCAGCCCCCCAGCGCCTCGCTCTTCCTGCAGACGAGGAGCTAGTCACAAAGGACCGAGACAAGCCTACAGCCCCATTAAAAATGAAAGATGGATGCTCCTAAAACTCATCGTCCACCCAAAAGGAGGGCGCTCCCTGCCGTGTTCCGTCATCCTGAGCCCTGAAGCGTTACTCGTGGCGGCAGGGGCTCTGCTCTACAGAGTCTGTTGGGCAGCTGCAGGGAGGGTTTGATCTGCAAGAAAATAGCAAAGCTGGGCCGTTTCCCAATCGTCCTAAAGAATAAAGGGGCTTTGATAATTGCCTGCGGCCTCACACATTCAGACGCCCGTTCCCTGCGGCCCTGCCTCTCGCTGCGGTCTGCTCATCCAGGCTCCAGGACGGTGGGGAGAAAATCCAATTGTTTAGGGTCAAAATAAAGACGTTTTTCAAATGCCAAAGGAAGAGAGCTGGGTTGTTCCACTTTGAAGTTAATGCCATGTCTTTTGTAGTTTTCCTGTTTGTTTGTTCTCATCTTCCACTGTCAACCCGGGCTCCAGATTTTATAGACGGCTTCACGGGGGAGTTTGGGGGGGCAGATGTGGAGCCAAAGAGACGGGTTTTGAGTGTGACATTAAAAAAAATATCATTCTCTCTGGTCTCGAAGCTCCAGTCCTAATGGGCTTAATTTTTTATTAACTGATAGAGAAAAGAACAATAAGCACACATTTTATCTTAACTGAACCATTCGCTCTTCTGTAGCTGGACCATGAAGGAGACCAGAGCGGCTCACATTTCAGCATCTCCAAAAAAGAAACATTTTCTTCTTGGTGAACAACATGTGCTCTCTGGCCAGGTTCCTTGTATATTCATTTAGTTGACAAATACAACTGGTTGAACCCGGGTAAAAATAACACTGAGAGCATTTTTTTTTTTTTAGATTCGGCCCTAAATATACTCTTAATTGGGTGTGTTTTTTATTCTAGTCAACGAGGGCTGGCCGAGAGTGACATTTGGAAGCAATAAATCTGGACAAAGTGGGACAAAGTGGGACAAAGTGGGACAAAGATGAAAGTAGGTTTGAGACCTGGAGGAGGAAAAACCAGCAAAAAAGCTGCCATCACCTCACAGATACCTTCCTGCAGGAATTCGCCTGCTCTTGGCTCAGGCAAGAAAGACGCTCGCCCACCTCTGCGGGTGCAGCTTGAAGCTTCGTGGGGACAGGCTCCAGGCCTGACCTCAGCAGACATGGTGGGAAGGTCCACTCACTGGCTCCGCCCTGGCCTGAGTCACAGCAAAGCATCCATCTGGGCCCTGTGTTTGCAAAAGCTCCCCCACCTTGCAGAACCAGAAAGTCCCTTTGGATACAGATCAGCAAGGAACATTCAAGTACAATATTGTCTGTCACTGCTGTTCTGGCTTTAAGCCACAGACATGTGCTCCCCACAGCCTTGAGGTGCCCCTGCCTTTGCTTGGGCCGAGACTCCCCTGCTCCTCGTCCCTCCTGGGTTGAGCAAACCACCTCCTGAGGTGGCAGAAGGTTTGCTGGATGCAGAAACCTTATTCTGAAGACTCAAAGCGGGATCTTCAAAAGATGATTTAATAATTTCATGCTCTCGGTTATCTGCTTGGAATATGAAAGAAAAATTGTGGTTCGCAAAATTCGAGCAACATTCCTTACATTTGTCTCATCTATGCTGTGTTAATTTATTTAAAAATGAAGAGGAGGAAAGATGATATTTAGGGTTCTTCTGAAAGCAATAAATCCTGGGACACAATCTCACATCAGCTCATATTTCATGGCAGACTGCAAATGTTCCTTCAAAAGGAATGGATGGGGAGGTCAGAACAAACGTTGCAAAGGGCTCTGCAGATAAAATGTGTTTACACACACACACACTTTCTCAGAGGAGAAGTGGGTTGTTTTGTTTTGGATACATTCTTCAAATTATTTAATTTTTTGGCTACTCTTTTTTTCCTACAAAAACAACTTTGAAGATAATTAAAATCACCATATCTTGGGTTTCTATTTATTAAAAAATAATGATTCCTTTCGAATTTATAGAAAATCTCAAAATAAGAACAATCCAGACTCAATCCAGAAATGCAAGGACATCATGACAAATACTCCTTTGCTATTCATGTGATTGAAATGTGGGGGTCAAAGGATGAATAGACAAGCCACATGCTGGGAAAAATATTTTCAAAAGGCACGCGGGATGAAGGACTGTTTTCCAACACACACAAAGAGCTTGCAAAACCTAACCATAAGAAAACCAACCACCTGACTTAAGGGCAAGAGCCTTGAAAAGACGCTCCACCGAGGCAGTGCCCACGAGCCCCGCCCCGTGTCATGGGGAAGGCAAACTAACACAACAGTGACACCCCATGCACAACTTCTAAAAGGGCCAAAGTCCAGAGGAATGACAGCAGCAATGCTGGTGAGATGGGAAGCCTCAGGATGCCGCCCTTCTTGCTGATGGGACTGAAAATGGGGTGCAGCCTCTTTGTACAGAGTAGTTTCAGGACGAGCCATGTTCTTTGCCCGGCAGCCAGGAATCCTGCTCCTTCTGCGGCCCCAAAGGCATTGAAAACTCATGTCCACACAAAAAGGCTCACACGGATACTATCACCCCTAAAGCTTGGAAGTACCCAAATGCCCTTTAGGAAGCCAGAGGATGAATAAGCTGGGCTGCATCCAGATAGTGGAAGACTATGCAGCACTGTAAAGAAATGAGCACGCAAGTCTTGAAAAGACATGAAAGAATCTTAAGCATCTATTAACAAGTAAGAGAAGGCAAGATGACCAGGCCACCACACACTGGAGATGCCAACTCCCTGACCTTCTGCAAAAGAAAGCAGCCAAAATATCAGTGGTTGCCAGGAGCTGGGGGTTAGGGATAAATAGGCAGAGCAAGAAGGATTCTTAAGAACTAACCTTTTTGACAGCTGCATACTATTTCCTGTATGATATTATAATGGCAGATACACGTCATGATAAATGTGTCCACCCATAGTGGATCAACTATGGACTTTGAGTGACATGGTGGTACCAAGGTAGGTTCATCAATTACAATAATGTTTTTCATGGGGACTGATCAGTCTATCCTTCCATATCTGAAAAATCTCCCTCTTTAAATGCAAGACACTCTCTGGGCATAATATACAATCACACGTGTGGTAACTTTTAAGAAACATGAAGCATGTCTTCTGCCAAAGGCCTCCAGGAGTCCTTGTTCCTTTAACATCTCTTCTGAGTTAGATAGTATTATCCAAAGTTTGCTCTTTGAGTTGTTAATCACAAGAAAAATGTTCTCAATGAAGAATGTTTAAGAAATTCCTATCTGGGGGTTCCTAGTAGGCAGACCTTGATTAAAGGCCCTGATAAGTCCTGCAACCAAGCTCTTTCACTACTTTAACTAAATTTAGCCGCTCATTCTTTAAATGTGTTTGAACCATTTATTTACTTATTATTTGAAAAAACACCTAATGTAATTTGGAAAATGATCAGCTAAGGAACCAAAAATTCCTGATGAAATGCAATCAGGTTACCTTGGAAGAAACACACCAGCCATTAGCACAGCTGTGAACACTTTTTAAAGTAACACAGTAAGATATGGAGGGGGAGGGAAAGGGGGAGAGGGAAGGGACCAGAAGAAGTTCAGTCCTTCCAGATGTTAATTAGGACTTCTGATGGGGGCAGGAAAGCCCACCCATGGAGGAATCCACCCAGGGCTTCCCCACTCCCGAGCTGTGGCCAAACCTTCAAGTGGTCCTGGGAACCTCTTGTTTTTAGGAAGTGCTGAGGACTTGGAAGCAGATGGTGGGTGGACAAGCTTGGAGAACAGGGTTTGAGGATGAAATGGACAAGGGGCAGAGGATGGAGAAGGAAGGTCAAGAACTGGGAGCAGCTACCTCATTTCTTCTTCCACTCGGAAAGTTCTCCATCAAGCCCATCATGCTTCTCCTGGGCCAGAGGAGCTGATTCTGGGCTCTGGCCTTTGTCCGCCTGCTTCCTCCAGGAGTTGCCTCCCTCTCTCAGGACCCAGCCTCTGCCACGGGTGACGTTCTCCAAGATGATACAAAAGCTCTCGCACAGCCGGTTTATTGTTAGCAATATTTTCACGTAAGCACTTGATCGATTCCCTCCCAGTCAATTAAAGCATACAAATGCTTTCTCGGGGAGCCCACCCCCACCAACTGCATCCAGAAAGCTCATTTTATTTATTTATTTATTTTGAAGCACTACAACTTTCCGAACTGCGTCCATCCTTCTGATTCTGGTTTTAGAAAGGAAATGAAATCGGTCATGCTGCTATACATCATTTCCCTGGCCCTGCAATGTCCCATCTGGGTGTCAAGCACAAAAGAAAAGCATTTTGTGAAAAATTGCTAAAGAAGTAATGATTTTTGTCCTCAACTCTTTGTTTTGCCTCTCAATAAAGAAGGCGACATGTGCCACAAATGATGTATTGTTGTTTAGGCACAACCCCGTAACACGGTGCATAAGCAAAACCGCGTTCCACAGCAGAGAGACGATAGTTTACTGCCCTTATGGCTCTGATGAGAATAGAATGCTCCACGGTTTATAAATGCTCTGAGGTCAATACTTGATTTGCTTCAGCTTGTTCATCCAATGAGCAGGGGATCCAAAATATATCAAGCGATTAGACAGCCCCCCGGAAGCAGGGCTGAGGCGGGGTGATGGGAGGCTCCAGGGGGGCCCCGTCAGGTGGAGATAAGATAATCATGGCCAGGTAGCGCTCAGGAATGGCAGGAAGCCACCCAGCCAGCCGTCTTCCCCCATGGGCCTCTCTTGCCCAGCACGGGGTGCAGGAGGAGGGGCAAGACAAGAAACTACCCAGAGACCCCAGCACAGACAGCCCCACCCTTCCTCCTGCAGGTGCCAGCTCAACGGGAAAGACTCTTCCGAATGATTTGTTTTCATCCCTCCGCCATGTTTTCATTCTTTTCCTTTTATTTACAATGCACCTTTTCAAAAATATCTACCTTTTTTGTTTTTAGACAGTGCACTTGGATTCATCTGAGGCACTCTTCATATGGACTTTGATTTTTTTTATATATCGGCTGAGACTTGGGAGGAGAAGGTGTTCGTTTGTGGTCATTCCAGTTTAACAATTCGTGGCAATCTCTTGTGCACTTACCACTTCCCAGACGTGAGAGGTAACTGAGCTATCTGTCACATGGCTGAAACCAATATGAAGGGGACCCCACCCCGACAGGCCCTCGTGTGCCTCCAGGGACCAGAGGAGAGTGTTTAGACTCCAAGCGTCCCGACCTGAAGCCGTGATGGTTGCTCTGGAGCCTGGGGGTCACGCAAGCACCGGCCAGGAGCAACCAGAGCGGCCATGATGAGATGACTCGCTGGAGTCACTCAAAGGACACCGATGTACCAGGAGCCGGGACATCTCTGGGACATGAGGTGGAGGGTGGAAGCACATGGAAGAGCCAGAGTATAGAAGGCTGGTGAACGTACACGTTTTGTGACCTTGGACGCCTGCAGGACTTCCAAAAGTCACCTCGAACAGGCAAATACACAGATATTAGTCAAAGGTCAGTGAGTGAGCAGTGCCACAGGGTCGGGATGCCAGTGGCCTGGGCTCAGCCTGGTTTGCTGCTTTGTAGGGTCCTTGGAAGACTTTGTTTCTTTTTTTTTTTTTAAGATTTATTTATTTATGCATACAGGAGCTAGGGTACAGGCCGGAGTCCAGGGAGGTGAGAGGAGTCACCAGCCAGAGTGGGGAGAAGAACAGGCAGATGGACTGAAACACACTGCTGAGGGGAGCAGCAGGCGAGGTAGGAGAGATCTGCTGCGCCATGTGGGTCCCCTCCCTGGCGGCGGCAGGGATCGAACTCGTGCTGCAGTGGCTGCGGTTTGCTTCACAGTGCAGTTGCTTAACCCACTGCACCACCAGGGAGGTCCTCCTTGGGAGACTTTGACACCGTATAATGAAGTCTTCCTGGAGTTCCCTCCCTGTGAAAAACTGGACACCAATGAGAGCAGCGGTGACAGCATTTCAGAACTAGGACAGAGCTTCTAGGACAGTCTGTGGGCCTCATTATTTAATAGTCAAAAAGAGGGCGATGGGCGTGAAGTCTGAGGATCTAGGGTGCCCCAGGTCTGGCCCTGTGGGGTGGGGTTCTCCAGACAGTTGGGTCACACATTCCTCAAAAAGTAAAGAGACCTCGTGGGAGTGAGCCCCCTGCCCAGCAGATGAGAGTCGACGTTCCCCCTGGAGTTTGCTCTTGAGCCCGAGCAGTACAACATTGTGGCTTAAAAGCAAGTTTCCCGAGTCTGCACTGCATGAATCCACAAGTCGCCATTTTGGCTGCGTCTTCTCCTGTAGGTTAAAACTCCTCGCGCTCCGCTGGTCTTACCTGCAAATGGTAAACCAGACGGGATCAGAGCGGGTCACATCAGCAACAGGCGCAGACGTCAGGAAATGTCTGGACACAGCGAACGCTCCACCGCCATCGGGCTGAGGCTCTGGTCCGTCCCACCTGTTTCCACCAATTCTTATGTCTCAGCAGAAGCCTCTTTTGCAGGTCCCTTCAAGCCTCATCCACAGCGACTGGGAGCAGCTCAGCCCCCCTCATGGAGCACCTTTATCCCCAGATAAAGGAGAGATCTTCTCCATGGGAAGTTAATATTTTTTATGCATAGAATTGGGGTGCAGGCCAGAGTTGGGGGGCATGAGAGGAACCACCAGAGACAGAGTGGGGATCAGAACAGGCAGATCCACTGAAATCCACTGCTGAGGGGAACAGCAGGGAGGCAGGAGAGGTCTGCTGTGCCATGTGGGTCCCCTCCCTGGCTGGGGGTCGAACTCGTGCTGCAGTGGCTGCGGATGCTTCATAGTGCTGAGACTGAGCCCTGTGCCACCAGGGAGGCCCAAGGTTGATTTTTAAAACCAGAGGTACCCCCTCCCACAAGCAGAGTCACCTGCCCTTTCTGTGGCCAGGGGGTACCAACTGCACAAGTCCCCATTTTATATGGATAGAAATGGAAACTTCCGAAGTTTGAAAAAATGTTTATTTGTGACAAAAGTTACATTATAAACAGGACAGAGGCGAGATGAGGAATAATTTATAAGGCTGATCCCGTGGGATAGTAAATAAATTACGGAATAGCGCCTGAGCCAAACTATCTTCTATTAAAGTCTCTTCATTGTTATTCAAGTGAATTTCCTCTGTCTCCCAAGTGGAAACTATTTGCACAAAACAAAAATATTAGAAATAGAATCCTAGGAATTTGGGCAGTGAAAGAAAATCTTGTTAAAACTTGAGAGTGGAGCTGGCTTTAGGCGAGATTGTCAAGATTCTCCTCGTCACCTCTCCTCATCTCCCTCCAGTTCTTTCTTTTCAGATTCTCTGGAAGAGATGCCTTTCATTATTCCAAGGCCAGTGTGCCTTTTATTAATTCATTAATTGACTCAGGTATGAGTGCCTGGATATGCAGGATGCCCACAGAACCAGAGAGCATTCTGGGATTTCTGTGGCAACTGGCAACTGGGAAAACCTATTAGCAAAAACCAACCCAGCCTGAAAGGGGAATCTCTCTCTCTCTCTCTCTCTCTCTCTCTCTCTCTCTCTCTCTCTCTCTCTCTCTCTCACACACACACACACACACACACACACACAAAGCCAAAAACACCCAGAAACTTCTGGCAGTCGGGTTGTGTGTTGTTACTTTGTGTGGCTTCCTTGGTTGGTTTCTCTTTCTGTTTGTTCCTCAGTCTGGGAAATCAGCCTGCAAGATGGAAATGACCCTTCTCCTCCTTCACCAGCTCTCAGATCACTGAGAGGACATAGACCACGACTACAGCCCAGCGGAGTCATCTGTCCAAAGTAAGACGTTAGTTTCTCGTATCAATTTATCTTCTCAGCATGGAAGGATGGGAAAAAAAAAAATGTGCAATTCTTCATTGGGCAAATCCCACAGGCACACAAAAGGAGTAAAAAGCAGGTAGAATTCCACAAGAGCTCCTTGTTCATTTGCAACGCACTTGATATCTTTCAGCAAAAAAATAAAAAACTAAAGAAGTTTTAGACATTAATATGAAAGTGGGACCTCCCTGGTGGTGCAAGGGGTCGACTGCCACACTGGGGGCTTCTAAAGCCACTGCAGTGTGAGTTCGATCCCAGGCCAGGGAGCTGACCCACATGGCGCAGCAGACCTCTCCTGTCTCCCTGCTGCTCCCCTCAGCAGTGGATTTCAGTAGATCCGCCTGTACTGCTCCCCACTCTGTCTCTGGTGAATCCTCTAACCTCCTCTTCCCCAGCACCTCCCTCCCCCGTGCCTCTGTACTCTAGTATGCATAAATAAATTTTTTAAATTCTTAAAAAAAAAGAGAGAAAGAAAATGGCTAACATTTCCAAAGGAAGGAAAAATGAGCAGGCAAGATAAAAAAGCAATTCACAAATAATAAATACAAATACTAAACCTTATGTAACATGTACAGTAACTGCTAATAACATGCAATGATCATTGAAACTAGAACAACATTTTATACATTGTGTCCTTACGTGTGAATGTTACACTAACACACATGGGAGCAGGAGAATCCCCGCCACCCTGTTCCTCTAGTTCTTCCCAGGTCACTGCCTGAGTCACCTGCTGTCAATTTGCCCCAGGCCTGGGGAAGTCAGAGATAGCCCTGGGTTTAGAGGTGTCTACCAGTTTTCTGCACTGTCACCTTGCTATTTTTTTTCTTTTCTAATTGACATGTGTCTTGAAGAGTATTTTACATCAAAATATGTTGATATAGGGGCCTCCCTGATGGTGCAGCAGGTTGAGCACCGCACCCGTGACATTTGATCCCCAGGCAGGGAGGGCACCCATGTGGTGCAGCAGACCTCTGCTGCCTCACCCACTGCTCCCCTCAGCAGTGTGTTTCAGTGGATCTGCCTGTTCTGCTCCCCACTCTGTCTCTGATGAATCCTCTCGCCTCCCGCGACTCTGGCCTATACTCCAGCTCTTGTATGCATAAATAAATAAATCTTTTTAAAAACTGATATATTTTGAAGTATTTAATATTAAATATCATGCCTCACATTTCAATTACCTACTGGAACCAGCATCCCTCGATTTTTCCTGAACTGAATTGAGTATTTTTATGATGGTTGCCAAGTAGCGATTTCCTTCTTTCATTATTTCATCTGCATTTACCCATTGTCATTCATATTTCCAGCATTTTTGAATGTGCAAGTATAAATACATAATTAAAAAATAATAAATGCTATTAAAATTATAAACGGATGCATCACTTCTCTTCTTTATCTGTTACTGTTACAGGGCAGGGAGAGGAGCACCCCAGAACCCCCAACCCTAACATTACCTCTAAAGAGCTTGAGAAATCTTAAGTTTATCAATTTAATAAATTCCTGTTGACTTTTCTTCAGAATATCAGGCTACTTATTTTTTTGATTAGCAAATCAATGAACTAAAAAGTGAGAAAATTCAGTCATTCAAACTCATTCACACCAAGTCCTCTACCTGAATCTGCTTCTTTGCCTTGTCCAGGAAATGACAATGATGCTTCTTCCTGGGGGGCAGAAGCCAAACCCCCACCCCGCAAGCCAAGTCTCTGGGTCCAGAGCGGAATGCAGATGGCTGGGGCGTGACAGAACAGGGGTGACTGACCCAAAGAGCTGTGGGCAATCTCTCAGCTATCCCTGGCTCAGGTGGTGGGGGTGGGGCTGCCCGGTCTCCAAGGCCATGCAGTGAGCTGTTTCAGACTTGGGGATGTCCTGTTAGGGGTGAGCTCGACCTCCACGTGGCTGAATGGCTGTGGGTTGGGGCAGTAGGGCAGGAGACATCAGTGCAAGGAGAGAGAGGCATGGCTGGTGATGCAGGTGAGAACCAGAGTACCCAGCACCTGCATGTCTCACCTGTAATCCTGCCCCAACAGGTGGGCAGAAAGCTGACCACAGGTGCCTTGAAAATGCCCTGCTCTCTCACTGCTCGCCCACCAGGAGGACACCACTTTGCAGAAAACAATCTTTGGTGTTGTGATTGTTTCTTGAATCCCACTGTTTTCTGGGTTATAGGAAGACACAGCTGCAGAGGCAGAGCTGGGCTCATGGGTATTTTAACGAAGGTTCCTTTCCAAAGGCTTGCTGAGGTGCAAAGCTGATTTGCAAGAGTAGGTGAGCCAAGGAGGGGAGCCCCTGGAGCAAGAGGGACTATTTTTTTAAAGATTTATTTATGCATACAATAGCTGGAGTACAGGCCAGAGGCGTGGGTGGTGAGAGGATTCACCAGGGTCAGAGTGCGGAGCAAAACAGGCAAATGGACTGAAATACACTGCTGAGGGTAACAGCAGGGAGGCAGGAGAGGTCTGCTGTGCCATGTGGGTCCCCTCCCTGGCCGGGGATCGAACTCGCGCTGCTCTGCCACGGATGCTTCACAGTGAGGTGCTCAGCCCGCCACGCCACCAGGGAGGCCCAAGGAGGGACTATTTTAAAAACAGTAACAACAAAGAATCTGAGGCTCAGAGACTGCAATGCATGAAACTCACGGGCTGAAAGGAAGGTAAGAACGGAGGCATCCTGCCATAACCGCTCCACTGCCCACATCCGTGCCTCTGGCCAGACACACCTCTGGGGTTGCTTAAGGAACCCCAGCTGGGATATGTGGCCGCTGTGAACATGGACATCACAAGAGAGAGGCGGCCATAAGAAATTAAGTGTGTCGGGCCTCCCCAGTGGCGCAGTGGGTTGAGCAACACACTATGGGGCAAACCGCAGCCACTGCAGCACGAGTTCGATCCCTGCTGCCGGCCGGGGAGGGGATCCACATGGCGGGGCAGACCTCTCCTGCTGTGCCCGCTGCTCCCCTCAGCAGTGTACTTCCGTTGATCTGCCTGTTCTGCTCCCGCTCTCTGTGGTGAATCCTCTCACCCCCCACACCTCTGGCCTGTACCCCAGTGCTTGTATGCATAAATAAATAAATCTAAAAAAAAAAATTAAGTGTGTCCCAGGAATTTCAATTTAAATTTTAAGACAATGTTAGTGTGGTATCAATAAAATCAAAATGTTGCACTTCTAGGGATTTACCCAAAGGATACAAAAACATTAATTCAAAAGAATACATGCACCCTATGTTTATTGGAGCATTATTTATAATAGGTAAGACTTGGGAATCAACACAAATGTCCAAAAATAGATGACTGGATCAAGAAGTTGTGGTCTACATACACAATAGAATACTATTCAGCCACCAAAAGGTAAACATTCCCATCCACATGGCTGGAGTTTGAAGGAATGATGCTCAGTGAAATAAGTCAGAAGGCAAAAGAAAAATATCAGATGGTCTCACTTATAGGAGGAATATAAGGGGTCAAGGGAAAAATAATAATAACATCAACAACCAAAAACTCCCACAACAACAACAAATAAACAAAAATAAACAGACAACTACAAATCAGAGACACTCTGCAGGGAAGAGAGAGGGATTGGGATCAAGGCATGGGCCTTCCTGGTGGTGCAAGGGGTTGAGAACTGCACTGTGGGGCTCCCATAGCTTCTGCAGTGGGATTTCAATGCCCAGCCAGGGAAGTGAGCCACATGGCGCAGCAGACCTCTCCTGTCTCACCTGTTGCTCCCCTTAGCAGTGTGTTTCAGTCCATTTGCCTGTTCTGCTCCCCACTCTGTCTCTGGTGAACTCTCTCACCCCCTGCATTTCTGGCCTGTACCCCAGCTCTTGTGTGCATAAGTAAGTAAAATCTCTTAAAAAAAATGTTGAACTTGAGCATGGGAGTGTGTGTAGGACAGGACAGTGTCATGGGAACATCACATCCTGTTCTCCTTAGGGCGATGGTCCCCTCCAGGGAGGTTGGTTGTCAATGGCAAAGAGGCATGACAGGGTCTTTGACTCATTGATTTTTTATTTATTAATAATATGTGTAAGTTATTATAACTTATTATATCTCTAGTTTATGTAGCTATTTATATATACATATGTATCTATACGTATATCTATATATAATCCCTCTAGTTCTGTCTATAATCTACCCATTCATCATCTATCTGCCATCTATTAATTATCACCTACAAGGTATCCATCCATCCATCCATCTATCCATCCATCCATCCATTCATCCATCCATCATCTATCCATCCATCCATCCATCATCCATCCATCCATCCTCTGTCTATCAGCTGTCTATATCTCTTCTTACCCATCATCCATCTCTGTATCTCCATCTAATCTTGGATGTAGAATAGTTGCAAACCAGGTGTGGCTTGGGAATGCACACTCTAGTCCTCAGAAAATCCTCAACCATCCAAACCAGGCACAGGCTTCTTAGCTGTTCCATGACCAGAAGCATCAGCATAACTGCATCTGCACATGGCAACATGCATGCAGCAAGGAAATGGGTCCCTCCAACTCACTGTCCCTTGGCAAGCGAGACAATAAAAGTGGGAAAAAGCAGTCAAGGAATGACTAACTGGCTGAATGAATGAATGAATGGAGAAAATTTCCTGTGATCCTTAATTTGCAGATCTACTGGGAGATCTGTTATAAGAGTTAGTTTGGAATTGTAAGGTCATCTCTGAGTGATTTCCATCTTGCGAACACAGCATCAGGTCAAATTCTCAAAACAGGTACTTGCCCAGAAATAAAACAAAAACAATATAAAGTCATTCCCCTCACGATGGGATGGAAATTTGTTTTAGTTCATAGGAAATAGGGTCAAATAACATCAACAAAAGTCTTCACTTCTGAAAAGTGAAGAGAGAAACAGCCAGACATGGAGATTGTGCTCAGATTTGAAAAGCACTATAATAATTATTATAAAATACCCATCTGTCCTCATGTGTCTCTTTTGTATATTAACCACACCTAGACTACCAGGCAAGCATTGCATGACAGCAAGCAGGTCGGCTTGCTAATGACACAAAGTCACATGATATATTTAAGGAAATGCATCCAAAGGCACCCACCAGCCGCACAAGATTCAATTATAATTTGAGAACAGACCTTTTTTCTGCTCAGCCTGAATGTGCTGAACTGTACAAACACATTGAAAAGGTCGTGTGTGTTTTGTTTTATCTTTGTTCTTGGCATCACTGTGTCTAGAAAATCTTAAAATTAAAAACTAATAAGGATATTAGGCACCAGAGAAACAGCCCCAGATTGGAGTGGTCTCTAAGGACTTCCAGGCGGAGCTGGGCGGGGAATGTCTACTTTTGGGGTACACCATCCTCCTGTCAGAGAGAAAGCCCCAGAACTTGGCATGACACACAGTATTCCCCAGCCTCACTGCCTGTGTGGCTCCACGGCTGCCCGAGCCTCACCACACACCAAGTCCTGGCACCCGGATGTGGCACCAGCTTTGGCCCCTGGAAGATCAACAGTGCTGGCTTCTGTTGAGACAGGTTCTTCCATTTCCAGGTGAGATTCTGTCACGTGCCTGTCCCAGAGCTGGTGTGCAAAGAATAGTTCGCAGCCCATGGAGGCCGGAGTGGCCACAAATGGTCACCCTCGCTGCCCATTTCATGTCTGGGATTATACGTGAGCTCAGTGTTTGTGGGGGCAGAGGTGTGGGAGAGTGTCTTCCCAGAAGCAAAGAAAGCAAGAGGTAGAGATGGAGATGTGGAGAGAGGGCTATGAGCATCGGCGTGAAGGTCAGATGCAGCGGGCCGCTCACCTGAGCCCCCACCTAAGGGCATGCGCACTCATCGTCCGGGCGCGCCCATGGACAAACGTGGCGGTAAGCCCCGTTTCTGATCACACAGGACTCCTGCCTCCTCTGTCTTCTTGTCACGACGGAGCAGACCTCGCACGTGTGTCTCCAGGAAAACCGTATGAGAAAGACAAGCTGCGGGGGAGGGTCGCGAGAAGGTGCCTGCGCGGCGCGTCGGTGCCCGGCTGCGTCTTTCTTTCAAAGCCTCAATTTCTTTCTTATAAAATAGGAGTATCGAACAAGATTCTCTCTGATGCATTTTCAGCTCTAAAAATACTGGTTTTGATACTTCTCGATGTTATTTCCTCCAGGAATTAGAGGAGGAAGAATATCAAGTTTTTAGCCACAGAGAGGAGGCTTTATTTCTTCATTTGCAAACTGACGCAGCATCCATGAAATAACGGTGCCCCGTGCTTGTCCACAGCCGCCTGGCTCCCCCACAGTGCTGCCAGCGGGTAGCCGCGCCCACGAGGAGCCCCAAAAAGCAAGTGTTACGGGCGCCAAACTGTTACAGGGCAACCCTAATATAAAATGGGTTTGCCTGACTGGGTCTTTACCCGCGCGCTCCAACGGCACTTATAATGCCCCAACTGCAGGCACACACA
>JAGFMF010012099.1:0-70378 GCA_019455555.1 Galemys pyrenaicus | reverse complement strand
GCTTTTATATTCAGCCTGGCTGCTCAACTCCACCCTCAGGTCCCAGTGATCCGCTCTTCGATAATGACCTTATGGGATTTGTAGTTCTTGGATCTTGTAAATCTAAAATAAAGGTCAAAATCCATAACCTATTTATATAATCCATTTAAAAAGGTCTTTCCCCCTAACACAAGGACCAGGGACCCTGGAGCCAGAGCGCGGCCCTCACTGGCACCAGAGCCTCAGGGACCCAGCCAAGGCCGCCAGGGGCGCTCTTTGTCCAGAGGTGTTGCTTGGGCCCCATGGGACCTCGGAGACCAGGTCCCCCGCCACACCCCAGGTCAGTGTGGGCTGGCAGGAGGAGGTGCAGGAGCCCCCAGGCGAGTGGGGGCTGGAGGAGGTGTAGGGCCCAGCACATGTGGGTGGGAGGAGATGCGGGGACCCCCATCAGGCCCGTCTAGGACCTCACAGGCAGGAGTTGGGGAGCAGGTGCAAGACGGTCCTCCCACCTGGGCAGAGCCAGCGGCGCGTCTCAGGGCCCTGCACAGGGCCTACAGGTCGCCCGCCTGCGCCAGGCCCCGTCCTCCCGGAGACCCCGCTCACACTGCCCACAGGACCCGGGTGGGGTCCGTCTGCGCTCGCCCCCCGTGGACAAACGCTCCTGAATCTTGACCGGAAAAGGCGGCAGGAACCCGCGTGGGCTGCGGCCACCCGCCTCGCGCGTCCTCCGGGTCACGCCTGCCTGCTCCCGGGGCTCAGGGCGGAAAAGCAAGAAGGAGAGAAAGAAAGGAAAACTGGAAGAGAGGGGGAAGTCTCTGTTTCAAATAATGAGCAAGTGCGCCTTCGCCTGGGGCCTTCATACACAATTTAGCCAGGAAGCGGGTGTGGATCTTGATTTCGCCCTGACATCTCCTGCCTGCGGGCCAGGGGAGACTAATACCGGTGCCTGCGCGGGCACTGCGGGAAGGAGGCAGCGAGAGAGGCCTTTTATTGACTAAATGATAAAGAGGTTTGTAATGATAAATAACAGTCATTTTATTGTGGAATTCCCCAGAAAAGATGCATTCTGCAGCTTCTGAAGGCGCCTAAAAGCTGCGGCTGCTTCCCTGTGGAGCCGAACCTGTTAAACTCCAATTTTTACAGCCAGGGATGGGGTCACAAATTGCGGGGACCTCTGGCTATTAAGCCCCCCATGCCCAGGACGGACTGCCTAGTGGCCCCGGGCCTGCCCCCCTGGGTGAGGCCGCCCTCCTCTCGCGTCTGCCCCAGCTGGGTGTTGCCGCCGCCCGGGCCCGCGGATCGGCCACCTCACGCTTCCAGGCTGGCGGCAGGAGGAATCGATGCCAGTTTTGATCGATAGTTTAATTGTAAACTTTGGGAACAATAATGGATAATTGGGCCTGAACCGTCCATTATGAGCGATGTTGTCTAGGAGAAGGCCTTCAAAATTAAACAAGAGTTGAGCCACATTATTGGATTTGCACAACTCACCCTGAGTTAAATAAATCCCCTTCCCAGGCGCTGCCCTGGCATCTTTTGAAGCTAATAACCAAGCGGGCAGCGAACTGGGAGGCTCACTCAGGCAGAGGCGCTGCCCTGGCCAGGCTCTTGCGCAAAACTGCACTATTATTATTGTTGTTGTTGTTATTGTTATTATTATCATTATCATCATCGTCGTCGTCATTTTCATTTTAGTTATTTCCACCAACACAGTAATTATTTAAATTCCTTAAAAAATAGAAAAATCCAAATGAGTGGGTGCATTTGGGGACAGGGGAGTTTTCTTTAACATTGGAGCAATTTTTGTGAATGATCAGGTAAGCCACAAATTTTGAACAACTCAAAGGAGAAAAGGTCAGCACAAAGAAGTTTCTGTGGTTTCAAATGGAAACATAGACTTTGCCTTTAAAATGGAAATGCAGGGTCCTCCCTGGTGCCACAGTGGTTGAGCGCCGCACTGGAAGCATCTGGGCACAGCAGCGTGAGTTCGATCCCTGGCCAGGGAGGGGAACCACATGGCGTAGCAGACTTCTCCTGTCTCACCCACTGCTCCCCTCAGCAGTGTGTTTCGGTGGATCTACCTGTTCTGCTCCCTGCTCTGTCTCTGGTGAGTCCTCTCACCCCCCATACTTCTGGCCTGTAACCCAGCTATTGTATGCATAAATAAATAAATCTTTAAATAAATAAAATGGAAGCGCAGAATGGATGTTTGAGGTCAATATAGTCATCAACTTAAGAGAAATTAGAGGGTGTTTTAATTTTCCTGTTTTGTACTGAGGTCACTCGGGTTGAGAACACTGCCTAGGAGTTGACACCACTTCAGAAACATCTGTTTTATTTTTAAAAGATTTATTTATTTATGTATACAAGAACTGGGATACTGACTACAGGTGTGGGGTGAGAGGAGTCACCAGAGACAGAGCGTGGAGCAGAACAGGCAGATCCACTGAAATGCACTGCTGAGGGGAGCAGCGGGCGAGGCAGGAGAGGTCTGCTGCGCCATGTGGGTCCCCACCCTGGTCGGGGATCAAACTCACGCTGCAGTGGCTATGGGTGTTCAACCCCTTGCACCACAAGGGAGGGTCAAAAACATCTTTATTGGGACTTGAAGTCAGTGGCTTTGAAGGGGTGGGTGGGAGACAATGGGAGACCCCAGCTCAGACTTTGGGAAGCCTTGAAGAAGACCGCTGCTTATCAGCTGCTTCATCAGGAAACTTCCAGAAGGAAACCAATAAAATAGCCAGGGAGTCTTGCTTGGTGAGTTGCACCCCGAGCTGCCTCTTCCTGCCAGGTCCACCTGCCCTCTCGGAGCAGAACTGCTGGGCTCAGCCCCATGGTTCAGGGGTCTCACAGGAGCATTTTTCTTCAAGGAATTATCAGTAGGTGGCTGGAAAAACTCCCTGGCAGGTTAGAGGGACTCAGATGTGGGGGGAGCCAGGGCTCCGATCCATGTACCAGCCCCATATCCTGCTAACCTCATAAGCAGTGGCATCACCTGCCATGCCTCAGTTTACCCGCATTGTCACTGCGGATGATAACTCAGTCCATGCACAAGTGCCTGGGAGTGTGAGTGACTTGGCCTGAGAAAGACTCTTGGGGAACATGAGACCCGTGGCTGCTCTGAAAAAGGGGCGAGTATCAGTTTCCTGAGATGTCTTTATAAAGCCCGTGTCTCTAATGGCCCATGCTTGATGGCTTCTTCCAGGGAGGTGGGGAGAGACTTCCTCTGAATGCTTTTCTTTTCTCCATCTGGGTTTATGCTCACCCCCTTTTCTGAGGCGGGGTTCCAGGTTGTGAGGGGGAAGGGAAGGGGGCTCACAGTGTGGGCACAGGTGACAGGCAACGGGGACCCTCCTTCCGTGACCACACGGCTACACGGGCCCAGTCCCCATCATGCCCCAACCACCTCCCCTTCCTCAGGCTCCCGGACCCTGGACAGACCCCAAGGGAGGAAGCCTTACTTCCCAGGCAGGGAGCATTCTGAGCAAAGTCAGGGGTCAGCCGGATTGCCTGGGTTCAGCTTCCCCTTGGCTGGCTGTGTGACCTTGGCCTCGACCTTCACGTCTCTGAGCCCAGCTTCCCCCTTGGGAAGTGACGAGCAGGTACCAGGTAGTGATAAGGATGAGATGCCCTGGAGTTGGCGGAGCAGAGATGCAGGGGATGCAGCAACGGCTGTTGTTATGGTGAAAATCAGGGTTTGAGTCATGAGGTTCGCGTCTAGCCAGGTTTCCAGGGCTGTCTCCCCACAAAGGTGGACCTGGTCCCTGGGTCCCCTGTGTCTTCTGTCCACAGAGTCTTTTAGCAGCACACCCACATCCGCCCTTGTTTAAAGCTACAGGGTTGGCTTCCCTCCTTTCATCCCTGTCGAGTGTGAGGACCGATGAGGTGTGGCTGGTTCTGTTGTCCAGGTGGCTGGGAAGTAGAGATGAGGGCCCTTCAGAGCCAGAATGGTAACCCATATGAAGATGAGGCTCTGGATGTCAAAGGGGAGCTGTGAAAACCCGACTTATGTTCAGTCAGAAGAGGGTCTAGGTCTGCGCTGTGAGGAGAAACAGGAGGAGGTGGTGGGAAGACCTTAGGGCTGGCTGAGGACTGGGGCAGGGGGCATGATCCAAACTGATTCCGACAGAAGGAAGGGGGTTCGCTCCACCTCCAAGTGAACATCGATGAGTACGGCGGCTTCAGAGGGGAGTCACCCCCTTTCCCACTGGCTGGGAGCACATGACTTGGAGAGTGGTCCCCACATCAGGAGGGGGTAGGGAGGAGACCCCAAAACCCAGGCGAGCCAAGCACCTTGAGCTACAGGTGCCTTGGGTGCCAACCGTATCTCAGAAGCCAGCACTGCTAAGGGCATCTGACCCGCAGGCCTCACCCCTGCGGCGCCCAGCCAGGCTCAGGTGCCCTGGAGCTCACAGGGGCACAGGGGTGCTGGCACAGAGACAGTAGCCATTGTGCAAAATGCTGCTCCCCCACACCCCTGCTACAGAGAACACAAAATCATTGCAATTTTCATTAAAATCTGCATCACAGAAATAACCTCACTGTGAAGCATCTGAAGCTCAAGCAAACAAATACCTCTCTGCTCCATAGGGTCTTTGGAACGCACTCCAACTGCAAGACTCTTAAAAAAATTGCCTTTGCTCTATTTGAGGAAATCTCCAGTCCGATCTTATTTTTCTTCATTCTTCCAAGTTCTTTCTCTGTTATTTAAGAACATGAATCTTCCCATTGACGGAGATATCAAATCCCTTCCATAACCAGATTTAATCTTCGAATATCCTCTTCTCCTCCTCTCTTTGTAGACATTTGATTTAGCTTCGCTCACGGAAGCTCAGGATGGATAAGCTGTTCTTTGCATTGTTATTGACAAATACTTACTTGTTATTGCAATAGATTATGACAATAAGTTATTTGTTATTGACCAACTTTTGACAGTGCCATAAAATATTTTAACTTGAACTGACACCGAAGTAGATGATCATGCAGTTGTTCCTCCTAAATAGTACCCCGGGGTCCAGGATGCACTCTTCCCAGAATGAAGACCCCTCCAGGGAAGTGAGATGAAGGACCGTCGCTAACGAGATGTAACCACTCGGTCCGATTATTTGAAACAGAGCATATTAAAGATGCGTGTAAAATTGGAATGCTCCCCAACATTCCTAACCACCCTTGATCCTTCCTGAGACAACAAATGATGGCGCTTCCTCTTGGAATGTAGGTAAAACGCTTCTCTGTGACTCTCCTGGAGTGACTGACATATAAGAGAATCCAGTAAATTAAATCCCATGGTGGAAAGTCTTCAACAGCACTGGAGCCCACAGTCGCCTCAGCCCCCTTTCACACCGGGGAGGCAGCTCTGGGGCCAGATAGAGTCCACTCCCGTCTAAACACCAGGAGGTTCCTTCTTAAAGTCAGAATCTTGGAAATCTCTCATTTTTTATTTTTGCACTGGTGACTGAAAGTTGCCATTTGTCATTACTGCTGAATTAAGCACTTAGGATGGGATGTGTTACCTAAGCCTTTTACTTGTGTTGTTTGAATTCTCCTACAGTTCCTGAAATTCATTCCTGTAATTCATTCCTGTTTGCTTGGGTTCAGTTTGTTTCAAAGCTAACAGGGCTTCATAGACGTCAGAGACACTCTTCTCGCCTTTGCTCTGGAATTTAACTCCTGGGTGCTTGCTCCCCGGCGGCAGTCACGAGGATATTTCCAGAACAGGGTCCACACAGGTCATCCTGGACAAACCCAGGACTCCTGGTGCCCCTCCCTGGGAGCTCTGGAGTAATTCTGTTCTCATCCTGATGGTAAACATCTTGCCCGGAGAAGGCAGGGAAGACAGCGCTTTAACTTCAGTTCTTTCTTTTTTTTTAAAAGGTTTATTTATTTATGCATATAAGAGCTAGGGTACAGACCAGAGTCATGGGAGGTCAGAGGATTCACCAAAGTGGGGAGCAGAACAGGCAGACCAACTGAAACACACTGCTGAGGGCAGCAGCGGGCGGGGCAGCAGCGGGCGAGGTAGCAGAGGTCCGCCACACCATGTGGGTCCCTTCCCCGGTTGGCAGCAGGGATCAAACTCGTGCTGCAGTGACCGCGGCCCACTTCATAGTGCGCCACCCAACCCACTGCGCCACCAGGGAGGCCCAACTTCAGTTCTTTTTGCATGGGACATCTTCCAGCTGGAGAGAACTATGTCTTCGCGTGTTTGCATCCTGATCCAAGAATGTTACTAGTAATATATGCCCCTCTTATCAGCAACACCCATTAGAGGGTGTGACTTAGAGAAAATAAAAATCCTGAGGGTCCTGTGCTTTTAAGGGCATGTTGGCCCTTCCCTCTGTGGCGGGGACAAGAGCTTGTGCTCTCCCCAGAAAAGGGCTGTGCAACCCCCGGAGTCTAGCTGGGGCTGAACAAGAATACCCAGGTCCTTGTTTTCTCTGGAGTATCTTTCCTCTTGCTCTTCCTACATCCCAGACCCTCACCCCACACTCCACCCCAGCCCCCCTTCTCTTTTCCTTCACTCCAGGTACTTGGAGTGTGTCTACAATGCCTCAGTTTTCCTTTCCATCCATCCCCAGTCCTGTGGACAACTCTGGGTTGTTCACAAACCTCAGCCAGGCCTTGGTGACTGAGATGGAGTCTCAGGCCAGAAAGAGACAATGCTGGAGGCCAGGGACCACCCACCAGGTTACCCAAAGGCCAGCGAGGACTTAAAGGGGCATCGAGCTCATGGGGTCCCCTGGAAAGGCTAGCGTATAATCCAGCACAAACCATTCCGTCCCCAAGAGGTCCTGGTCCCCCGGCCGGTGTCTGAGTTCGTCTGAGTCCAGAGAGCGGGGGCGGGAGGCACTGTGCCGAGAACAGTCATCGTGCCTTGTGCGTAGGGGATCACGTGCTCTGACGCCACAGGGCCCCCACTCCAGTGGTGGCTGGGGAGTCAGCGGTCATTTGCTTTCTTGCCGTGGGGGCTTCTGGGGAGAGAAGGGCAGGGGAGGACACAGAATGACTCCAAGGGGGAGAGCACCAAACTCAGCCTGTTGCCGACGAATGTGCGCGCCCCCCTAAACTGTGCACGCCAAATCCTCAGGCCTAACATTGGCCTTCGGTAGGTGGGGCCTTCGGGAGCTAACCATGGGCAGAAGTGGGGCCTCGAGAATGGAATCAGTGCACTCCCGAGGGGCTTCCAGAGCGCACGCATCCAGGGGGCTTCCAGAGCTTGTCCAGGGCTCTCAAAGCGAGTCCTTGCCCCTTCCGCCAGCGGAGGAGACCAGGCTGCAGGCCTGGGGAGGTCTGCCCCGCACGGCACCTGCGCAGCGGGCTCAGCGAGAGCTGCCCCCTGGCTGCGTGGGTGAGCTGCGTAGGGTGAGCGCGTGCTGTGGGGACCGTTGGCATTTTCCAACGTACCAAGACTCGCGTCAGACAGAAGCACGTGGGGGAAGTAAAGAGACATAGGCACAGGCCATACTTCATACTCAGACTTTGAAATCTAAAAATAGTTGCTGTGCGGTCACGGTGGGCGCTCGGGGATGGTGGCGTCGAGGACGGCGCTCAGGTGGCCGTCTGGACACAGCCCCCCACCCCCCGGGCCACAGGCCAGGATGAGCAACGACACAGACGCCACAGCGCTCCTGGGTCCACCCCACGAAGGACGGTGTTTCCGGGACGGGGAAGAAGAGACCTGGAAACCCAGAGGTAACGTTTCTTTTCCTTTCTCTTCTTCCATAGAAAGAGTTTCTTTTTCCTTCCTCCCTTTACTTTAGCTGAAATCTTGGTTCCAAAGCTTGTCTTTAAAAAAAAAAAAAATATGCTTAAAGCAACTAAAGATCCTTGACAGAAACAGCTTTGATGTGTAATGTTCCATGATTTAAATAACGGCTTTCCCTCACACGTACATGGAGCTCCTTGGAGAAGTGGCAATTACGGGATTATCTGCTACTTCAAACAAGAATTCTCTGCGCGTTCCGACCGGGCTTTGTTTAGTTAATAATTATGTTTGCAAGATGCCCTCACTTGCTTTCTGAGGAGAAGGGACTGGGCTCATTCTTTTTTCTTCTTCGAAATTTTAATGTAAAGTTGGATTTGTGCCAATCTGAGATCAGTGTGATTCTGAAGTTCATCAAATTTTCTAGAAAGATTAAGTTTATGAGTGATTATCTCTGGAAATGAGAAAAATCAGCCTCCCTGAGGAAGAAGGAGAAGGAGGGGGCAAGGAGGAAGAGGAGGAGACGGGAGTGGAGGGGAAGGAAGGAGGCGAAGAGAGGAAGAAGAGGAGGAGAGAAAGCAATGGACGCAAAACAAGCTGTCCTGGCAACAAAATCACGGGCGAGGCGCGCTGGCGGCCATTGCAGCTAGGGGTACCGCGGCCTGAGGGCATGGGCCCAGCCCAGCCGACTACCCTGTTCTCAGAGAAGACTCGAGGGCTTGAGAACAGAGCTCCCGCCCTGCTCCGGCAGACAGGAGGACCAGATGTTTCTGTGCTCACCCCTTGGATGCCCGCCGGCCCGGGACTCTCTCCAAGTGATGGAACCTCAGGCAGGCTGTCTCCCCAAATCCTACTTTGGCATGTTGATGTTTTCAACTAGAGTTACTCAAGAAGATGTCAGTGCAAAAGGAAGACAGGGGACCTCCCTGGTGAAGCAAGGGATTGAGCACCATACTGTGTGGTTTCCGTAGTCACTGGAGCGAGAGTTCGATCCTCAGCCAGGGAGGGGACCCACAGGGCACAGCAGACCTCTCCTGTCTCTCCCCTCAGCAGTGTGTTTCTGCTTCCTACTCTGTCTCTGATGAATCCTCTCACACACACACCACCCCCAACCATCCCACCCACCCTAGCTCTTGCATTCACAAATACAATAGTGTAAAAAAAAAAGGAAGACAGGCACCCCGTCCCTGGGAGCAGGAGACTAGGTGCCCTCCCCGGGACTGGGGACTCAGCTCCAAGGGTGGGGGGAGGGGGTGCAGCCTAACCACCAGGGTGGGACTTGTGGCTGGAAAAGACTGTGTCGACACATTTAGCTATTTCTTTTCTAATCCACAAACCCAGTCCTTTATTTTTATTCTTAATTCTTCTTTGTCTAAAATAGACATAAAAGTTAAACGTGCCTGTATTTATTAAAGAAATAACCAGATCCACAGACTGGCTGCAAGAGGACCCAAGTAAAAACTATAGAAAACAATGAAAAATGACCCAAATCGTTCCACTTTCACTTGGTAAGCGAAAGAAAAATATGTGAGTAAATATGTGTAGGAAGTAATAGTGGGGAAAGGTTTTGGCTAATAAATTATCCTCAGAAAATTCCAAAGAAACTGTTTATAGAATTCAAGGAGCAATATGTATTATTTAATAGATTTTACTTGGGTTAAGTGGCCATTGACCACTAATAAATGAAATGATATTTGTCTCTGATAAATGCATTTGTGTATCACTAATTTTAAGTTTCATTTAGTAACACAAAGGCTCTGAGGAGATCAGAGGCACGAAGGTAGTCTTAAATTATTTTCAGTTATTCCTTGCAATTTAAAATGACCAAGCGACATCAGTTATGGATTCTACTAATAGTCCTTCCCCATGTAGAGTCAGAATTGGGTGGAAAACAAGAGTCAGGATTCCTGAGTGCTGGACTCTGCTCGGATACAAATTTCCCCAGCTTCCAGCCTCCTTATCTATTAAAAAAAGACAAGGATCAAATTGGCTGTTTCCCAGTCCGTATTAGGCCTAAGTTAGAATCTGGGTAACTATTGAGTAATTTGAAATAAGCACAAACCTCAAGGAAGGAGGAAAATAAAGAAGTGTGGGCATATTTCTGTATAGCACTCAGAAAAAGATAGGCCTCCTTTTTAAAATTTTTAATTCTAAGATAAATTCAGACTCAAAAGTTGCAAAAATTACATGGGGTTCTCTGGTCTCCATCCAGTTCTGATGTTGAATTGAAACCACCCATGCTGTGAAATAACTGTGACCTTTCGTGCCCTCTGAGCACAGTCTGTCCCAGCACCACTTTCTGCAAATTGTCCCAGGAGCACTTGCCCTTCTCTGAGCTGCCCTGGCTTCTCCCCCTTCCTCTACACTCACCAGTCACTCACTTTCAGTGACTCAAAGGATGAGTGTCAGTCTCTTTTCCTTTACTTTATGCTGACTGGATGTTTTCTTAGGGTCACATTAAGATTATACAATGTTTCCTCCACATCATGGAATACTATGCAGCCATGAAGAAAGATGAAATGTTGCCCTTTCTAGCAAAATGGAAGGAGTTCAAGGAAGTTATGGGTCACAAAGCAGGTCAGAATAATAACAACAACAACAAATGCTGGATGGGCACAATCTGGGCAAAGCAAAGACTTAGAAAGACTAGTGGACATTAGTAGACAAATCCAGGTTGCTGAGACTAAGAGAGATGCAGGAGGGAATAAAGGAGAAAAGGATGGAAGGGACAGTGGGGGAGGGGAATAAATATATGAGTACATAAACAACAAACAAATAAAACCATGGTCACTGGACTAGAAGATAAAGACCATACCTTTTTGGTAAGAATGTCCCAGAATCCACATGTCCTTCCTGTGAATTGTAGGGAGGACGAGGTTGATGTATAATCATATATTTTTGGTGTTTGGGGGTATAAATAGACCTTTCTATTCCCATGACAACCCTTTAATTTAAGATGTAAACAAACTCTATGAGCTTTTAGATTTAACAATAAAAGAGAAATAGGGACGTCCACTCCTAAGTCCAATGAGCAAACACACAGAATAGAGAGAACTTTATTTCTTCTCTACAGAGCATGCTCGAGCATGGAGAGGGGCACTGGGAAATATTTTATAATCTTGGGGTGACCCTTTGAAACACATACAACTGTCGGGAAGTTTCTAAGCCTTTTCTCCTATGACAAACCACCTCGCCCTCATCCCGTCCACAAGCACCTGCCGTGTGGGCCCTGCCAGCTGGGAGCCACCGACTCCCGACCCCCTGAACAAGCCCAGTCTGAGCTCTACAGTTCTAAATCTGCTTCTTAACAGTGCCTAATTCGAACACGAGATACAGTCACAGAAGGAACGGCTAAACGGACTTAGTAGAGAAACGGGCACTAGAAGGAACAGCTGGGGGCCAGCTGAGTAAAGCCCCCCAATGGTAAATCATCGCCTCCTTCCCCAAGACCCCCAGGAAAAGCCTTCTTGCCCAGAGAGCAACGGGCAAGACCAGCAACCCTTCTGAGTCACAGGATCGATGGCTTCAGAGATGAGGCGCGAGTCCCCGGGCACTGTGGGGCCCCCCAAATTGAGACCTCTCTCAGTCCACTGTCACTCCAGCCCCATGCACTGGATTAAGTTCCCAAAAGGGGGGCGATATTAAATGCATCAATACAGAAGCAAGATATAAGGGCGGTTTCTCCAGAGACCTGACTTTCATTAACTAACTTACTGAGAAAGAGTATTGCACAAATAATCATGGGCATGAATGATCCGGTGTTCAAGGGAGCTAAGGAGTGGACTGCATTTGCCTAGAGGCGTTTCCAGATTAACCTATCTGCACGGCTCCTCCAGCGGAACAGAGCAAGGCGGAAACGAGCATGCCCGAAACCGATTTCCAATCTCCCCCTCGTTGATCAGATTTCTGGCCTCATCATATTTTTGTAATTAAGCAGAATGGATTTGCTCACACGTAATAACTAAAGGAAGACAGCTTTCCCGTCCCAGTGCAGAGCGTCCTGCAGCAAAAGGTCTGACTCGGCACGAACTGAGAAGGGCCCCCGGTTAGGATGAAGCCAGCCACGCTTGGCCCCCTGGCCTGGCTCCGCAAGACTAGAAAGATCAGATCAAGCCCATGAGATGGCCTGGTGCATAGGGCTGGGCTCCTCTTCCGTTCAGCGGCTGGTTACCTTTATGGTATAATCTGAGATTAAATAGGGGGGAGAGAAGGAAAAAAAGAATTACAAGAATTGTACTTAAAATCTAATAGTCCCGCTAGGAAACAGGCAGCACTAAAGCTTGGGCACGGAGGCCATGCAGAACGCAGCCGTGGCCTGAGCCATAAATCAAAGGCATATGGCTCAGACTATTATTTATATGCCTGAAAGGCTCCCTGGTGCAAGATAAGGATCTACCTTTTCGTTTTCATGGAAATGCAATAGGAAAAGAGTGGCCCAGACATTCCAGTGGCGGGGGCTGGGGGCAGAAAACATTTAAAATATATTTGCAGACATCTGTTCCAGGATTAAGGCTGCAGGAATTGTGTGCCCGGCAGCCCAAGGCCGCCTCCGTCGCTCACCTTGTGAGTGTGATACCGGACGCCTGTGCAAACACAGCCTCTCAGAAATCCTTAGCTTTGGGCAGGAAGCACCTTCCAAGGCCACGGGGAGACGCGTCTGTCCAAAGCTGACCTGTTCCCTCGCCGGAGGGGGCCGTGTTAGGCCCCAGACCTTCAGGGTATGAACCCCCTCCTGTGTCTGACATTCACACTGGTTAATCACTCCATCCGGGTCATCTGGGTCATCGTCTCTCTCTGACAGCAGATGACAGAGCTGGGACTGTCACTTTGCCTGGTCGCGATGGTCACGTGTCTGCTAGTTCTTAAAAGGGCTTCCAAAGTGAGCTCCTGGGTGCAGTGACCCTGGGACTTTCGAGGCCCCTGCGGGTGCCAGGACCACCCACCTTTCCCCCTCCTCTCTGCAGGTGCATTTGGAGCTTGTGGAAGCTTTTGGTTTTATACCATTTTCACGCTTATTGTGTTGTTTCAAGGTTCTGTTGCTGTCGCTTGGGCTTTGATTATGGTTAGAGCAGTGATCAAAATAACGCTTTGGTCAAGACCCTCAGAGGGCTGGAGAGAGAGAAACCACCTCTATGTCCACGATCCCCATAAGATTCAAGGGCCGTGGCCAACAATAGAATTATCTGATTTCAGTTGGTGGAAAAGTGAAACGTGACTGGTACAAATACGTAAATACTCCATTTTCCAAAGCTTGGACGTGGGTTTGGGAAAGGAGAGTTATCTCTTTCTCAAATTTAGGGATCCCCAAAGTCGAAAGTGTGTTCTTGTTAGTCCTCAGTCTGTCCTGCTCAGAGGAGCTACAACTGGTTTAAGCTCATCACAGTGATTTTGCTCAGAAGGTTCTTTAAGTCAGTTTACACTTGAGTCCCCACTGGATCAGGACTGTCCACAAGCTATAGGTAGCATGTGGAGCGTTACCCTGGTGCTGAAGGCACACACAGCCCCACCAGGCTCTGCCTGGTGCCCAGGGGACCAGCAGCCAGAGGCACCCCAGCCAGCGAGAACCCCCTCAGCAGCTAGAAGATCACTTGCAGGGTTCCCCTCCCTGGTGCCAAAGCATCAGATGGGACCCCTAGCTCTGCCCTTTGCCCTGACCCTCCAGGAGTCAGGCAGCCAAGGGTCGCGAGCCAGGAGAAGCACCGGGAGGCTTGGCAGGAGAAGGGGAGACACTGGGAGTGGGGGTTCCCGGGCCCACTCCGGGCTGGTCCGTGTTCTCCTCTCTGCTTGTCCTCCACTTCGACTCGGGACTTCCCAAGCCATCACGTGGTGCCCCAGCCCTTCCTGTGCATCTCAGCAGCCTCAGTGCCAACGGTCACTTTGGGGACCCCCTCTCAGATGGGGTCACTTGCAGTGCTGACCCTGGGGTCCTGCCTGCAGGGGCTCATGCTTGTCTCTGGAAAAATGGGTTGGCGCCGGGTTTGCCCAGAGCTCTGCCGGGGCGCTGAACACTCGCTAAGACCGCTGAGAACTGCAGCCCGCAGGGAGCTCTCACCCCTCAGGGAGTTCTCAGCCCGGGGTCACTGCTGTGCCATGGCTGGGACAAGGGACTCAGGCTCAAATCCCTCTGGGACACCAGGCGTCCCCCAACGCTCCCCAGGCCGTCAAGCTGGTCAAAGGCACCGACTGAAAATACAGCTGATGCGCAAGATTCACCTTCTGAGACAACAGGGTGTGAGTCTGAAGGTGACACAGAGCGGGCAAAGGGAGGTGGTTCCTGGCAGACGGACAGATTGACAATCAAAATCCAGACCGGTAGAGCTCGGACTGGGCTTGTTCAGAGGGTCGGGAGTCACTGGTTCCCAGGCTGGCGGGGCCCACACGGCAGGTGCTTGTGGACGGGAGGAGGGCGAGGTGGGTTGTTACAGGAGAAAGGTTATTTCAGGTGAAGCCATCTGCCTGGGTTGGGGGGGTGGGCAGGAGGGGTCCCCCATGCCCCTGACCTCACGGGTGCTGACCCGGGAATTCCAGAAGGATGGGTTTAGGGTTCCACTGGTGGGAGAGGCTGAAACTTCAGTGAGGTCGAGTATAGCCTGGTCCAGGTAGGGGCCACGGTGTTTTCTTTTTTTAACACCGCATTTCCTGCTGACGCAGACACTTAGGGAGACCTGGGCCTGGGAGAGAGCTTGGACTAACGCTACCCATTCAGATAAAGGAGTTCCAGGCCCCTTTTCAAAGTGCTTCCTAAGCTTTGGGGCCAATTAGCTCGCTAGTGTTTGTCTTTGCCCTAATCAAAAGCAGCGGAGGACTCGTTGGAAGGTCTGGCCAGCAGCTGAAGGTCCGGGGTTTTCTGTCCTTGTGATTGTAAAAAGATGACTAGGTCCTCAGCTGTGTTCTGACGAGTGACTAGTTCTGGTGAATTATCAGTTGCTCTTCTATTATCTAAGTCTCACTTTTGTGAACACGAAAGCTGCTTCAAATCCACTCTCCCCCCTCTTTCTGGTATATGTCTTCTCTGGGAGGAGTAATGTGTAATACTAAAGCCAGCATACCCTTTGGGATTTGGTAGGCCTGCATTTAAATCTGTTAAACAGGGGGACAAAGGCCTCAAATGGAGCTTTGCCAGACCCCACCAAGCTTTAATGCTGATGTAACGGCAGTTTCAGCCTCTCCCAAAAGTAGCTGGAGGCTGGTGTGGATGAAAACCCTCCTTTGATCTTAAACTCTTATCTCGCAATCACCCCTTCTGACCACAAGCATGACCTGGCTCCAATGTCTGCACCTAGATCTCCCCTATCCTGAAGGTGGCCTTTAAGGAACACTAATATTTCTTATCTGCTCTGGTCTTGGCCCAAGTCTGGATCCCAGCCCCTCCGCTCCTGACTTCCCTGCTCTTGGTAATAAAGCAGTGAAATCCCTGGCAGGAGTGTTAGGCGCCATTGCCCCTTCTTGAAGAATAAACTGATGTCAAACCAGGTGCCTGCTGCTTCTACACCAGGCAGTGCAGAGGGAGAGTGGGAGCAGCAAGAGCAATGGGGTGCTTCGAGGAGACAGTTTTCACTCCCTCTGTAGGTCGACTTTAATCTCAGAGACAGGGAGAAAGAGGCTGGAGGTCTCTTGCAGACACCCAGGTACAGGAACATTGTCCCACTGAATTGTGCACGTGTCTAACCAGAAGGATGTTTGGGGGAAACAATTGATGGCTATTTTCTATTGTAGTTACAAGTTGTTAGGGCTCGATAGAAATCTCTTTTCCTGACTAGTTTGGATAAAGCAATGGCATGAGTCCCCCAAATCAACCTCGGAGGCATCCTGCAAGAAGGGAGAAGAATCTGAAAGAGGGAAAGCGTATTTCCGATTGCCTTGTAGTTTCATTTGAAATGCGTGAAGATTTTTGATAAAGTGTCATCGTTAGAATGCAAGAAATTTAATCTGCATGCTTACCATATGATTGCCAACATCCAGAAAGATTTTTCTTCTGCATTCATTCAGAATTAATAATTATCATTATCACTGGGATGTTTCTTTAGCTCTGTGTCTTACTTCCCAGGTAGCTCTAGATCTCATCACGAGAAAACAAATGTATGGCCTGCTAGAATAAAATGAGACGGGCAGTCTTTCCTTTATTCATATTGAGGAACAAACTTGATACCTACGGGCTGTACATTTATGGAGATTTGAGTAAACTTAATGAGACATTTGGATGGGTTGGAGTCCCATAATGACCAGGAACTGTGTTTGGTGTCCATTATGGTTGTATTGCAGCTATTTAATATGAAGAATATGGTGATATACGCACAATGGAATACTACTCAGCCATAAAAAGTGAGCTCTTGCCATTGGTGACAGTATATGGAACTGGAGACGCTTATGCTGAGTGAAATAAGTCAGAAGGAAAAGAACAACCAAATGTGATTTCACTCTTAGATGGAATATAGAGTAAAAAACTAAGGAAATGTCAAAACTAAGGCAACATGAACCTTAGAAATCTGGCAGTAGATTTGAGGCTCCAAAGGGGTGAGGTGAGGAGTAAGGGGAGGGTTACATACCGTGCACAAGGCACACCATGCACACACCATGCACACACCACACATGCCATGCATGTGTCACGCACACATCACAGACCACACATTCATGTACACACCATGCACACACCGCCCACGTCACATGTATGGGCATACCACACACATACCACACACACAAGGACACACACATGGGTACACACCACACCAGCCCAAACCCTCACCATTCAAATCCAAGACCCGTGTGTCCAGTGTGGGGTGACCGGGCCAGCCTGCCGATGCCCAGGCGCTGGAGCTCCCCGGCCGCGCCTTCATGTGGCCACAAGCACCACCCGCTGCCCGGGGCCTGCAGTCCAGCCGGCCCATGGCTCACGTGGCACAGAGCTGGGCCTCGCCTCTTTCTGCCATCAATAAATTATTGCAGTCTGTGCACAAAACACAAATTACATGCTTTATTAGTATGTTCTGTGTAACCTCGAAACCACAAGTGTTTACATGTGTGGCCTGCACGCACTTTGGGGCTTTTTAATAGCTGGTTGACAAGAGATTAAGGGCAGAAATATGGCATTTTATTAAAGCAAACATATCAGTATGCCTACCGTGATAAAATGATCTAGTTTTCTTCAGACACAAAAGTTTCTGTTGAGTGATACCTTTGAAATTCCTTGAGGGCACCCTATTATTCACTTTCCCCAACAGAGAGCAGCTGCAAATGGCCTCCAATTTTCCAGGAGTATTGCCTGGTCATTCTTTACTGTCAAAATGAAGAAGAGCATAAAAGTTAAGTCAATAAAGTAATATAAAATGCTTAATATAAAAATTCAGGAATGAATGATTAACCATTAAAAACTCACAGTAGCCATTTCATCCCGGAAAAAAAAAAATTAACATTTCCCCTGAAACCTATTAACACTCCTTGTAAACAATATTCTTTTTTGAAATATATGACCTTTCCTAATGCTCTCCACACGCACGGCATTTTTCTTAGATCCACTTTACCTCCACGGATATGAAGAGGGATTCCTCGGGAGAGCTTGGACCCTTTCCTCAGACAGATGGGGTCCTCTCTGGCTGAGTCTTGGGGTGCTCTCGGGGGGCCGGTGCTCACCGTGGCACTTGTGGTCACTCAGCCACAGCCAGAGTCACAGAATTTGCCAGGGGACGAACAGATGGAAGCCGCTACCCGCCCTGGCTCACAGCTTCCTCACCGGCTTCAAAATCAGACACGTGATAATCTAGAAAATGAGCATAAAACTCAGTTACCCTCCCAACACCCCCACTTACCCACCCCCGCGCCCTATCCATGCTTCTTGGGCACTGCGAATGTTGGACAGAGAAAAGCTGCTGTGTCTCCCTGTTTTGAAGAAGCTGTTTGAAGCAGCAGGTTGCCCTGGGTCTAGGGTTCTGTCCAGAATCGAATCAGAAAAGGACCATTCAGGGCCCAGCCAAGCCAGACCCTCCTGCAACCTGAGGCTGCAAAGAGACGCAGACTCAGCACCTGCATACCAAGAGGTGTCGGGACTGGACACTCTGGAACCATGAGGCCGGGTGATGAGACCGCCCTGGTGGCTGCCCTTGTCTTCCCCACAAGGCCCCGATTCCCCAAGAAGCCCCCCAATCCTTGGACCCCCACCAAGTGACGACACGGTTAGTGAGATGAGCATGGATATAAGCTCACACGCCAGGATTCCTCTAAGTCTATCCTTTCTCGGGACCCGTTTGCTTTAGTGGGTGTTGTGAATGACTATATTCCAGAAGCCCTTCTCCAAACCAGACAGCTGCCCAGGTCACCCCCTGGGGACACCTGAGGGCTGTCTTCCCTGGGTGTCAAGGGCTGGCTGAGCACCAAGGTGTTGCCTGCCCCGGGCGCACCCCAAGGAGAAGAGAGGCCCAAGAAAGAGCTAAGAACACAAGCAGGGCCCCAGGACAAAGTCAGGGCCAGGGAGATCAGCCCCAGAAAAAGGTCAGTCCCAAGACAAGGTCAGCCCCGGGAGAGCAGGAGCTGAGCTCGGCCCAGGCCTGAGGGCTTGATTTATCTGACATTCGAGGTCAGGAGATCCCCCACGGGGGTCCGCGCCTCACCCACCAGCCACCCAACCCCGGAGGTGAGCTCTCTGACTTCCACCTCTGCTGAGTCTGGGGAGTTGTCTTGTGGCACCCCCTCTTGTCTGCCATCTCTATGCAATTTTAAAGTGAGAACTTTCATTCATGTCATTATTAGCCTCGTGTGCACTGGACTTATCAAAGCACTGCTGAGTAAAACACAAATACTTCTGGGCAGTTTTGTTATATCTATTTTATTCCATTTTTTTGGTGTTTGTGGCATGATTTCTAGACGAGTAACACTGATTTCAGTGCTGAGGCAAAGAAACTTCAGATCTCCCCCATAGGTCACTCTGCAGAAGTCATTATAAGAGCTTGGCTATTTCCTCCTGTATCTGAAACAGAAACACCGAAGCATGGTTAATTTCTGGGGAGCACAGTGTGAAAGGGCCCAAGGGCTGTGGTGGGGGCTCTGGAACTTGGGGGGCACCTGAGCAGGGGTGACACTGCACCCCAGAATCACATACAGCATTATACGCCAACGTTACCTCCATAAAAATAGCACAATTATTTAAGACCCAATGGTGTTTGCTTGATCTGAAATACGAGCCCCCAAATGTAAAGTTTTTCTTCATCATTGTCATCCATTATCAACTCATGGGTACTATTATGATTATTTTTTTAAGATGTAATTATTTATGCATACAAGAACTGGGGTACAGGCCAGAGGGGGGCGGTGTGAGAGGATTTACCAGAGACAGAGTGGGGAACAGAACAGGCAGATCAACCGAGAGGAGCAGCAGGCGAGGCAGGAGAGGTCTGATGCGCCATGTGGGTCCCCTCCCCAGCCAGAGGCAGGGATCGAACTCGTGCTGCAGTGGCTGCAGTCTGCTTCATAGTACATTGCTTAACCCACTGCGCCACCAGGGAGGCCCACTATTATGATAATTTTTAAGTGCTGCATGGCTAATCTAAATTTTGCAAAGGACACCGACTTCTTTGTCTCAAGTCCTCCCTTCTCCCCTGCAAATATGCACAGATTCCATCATGTGTTTTATATGTAAACATATTGCCCTTAGCGCTAGACGTTGAACACATAAAAATCCTGACCTCAAAGAAGTCGCAGATTAATTTGGTCAGTGCCGTGATGAGAGTGAATAAAAGACTGTGGAAGGGAGGGCTGGGGCTGCTGGTCAAACCCCGACTTAGGCTCCAGCTACAGCATCACTGTTGCATCTAATTTAGTCCTCAGCAGAAACAGGACGAGACTTGGGCCTTGGGCAGCCCTCACAGTAAGAGGAAAGCGTTTGGAGAGAAATCTACTAAAGCCCAGAACTGGGCAGAAGGCACCAGAAGTGGATGTCTAGCCCAGAGGTGATGACAGGTGTGGGCAGGACCCACGTGGAGGTGTGCACTTCAGAGGAAGACGTGATTACTCACCTGTGAGACTGGAACCGGGTCAGGAGATCCGATAAATTGTAATCGCAGCAGGTGGAACTCAGCTCTCTATTTTTACACTCTAAGGTAGTGTTACTAAAATGCTAGTAAAAGAATTTAAAAAGAAAATGGCACAAACTGCTTTTTAAAAGCACTGGAGAAAACGTGGAAACAGGTGAGAAACGTCAAGGGTTATGTCGTACTCAAGACGACAGAGAAGTGAGCACCTCCTCTCTTTGAAGCGTCAAAGGGAAGCAAGTCCATGTTGATGGAACAGAGAATCTCAGAAATCAGAGGCAGCTAAGAAGAGCAGGTTCTTCTCAACCAGAGCAGGGCTAAGAAGAGGGAGATGAGCTGTGAACCTATGTCCGTGGCCTCAGAGCATCTGAGCCAGCTGGGAACCTTCAGGAGCTGGCAATGCCACTGGACATCTTGAACCAGGGACGAGCTGGCCCCTCAGACACAGCTGAACCCAGGACTGGAGCATCCAGAAGAGGCTGGGAGAAACGTGTGGCTAAGGGCCACTCCGTCCCCAGGCCCGACACCAGAGTCTGGGCAGCCAAGCTAAAACCACACTCTCCCGTGTCATCCTGAACGTGGGTCCAGGCAGCAGAAGGGAGGCTTCCCCAGTGAGGAAAATACCCACACAGACTGGCATCTGGAAGCCCCAACAGTGACTGAGGATCCAGAGTCAGCCGATCTACTATTTGGCCCCAAGATCGTGTGCCAGTTATGGCTGAGAGGAACAGAACCAGAGATAGTAAACACTTTTAAAGCATCCGTCGTGAAATACAGAAGTTAAAGGAGACAGGCAAGAGAAACTTTTCAAAGAGCGTGAAGCTGTTAAGAAAGGAAGGGAAAACAAACAAACAAAAAAAAAACCAGCAACACAACCTTGGAATTGATAACCCAGGAAAGAAAGCGAGAAACTATGTGAAGATTTATGAAAAATGGATCCCCGTGAATAGAAGGAATATTCCTAAAACAATAGCCTTTAGGAAACAGTAGCTAGTATAGGAGAAATCAATTCAGTTTAAAGACTAGAAGATAAAAATCAAAGAACAGTCATGGGATAAATGAAATACAATCATTTTCAGCAACATGGAGAGAATTTGGAGAATTGTGTGAAGAACCATAAAAAAAATCTAATACTGAACATTTACATAACAGATAATTTGAGAAAGTAAAAGATTTACATAAATTAGCTGACTTCAACAAACACCCTGAGGAATCAGAGGTTAAGAAGGAGGGAAGGTAAAAGGGCCTTCCCTCAGGGGGGGACCTCTGAGGTCCTCTAAAAGGACCTCCCTCCACAGAGAGAGGGGAGAATTGTTATTTTCATAACAAATGAGAATGTGGGAAAACAAGAATGCTTATGCATTGCTGAGGGAAAAGCAGCCTGGTAGAGCCTCTTTGGAATAAGTCCGTGGCCTGCAAAACCAAACACAACCTCACCAGATAATCTGGCAACCTCACTTCTGGCTCTTTACCCAAATGAGCAGAAAACTCATGTGCACACATCCACCAGCGGGAGGGTGTTTATAGTGCTTTTTTCATAATTGCGAATGTGAAAAAAAAGAGAATCCCACGAGCTGTTCACTAAATGACAGCACTGTCACCATGACTGTGAGTGGACATGGTTAAAGAAAGCATCTCAGTAATCCCAAATACGATCAGGCACGTACAGCCCTTTCAAATCACAAGTGAGAGAAGTAGATGCCAGAAGGCTGTAGTTTCAAGAGAGAGACTGAGACCAAAAGAGCAATTTAATGAGATGATTATTCATATGCATCTAGATGGAATATTCTTGAAGCTTTGTAAGCTTTCGCTGTGTTTTTTGCTCTCTCAGTACCCACACAAAATTGAGAACCTATGGCTGTTAGTAAAATAGATTCCTTTAAATGAGTGGAGTATATGTAAATAAAGCTAAACTCCTAATTTAAAAAAAAATCAAATATCTGAGGGTGCATATAGACAGTGTACATCTGGGCTTATTTCATTCGCATTTGAAAAGATTCTGGATGTTTTCATCATCCATATTGTAACAGGGTGGTCCCCAGAAAAAGAGGAAGTTCCAGGATCCTGGTCTCGCCCTAAGTAGGGTGGAGCTGAGCAGGGATAAGAAGATGCTGGAGAGAGGAGATAGGAGGACAGAGGGAAGGGAGGAAGAAGGAAGCAGGATGGAGAACAGCAAGGAGACCTGGAGGAGGCACATGGAGCAGACAGACATGTGAAGAAACTGCGCTTGCTTTTTGGTCCTGGACATATTAGGACAGATGTGGGTGAGAGACCCGTGGGGAGGTTAACAATGGCAGCTTTCATCTAAATTTTAATTTTGCTCTTTTCCTCCCGGATTTGTCTAACTCTTTCTGACCCTTTTCTATGGGTCTCCAATGAAAGGTCCTTTAGACTTGTGGCAGCTTTTGGGCCAATCCTATTTGACTAGACTTTTACCCTCAAGGAGATGGATAACTTTGGATGCTTGACTCAGTAACTATATTCTTTGTCTTTTCTGTATTGTTCCCTAATTGCATGAAAGTTCCTTTCCATTAAAGGCCTTATATGTTTGTCTTGATGCGGCGGATGGCAGAACCCATTTAGAGCGGGCAGGTTTGGGGTTTCTGGGGTGCCCCTCTCCCTGCCCTGTAGCAGTATCAATAGCTCAGAAATGATCCAAATTCACGGATCATTTTAATGCTCGGTAGAAATTTCAATAGGATATGTATTAACAGAGTATTTCCATAGGAAACAGTCAAGTTTCTGTTGTCGATGACATGGAATGTCCCAGGAAGAGCTGGATTTATTGAATGGCTAAGGGATCTAAAGTAAGATCTGTCCTGGAATCTAAGTAAGAAAAGCAGAAGGGCAGACCAGGCTATGCTGACATGGGAAAACAAGCAAGTCACTAAGTCAGAGGGTGACAGCTATTTGTTTTAAAAACAGACTGTTGCGCAACCATCGCAGGCCAGGCAGATTCACGGTTGATTCAGGCAAGCAGAAAATAGTCTTGGAGCCTGCGAATAAAGGAACATGGAGTACTCAGACTCTCTTTTGCATCTGTAGAGGCATGAGGTACAAGGCAGGTTCTCTACGATTCCAGCAGACGGGTCAAGGAGGAGTCTTGGAGTCCTTGGTGGCTTTTTCAAGAGTTTATTACTCTTTCTACATCAGAGGCGACCAGGTACACAGCAGGTAGGGAGGCCCGTGGGGTGGAGGGGGCCAGGAGGCTGGCTGGCTCCTAGCCTCGGGTGATTCTTCATTCTCTCTGGGCTCTCTACTGCTGATTCTGCTTATCCTGCCTCTGCTCTGCCTCCTGCTCGCTCCTGGCATCCCCATAACAACGCCCTTATATGCCCAGTGTCTCAGTCCAGGTGTGCCCCCGTGCATGCCCACACCCCACTCCAGGTGCCCCCATCGGGCATACATGCAGGACCGCAGGGATCTATCATTAACAGTAATGGTGGGAGGGCAGAAAAACATAACTTTTCATTTATCCTACAGCCTCCCACTGCCAGCCGCTACACCTGCCACATGAGCATGGGGTACACACACCTGGGATTCTGGACACCTGATCTGAGAAGGGGGGGATTCTTAAGGACTGGGGTTCAGCTGCTGCCTCCCTGCTGGCTGGTCTGCCTATGCATCTGTCCCCTGATTCAGCATGAAAGGCATGTTAGAGATACCAAGGGCTCCACAATTCTCTGGATCTGCCCACATCAGCAATGACCTCACCAGACTGGCATGTTAGCACAGCACTTAGGTGTATCTTTACATACACGCCTTTAACGCTAAAGCAGGGGACTGGGTGCAAGGCAGAACAGAGACTGGGAGGCAGCAGCAGCCAAGCCTCCTAGTTCTCCCCCAGTGTGGTGCCAGCAAGGAAGGGGCACAGAGCAAGTTCTCAAGGACTCAGGCAAGTGGGGTCAAGGAGGGAGTCCTGGAGCCCTCCGGTGACCTTTTAGTCTTTTATTGCGCCATTATATCAGAGGTGACATCATTATCAGCGGCGACCAGGTACATGGCAGGCAGGGGTGTCGGGGGGCGGCCAGGAGGCTGGCAGGCCTCCTAGGCCCTGGCACATCTCACTTTCTAGGCTGCTACTGCTGCTTCTCTTGTTCTCTATCTGCTGCTCTCATTCTGCTCTATGTTCTGCTGGCGTCCTGTTCTGCTGGTGCCCTCATGACACCGCTCCCCTACGCCCATGTCTAAGCCCAGGTGCACCCACCTGTGCATGCCCACTTAGGCATGTGTGCAGAAGCTCAGGTGTCCATCATCACACCGATGGCAGGAGGGTGGTAAAGCCTGATCACTTTTCTCTGACCCGGTAGCCTATAAACAAGGATACCTGGCCCCGGTGCTCACACTCCTAAGAGATTTTTGCAATAACACAAAATAGCGTGAGCGATGAGACCTGGGAGGAAAACAGTGCCACAGGCTGCAGCTGCAGAGGCTGGAGCGGGAGGTGAAGACGAGCCTGAGTTAACCCATGTTCCTTACACACACTGAATGCTTTGAGCAAGCTATCACGGTAGCCCTCAACACTCTGTCATGCCAGCACCTGTCACGGGGTGTAGGGTAAATGAGAGATCAGGCTTTTCCGCCCTCCTGCCATCGGTGTCAATGTTGGCACCAGTGGTCCTACAAGCAGGTCTGATGGGGGCACCTGGAGTAGGGTGTGGGCATGCGCAGGGGGGCGCACCTGGGCTGAGACATGCAGCATATAAAGGCTGCGTCATGAGGCTGCCAGAAGAAAGTAAGCAGGGCGAAAGGCAGAAGAAGCAGCAGTAGTCGCAGAGACACAGGAGGCTAGAAAACCCAGAGAGTGAAGATGCGCCGGGAGCTAGGAGCCCTGCCAGCCTCCTGGCCCCCCGAACCTCCTGCCTGCCGTGTACCTGGTCGCCTCTGATATAATGATGCAATAAAAGCCTGAAAAAGCCACCGAGGCCTCCAGGACTCCTCCCTGACCCATCTGCTAGAATCATTGAGAACCTGCCCCGTGCCTTGCTGGCACCACATGGGGTATATGCAACCTTCCAGGACTTCCTGGCAGTTTCCAAGGCCAAGGACCAGCTCTGCAAGCTCCATGGGGACACACGTGAGTCTCACATGACTGGGAGTGGATTTGAACCAGGCGGTGATACTGTGAGCCGCACTCAAATGCACCCACATGCAGAAGTTTAGAAAGATTAGGCTCTCTTCTGTGCGGTGGGCACAGCTCACAGATTCCATCTTGGACTCGTGTATCTCTGGGGTACTGGGGAGCCTTCGCTGCTTTCCTGATCGAGAAAATGAGGTTACCAAATTGCTATACTATCATTTACTCTCAGATGGAACAGGTAAAAATCCTTAGGGAAATCACGTTAATGGGCTGTAGGTTTTCCAGAATTTCAGTATATGCTTGGAAAAAAGAGTGGGATGCAAACTTGAGATTTCAGTGAGACCCCCCCCCCCCATCTCATTTGTTGTAATAGCAGTGTGCTCTGGCGAGGTGTTTTTAAATTTGAAAGGGGGGTCATAAAATTTATCTTTTTCAATGTGTATTCAACTGGAAAGCAATTTATTTTCCTTAAAGTGTAACCTGTTTATGAGGTTGCTCCTGCTGGTCAGCTAGGGTTTGCAGTGGACCAAGCAACTACATAGAAAGAGTTCCTTTCTGGTCACCAAATTCCCATCCTGCTGGGAGACAAGATCTTATAGACTGGAATCTGAAATCAAACAGAACCACTTCGACTACTGCCTGCAATATACAGAAGTGGGGGGGGGGGGATGATTTGGTGAGCAAGAGAAGTGACATGGGAAGGAATAAATACAGAAAAAAGGAAACATTTACAACTTTCTCTTAAAACTGCTTATTCAAGCTCATTCCATTAACAATCAAGGAACAAAGACCACGCTTCCTCCTTGCAAACATGAATGTTCATTAGCATGTCATTAGCATGTGGCAAAGTCTACACTTTCCACCTGAGCGCACGTGGCTTCCGTGGCCACCTGGCACCCATCTGCCCTGAACTCGTGTATGTTTGTGCATTTAATATTCCTGCAGATAGGCCAAGGATCTTGCCCCCATCAGGCCCCGGAAGATGGACGCCCAGCCCATGGTCCCTGGGAGAGAGGCCACCTCCCTCCACCCCCGTTAAGGACACGCAATGAAATGCCTCGTTAAGAACCTTAATTTAAAGCAGCACACGGCTGTGGATGTCAGAGGTAATAATTACCTTCCTTAATGAGCCTGGCTTTCCCTGGTGATGAGTAAGCTGCTCTCTGCCTTGTTTGTAAAAACTTTGCATTTATTTCTGCTTTCTTCAAGGGCTCTTATTTTTAAAAAATGGACACGATGTCTGCTGGCCCTCCTGGGGTCACATTCTGCCCACTCAATACACAAGCCATATGCTGTGCCAGGGTGGGTGCCGCCAGGCAGCTGGGCGTCTGCCCTGTTGATGGCACATGATTTCCACGTGAATGAGACCTATTGAAAATGTCCAGCAAGCCTAAGCAAGGCACTGGAAGGGTTCTTGAAGAAACTGACCCTGTCGGTGCAGGTTATAGTCTCCAGAAGGGAAGGTGCATCTCAGCGGTGGGGGTGGGGTCTCATAGACCTGGAGTCCTCTGAGAATGCACAAAGCTCCTGCCAGGACCACTGTCTTCCCTGCAGGTCCGCTCTCTCCCTGCCTTAGCAGTCAACTCTGGTGTGGGGCGACCAGGCACTGGACGGGCAGGTTCATGGTGGATTCGGGCAAACAGGAAGGATCCTTCAGTGCAGAAAAGGGGCCAGAGAGAGGCAGACAGCCCCTGAGACTCCCAGGCTCCCCTGCTCCCCATCCCCCACCTCTTTCTGTCTCTCCTCTCCTCCCTCTCCTCTCCTCTCCTCTCTTCTTCTCTCCTTCCTCTCCCCTCTCCACTCCCCTCTCTCTGCCTCTCTCTTCTCTCCTACAGTGATCTCCTCCCATGGTCTCCCAGGCTTCTGTACTTACAGGTACGCACAGCCTGCTCTCAGGCTTCTCGGCAGGGTGTGCATGTTTATAGATGGTGTGCCTCTTGATCACACTCCTAGGCACTTTTTGCACCAACAGAGTATCACATGTGGGCAATGCAACCTGGGAGAAAAGTCAGACTGCAGGTGGCGGCCATCGAGGCCCACAGTGGGAGTTGGAAAAGAGCTGGAGTATTCCATCTTCTCTACACCTAACATTCTGCCCAAATTTTGCCTGCACTTCATACAAAATAATGGATATATTTTTAATATTTTTTTTTAGCATAGAAGAACTGGGGTGTAGGCCAGAGGTGCAGGGGGTCAGTGGACCCCCCAGAGACACAGTGGGGAACAGAGCAAGTGTATCTACTGAAATCACTGCTGAGGGGAGCAGCAGGCAGGAATGGAGAGGTCTGCTGCACCATGTGGTTCAGCTCCCTGGCTGGGGATCGAACTCAGGCCACAGGGGTGACAGCCTGAGATGAACCCCTAGGCCTCAGAGGTTATACATGAAATTTAAATCACATGATGTGATCACTGATCTATAGACAGAAGCAAGAGACTGTGAGGATGAGTCTGAGATCACACAATGCGTGTGTGGGGCCGGAGTGGGGGTCGATGCACACTGAGTGGTCAGTGTTTGTAAATCCCTCTGGTCTATCAAAGCCTGCCCATTGTTTCTGAGGAAAGAGAGTTGGTGACTTTTACAGTCTTTATATGAAGTAACACCAGATCTGGGTCATGCAGAAGAAAGGTTTGTGTTTTCCACTTTGAAACTAAGATCAGGCTGTGCTTTTCTTATTCCTCCACCCTAGCGCCCTGTCAGGCCAGTATCCACAGAGCCATGGAACATAAATACTGAGGAGGCTTGTAGAGAGGTGATAGTGGGGTCTGAGGTGGTTTCCTGGGGGGCTCAATATCTCAAATCAGAGCAAAGTCCACGTCACAAATCCAGCCAGGTGGCCTGCACGCTGTCACCAGAGAGCAGCTGGCTCTGTCCGAACTTGAAGGCAGGCTTCTGAGATGCATGCGGGCATATTACTGATCAGCTTATATTTGCCAAGGGAAAATTAAAGGACATGGTTGGGCCATCATTTGTAACTCAGTGACCCTTGAGTCCATGTTGCTGGACCCAGAGGAAGCAGCTGATTCAGGGTGATTACTTACCTCCATCCCTGCGGTGTTTTTCTTTTAGCAGTCCTCCCACCCATGTTCTACAGGAAAGAGTTCTTCTCTAGGCCTCAGGAATCAGTTCCATCCTTTCCAAGCTTTCCCTTCTTTCTCTCACAGAAGTGTTACATCCATTTCCCAAGCGCTGTGGCTCATTTCATTGTGTCCTTTTACTTCGAGAACTTAAATCTCTTGGTCCCTTAATCCTCATTTTAAATTTTTAATTTTAATCCATAATTCTGAACTCTTGAGAATACCTCCTGTTAGGGGCCTCCCTGGTGGTGCAGTGGATTGAGTGCCACACTGTGAAGCATCCATGCCACAGCAGCACGGGTTCGATCCCTGGCCAGGGAGGGGACCCACATGGCACAGCAGATCTCTGCTGCCTCACCTGCTGCTCCCCTCAGTAGTATATTTCAGTGGATCTGCCTGTTCTGCCCCCCACTCTCTCTCTGCTGCCCCCCACTCTGTCTCTGATGAATCATCTTACCCTCTGCACCTCTGGCCTGTACCCCAGTTCTTGTATGCATAAATAAATAAACCTTTAAAAAAATTTCCTGTTCAAATGGACATGCTTGGACTTCCAAGGTTGAAATGAAATGTAAAGGAAGAGCCTGGCGCAGGTGCCAGGTGGGCCAGGACCCTCGAAAGAGTAGCAGATCCGCCTCTGTCTAGAGTTTATCACACTCTGCAGGGGAGGAAATGCAATTAGGCTATTAGGAAGCCTCCAGAACACAGCCGGACCTGTAACGACAAGAGAGGTGGCCTGCAAGGATGTCGTAGGCCAGGACTGACCGCCGTGGGCTTTATTAGCTCAGCTCCGAGACTGGCCAGCAAATGAACAAATGTAACTGGCAGAATAATAAGCACAGAGTCCAGCCATCGCCGGCTGGCGGGGAGAAAGGGCTCTTTCAAATTCTAGGAGTCAGCGCCCAGTTCAAGAATCAGCCCCTGAGATTCACTGAGGTTTTTTTGCTGTTGCTTCTTCTCATTCATTTCCGAGCAAATGGCACCATGTGAAATTGCACAGCCCCGACTTTAATAGGACTGTCTTTTGTTCTATTAGAACCAATTTTGTTGCTTCCAGCTACAGTAGCCCAGTAAACTTCTGTAAGCCTCAGTTTCTTCATCCATCACTTAGGGGTAAGTACCTAATCTATAAGAGTGCCCAGAACACACCAACATGGACGGGACTCAGGCAGACACAGAATTTCGCAGGAGATGGACTCCACTTCTGGAAGTCACGGCCGAGATTAATGTAAAAAGGAGCACATTGTGCTCCATACTCTAAATCACTGACATGTGAATGAATGGAGGTCTTTGTTCTTCCAACTGTAGGGTGTTTGTAAGTTCAAAAATAATTTAAAAAGTGTCAAAATGAAGCTATGTCAATGCTCACAAAGATTTTCATTGGATTTATCAATATGTTTATCTGATAATATCAAATTGTTTTAACTTTGGGTTGGAGATTAAGCCTCCGTAAGTAGGAGGTGTATACACCAAAATCCAATCCTGGCCTCTAAGTCAGATGCATCCAGCATGAACGAGTGGTTGAAATGGTGCTGCTTGGCCGAGCCTGGCTTAAGGGCACCCAGAAGTTCACAAATAAATACTGAGATAACCCAAGTACCTGGTATTGGGTAAAATAATGGTGGCCATTCTTGCCCCAAAGTGGCGTCATAGTATCTCTAGCCTGTATATTCTTCCAGGGAAATGGCAACAATAGCATGATTCAAAACACAACATATAGGGGCATCGCTGGTGGCACAAGGGGCTAAGAAGCAGCACTATGAAGCATCTGCTGCCACTGCAGCATGAGTTCGATCCCCGGCCAGGGAGGGGACCTGGTGCAGCAGACCTCTCCTGCCTTACCCACTGCTCCCCTCAGCAGTGTATTTTAGTCAATCTTCCTGTTCTTCTCCCCACTCTGTCTCTGGTGAGTCCCCTCACCCCCTGTCCCTCTGGCTTGCACCCCAACTCCTGTACACATAAATAATCAACAGACAACTATAAATCTGAGAAGGAGAAGGACCAAAATGGGTGGGAGGAGCACAAGGGAGTATGGAAATGGTGCACCGGTGAATTGGTGGTGGGAATTCCACAGGGATGAGAAATACACACTTACAAAAATGAAAAATAATGTAAGATATACATAAAATTTAAAAATACAACATATAAAGACCTCCAAGTTTATTGAAACAATAACAATTTTCTGAAGCATCAGCCACCACACCTGACATCTGACTTGGGCCAGCCCTAGGTAGTTACTTTAGAAGTCGGTTCCTTTTGTCGAGCAGCTGTAGAAAAACAAGTGAAATTCCTGTGCTATTAAGGCAGCACCTTAACTAGTGTTGTCAACATTCTCAGAAGGAGCAGACTGGATAGATGTAACATCGATTCTCCCAAGTTAATTCATAAGCTCAGTGCAACAGATGTAATTTCCAGAACTTTCTTTCCCATAAACATTTACCTTAATGTTTATATGAAAGAGCTAAAAGGCCACCAAGAGTCAATTCTATTTTGAAAAGAAAGGAATGAGCAATTTGTCTAATGAGATATTTTCAAAGAAGGCAGAGAAGAAGGAGGAAAAGGGACAGGAAGAAGGAGTAAAAATGGTGGGAAAAGGGATAACTGTGACAGTATGTGAATGTGTGTCAGTGTGTGGCTAGGAAATTAGACCAAAGGAATAGAAGAGGTCCAGGAACACTGAGGAATATATGGTTCGATATTACAAATATAAAGATATAATGTTATAAATGCATAGGAAAATAAAACAGGCACACTTCAATCTCTCTAGCTCTACATGAAGTGAAAATGGAAAAGCACATCAGCTTCCTTATACAGCTCATCAGAGGAGTCAACATTAAGTGCTTTAACACATCCCAAAGGATTTGGAGAAATTGGCCACATCTAGGCGGTAGCAGATGGTCTAGTCCAGAACGCCACACCTAGAGAAACCTGTCCAAGAGTTTCCATGGGTGATGGGTAGTGATTGGAGACTGTCGGGAGAGATAGTGGGATTCTTACAATTCTATGACTTTGGACAACATACTCTCCCCCCTCTGCTCTTGTTTCCTCAAGCAAAACCACGACTTAGTGCTAGGCAGGAGCGTTGTAAGCAAAAGCTTTCCTTCATGTGAGTATTTCTGGTTATTTCTAATCATTCTATTTAGCTAACTTGCCCTTCTTATTTGCCCATGCCAGTTTGCCATATAGCGAGAGAGAAAAGTATGCATTTACACACCAGAACTTTGTTATTCCATGCTCCACCAGGTCCATGGAAATGACACTCCTGTCCTTCAGTCTGCAGCTGAGGCTAAGTGGAAGCAGGGAATAGAGACATGGCCGCCTCGTCTTGCAGAAGTCAGCAGGACATGATTAATCCACAGCAGGTTATCTGAGAGCAGAGGTAAAGAGCAAGAACACGACAAAGGAGAACCAGATGGACCCAATTCCAAACCAAAATCCTAAACAGGGGGAAAGGACCTCACGCTTCACTCCATTGAAGAGTTTCCTGACATAAGTAGGATTCAATTAATAAAACACACAAATATACAAACATGTACACATGCATACATACATACCATCTTAGATGTGGGTAGGATTGAAAAATTCATTATTATGAGTAGGACCAATAATTCTTTTATTGTTCTTTATTTTTAACAAAATATTGGTTGTCTTTTCTGTGTATTGAGTATATTATAAGACAGAGTTCTAAATTTATACTAGTGTGTTTCCAGTTATCCCTATGTCATTTGTTAAATGATTTTTTCCCTGATCTAAAATGTCATTTTTATCACAGATTCTCTTTCTGGGACCTAAGCTATTCTACTGATCTATTACTCTACTTCCAGCCTAGCCCACATTATTTTATTTACTATAGTTTCTTGTCTATATTTTGGTATCCGTAGAAAAAGTTTTTCCTCATTTTTAGTTCAAAATTTTTTCTTGCCTTTTCCTATGCTTTGTTTCCTCCACATAGTGTTTATAATTTACTTACAAAGGTCCATCAAGTATTTTTTGGAGATATAGGTTGGAATTGCTTTAAACTTATTGATTTATTTGTAAAAATGGTATATTTCAATATCCCAAGATATACTATAAGATGAAAAAGTGAGTTAGAAGCAAATATACCTTTCTTGAATATTGACTGTCAAAGAAAGGTGATTTCTAAAGATAGATAAGTGAAGCGACTTATTTTTATTGTGAAATAGAAGGAAAAGCTAAAGCAAAAAAAAATAAAAGGTGCAAATGATATAATGCATGACAATTTAGCTGATTTGATTTTAAGGTAACTCTCTTTCACCCTGTCTCCACCAAAATATTCTCATTTCTTAAATCAGACAGGACGTGATCTGAGGTCTTCCCCGGTGTATACCCTATGCCACTCCCCATCTAGGCAGAATCATGAGCTGAGCCAAATGAAGCTAGTGGTGAACCAGGAAAACCTGCGCTTGGTGACACATCTTGCTCTGGGAGAAAAATGCACCTGTCACCCCACACATGTGTGAATCGTCAGCCAAATTAAGGGAAGATGTTCTCAATCTGATCATTCACCCCAGAATGTTGAGACTCAGGAGGGTGATGTAACTCTTCCAAGATCAGGTAACTATTAAGAGACAGAATGTCATTTCAGTACGAGATGTGTGCGTCCAAGACTGACTTTCATTCCATGGTTTGGAACAATTCTGAATGGCTGGTGAAACAACAGTGGAATGAAGGAATGGATAAATGGGTGAGTGGATGAATGGAGTAGTAGATGGAAAGATATATGAAGGGAGGGAGGGAGGATGGGAGGGGAAATGGAGGGAAGGAAGGATGAGTGGAGGGAATAGGGAGGGAAGGGTGATGGATCAGTGGATGGAGGGAGAGAGGGAGGGGTGATGAATGATGGGTGGATAGAGAATGGGAGGGAATATGGATGAATGGCTGAAACAATGACCTTCCAACCATCTGTCTCTTAATTTCAAAATAGAGAAGTAGGCTTCTGATGAGAAATAAGTAATGGACTTTGTTTTAGAATTTACTTTTTCTTCATCATCATAACTAGTTTTCAGAGGAATTACTTTTGAAAAAACAAGTGATAGGAGTAGATTTACCCTAACTTTAAGCCTCGAGAGATAAAGAAGTCATTCTGTGTGCATTGCATCAGAGAAGACAACCAGTAAAATGAGTGATAGCATCTTCTGCTCTCTTAATTAGCAGTATTCTGCCATCTTATTTATAATAACACGATGAAAGGTGTTTTTAAAGAACTATTTCTGCAAATTCATCATACACTATATATTAATATATGTAAAACATTTTGTATGGTGTGTGGAAGAGATGAGAAGAGCAGGATCTTACTACCCAAAAGTAAATTGACCAAGATATTAAAAAAAAATGTATCCCTCTACCAACTCAGTGATTTGAAAGAATTTATGGGTCAGCAACCTCAATAAATAAATCCTACTATATGAGTCAGCTACTCTAATTCCGGATATTTACCCAAATAACACAGAAACCGTAACAGTAAAAGGATCTATTCCTTTTCCCATGTTCCTTGTGTCCCTATTAGCAATAACAGAGATATGGCAACAATTTAAGGGCCCATTAACAAATGACTGAATGAAGCAGATGTAGTAGATATACACGATGGAATACTATTCAGCTGTGTAAAAGGATGAAATCTTGATATTAGGGACAACTTGGATTAACTCTGAGGGGATATTTTAAGTGAAATCAGTCAGAGGGAGAAAGAAAAATACCAGATGAATTCACTCACATGGAAGATAAGCCAAGCAAGAGGACAAACAAACTAAAAACATTATCAGATATGGAGAACAGACTGGGGTCCTCAGAGGGGCTGGGACTGTGGGGTTAAGTGGGGGTCCAGTGTATAGTAGCAGATGGAAACTAGACTTTGGTATTGATAATAGGCAGCAAACATCAAAGTTGAATTATAATGCTGAAACTTATGTGGATTATAAACCAGCTGACTTGCATAACGACCCAATATGTACAACAGCATTAGCCCCATACAAATTTATTTTAAAAAGTTATCTGTGCCAATTTGGAGAGTGTGAACCCAAAGTAGATATTTGATGGTTATATCAAACATTGTTGATTCTAGAGTGTGATAATAAAGTTATGATGGTCAATGAAAATCATTTTAGTGACAAATACTAGAGATGAGATGCAATCCCTCAAATTTGTATCAAAATAATCTGATGGGAGGCAACAGGTGGAGGCATGATTGCTGAAGTTGAGAGTTCAACAAGTGGGGGATCACTTTTCTATTTCTTATAAATGCTCACACATATAATTCTCCTGAATAGATGGTGTAACGCCTTTATCAAAGCTCACAGACTTGATGGGTGATTTGGATGGCGTGCGATCATCATTCTTTTTATGGGGTGTGGAAGCAAACAAGGAGGGCCTGTCCTTCCTGGAAAGCCCCTGCTGCGAGTGCGCACTCTGCACGGCATGGAAGCTTCTTCTTGCACTGAGAGACGAGGCGCGAGTCTCGGGGGTGCATTCCCTGGGGAAGGAGGGACGGTGGGGAGCTGGTCACCTGGAGCAGCTGACCACCTCTGTGTCTCTGAAAAACTGAATCCTAGTCTGGGACCAGGTGGTCAGCCAGTCTCTCCCTCCAGCCCACCCGCTCCGATACCCTGGCACCCGAGAGAGACCCCAGAACCACACCGGTCAGGGCCAGACTTGGGGAACAGTGAGTGTAAGGGCCAGAGTCTTCTCTGACTGTTCGGACGGCAGGTCCTGCTCGGCTTCTCCCCAGCACATCCAGGGGTTCTCACACACCAAGAACCACTGGATGATTGGTGAGGGAACATCGACTTGTTAATGATTTTTGCTTCCTCCTAGATAATGACTGGAGGTTATTACTTTTCCTGGATAGTTGGTCAAACCAGCCTTCACACCGACAGTAACTCATGCAACCCAAGACCAGTCTTGCAATAAATTCCAGCAAATTCTGATGGATTTTTTTTATGGGGAGTCGAAGCTGGTAAGGTGGGCTGCGTGGCAGATTCCAGCCCTGAAATGTGGCCCGTTAGCTGCAAATAACTGAGAGCAGATGAAATATAGCTGTCGTGCGGACGTGCGCCGGGAGCCCCAGGCAAGGCTGGCTGAGAAGATGGCCTGGCCGCCTTGAGAATTCGGAATTCATTGCTCTCCACCCGCAGCGGCCCTGGAAGTGGGGGATGGCTGAACTATTTCTGCCCCACCAGCCACGCGTTCTGCAGCCCGCACCCGGATCCCGCGGCCCAGGGCTCCAGAGTCGAACCCCGAGATCCCCAAAGCCACGCATCATGTGGCACCGCATCTCCTGGACCCAGCAGGCCAAGGCAATCAGGACCCCGGCCATGGAGAAAGCTTGGAATTCTCTGGAGACAACCCGGCATTCTGCATCTCAGAGAAGGACACGTATTACGGAAGCCTTCCCGGTCCAGCTGCTTCGCATTAAGCACTGTCAAATAGTCGCGACTCCCTTTGATCAGAATGAATTCTCTGTATTGCTCTGGTAACCTTAGCACACCTCTCCTTGACTTCATTCTCCTGTTTTATTTTATGCTTCATCCACTGTTCATTTTCACTGTGTATTGTAAATATGTATGTAGTCTAGATAGCCTTTATATAAAAGGAGAGAAATCAGATATGTAGTTGGTTTTATTTTGTGACAGTAGAAAAACCAATAAATGGTTCAGTAACTTGGAAAAAAATGATAAAGACACAAGACTTCAGCAATCTATCAAGAAATAAAAATAGAATGTCCTAGGCTACTGAGGTATTCACCCCCCCTCACCCCCACCATGGTCTGCGGTTTATAAAAGACAAATCATACCAAATCTATATCGAATGGCTTCTTATATTTTTCCTCAGAGTAATAATAGTAATGATTTTGAAAGCTTGGAAGAAATGCATCAACAAAATACAGAGTGAATCAACAGAATACATAATGAAAATAAATGTAGTGTTCTGTGGAAGAGAGAAATACAAATGTTATGGATGGAGGGAAAAGAATAAGAAAATAAGTTACACAAAGTGAATTCTATAATTCCATTCTTAAGAAAGAAAATCAAACAAACCAGCCAAACAAAAATTAACTGGATGTACCGAAAAATATTTTCACTGTACTAAATTTATTTTAATACTTTTTCTTAATAAGGATACTTACCAAACTTGTGGACAATGCTTACAGAAAAATGAGACCAGCTCCTTTATTTTACAGATGCTCCATTCCACTTCATAACAGTTAGGGTCTATAGGGAGTCAAGAAATCTCAAGTGCTCAAAATTTAGAATATTCTATTGCTATAGACAATATCATTTTTCTACCACCAACTGCTTGAAAATAGTATCACTGTGAAGACTACATTAGTCCGATAATAACACAGAGAGTCAAAAACAGACCGAAGGAGAAACGAGATCTCTGCCTGTGGAACTGTTTTTGTTTCAAAACAGATGAAAAGATATGGCCAGCTTACAACGTTCAATCGCTTTTCATCTTTTCTTAAATCGTTCTAATGACTTAAATGATTGAAATGATTCTGACAACTTTTCTTAAGTGATCCTAACAACTTTTCTGGCAGGAAAACAGACATGTTCTATTAGGAATGAACTTGAGATAAAGTGGCTTTCTTGCAGCACGTGACACTCTGGTCACGGCGTCAGAGTGTGTCACCCACATCACAGACCTAATTTAGCATCTTGGGCAAATGTGGCCACGTGGCAATGGCCTGTTAGAGCTGAGAACGTGAGTCGCTGGCAAAGTGTTAGTAAATTGCATGTGCAGAACCAGCTCAGGAATGAACACAAAGGACTTTTCACTGAAGGGTTTGAACCTGTGTCCCTTTGGTGACCCCACAGCACCCTGAAACCAGGAGCCTCCAGCCGTGGCCCTCTCGGCTCTTGGAATCAGGAGAACCTCCCTGGCTGACCTGCTGGGAAAGAGACATTTAATAAATGGAAACCCGTGCTTGATCTACCCCCAGAGAGCGTATTTTTCCCTCCCATCACCTTTTTATTCTCCAGTAGTTTCCAAAGAAGTCTACAGATTCCTTCCACTTAACCTTGAATTCTAAAAGTCCCCTTTGGCTTATTCTAGGGATGCTGTTATGAATTTTAATTAGTTAATGAGTATGAATCACTCCTAGACCCTTGCATGGAAGGTGCCAGAACACACTAAATTATTATTATTATTATTTTCATTACAAAATTGTAATTATAATGTTGCACTCATTATGGTTTTACAAAGACTGTAATTACAATGCATTTAGCTGTAGAGAAAGTTCCAACATGAAGAGTGAAGTCGTACAAAACTATCATTGTTAGCAAGTTCCACGCAACAGACATCATCAATCTATAGTGTCCACAACTGGGTAAAATCCCTAGTTTCACTGAAATCATGCCCATATTCTGTTCAGGGGGGAGCTCAATGAGACAATGTCCCAGGCAGTAGCTTGGGGATTACTCTTATCACTTCTCTGGTTTTACATTTTTTTTTTAGACTCCTTGTATGTCTCTTATACTCAGCAGTGTGGAAGGGTTTTTTATATTTATAGTACCAGTAGCACCAATGATTCATGAGGCCGTCTTATAATCAGATGACAGAAATGCATGGCAGGGATAAATCCAGCCCTGTTCTATAAATGTGTTTTCTCTTCCTTATGATTTTCTTTCTTTCTTTTTTAATATTTATTTATACATCCAAGAGCTAGCATGCAGGCCAGAGGTGTGGAGGGTGAGAGGATCCACCAGAGACAGAGTGGGGAGCAGAACAGGCAGACTGACTGAGATACACTGCCGAGGGCTGCAACAGGGAGATAGGAGAGGTCTGCTGCACCATGTGGGTCACCTCCCTGGCCGAGGATCAAACTTGTGCTACAGTGGCTGTGGATAGTTTCATAGTGCTGCGACTTAACCCTTTGTGTCACCAGAGAGGCCCTCCTTATGACTTTCTTGAATGACATTTTACCTTTTCTGGTTATTTTAAGACTCAAGGACATAACACATGTGATGTACAAAGTATGTGTTAATTGACAACTTATGTCATCAGCAAGGTTTTTGGACAACTGTGTCCTGTATCAGTGGCTTTTTATCCCAGTAGAATATTAAAAAAATTTTGCCCTTAAGACTCAGCATCAGAATCTTTTTCTCTTTCTACATACATTCATTTGTTCATTTAATTGAAGTGGCATTGCATCATGACATTATGTAAGTTTCAGGTGTTTATCACTGAGAATCAACATGAATATCTCCCACAGTAAGTTAACCATTAAAGTCCAAATCTATCCTTCCTCACATGCCCCTTTGTCCTAAGTTACTCATAATTGGTCTTATCATCTGAAAGTTTAGTTCTATTTTATTTTGTTTATTCCTTTGTTTGGTTTCTCTCTATACCACATAGGAATGAAATTATAGCTGTTTTTCTGACTTATTTCACTAAGCATTGATCATTCTAGGTCAACCTAGAATGCTCTTGTAAATGAAGGATTTCATCTTTTTTCGTTTTTTACAGCTGAAATGTTCCATGGTGTCTATATACCCCACCTTCTTTATCCAGTCATCAATCAGCATTAGAACTGAATACAAGTCCATTTGATTCCAAAGCTCATTAAGTCACTTCTTCTCACTAGGCAAGCAAGGCTGGTTCAGCTCACTTTGAATTCAAGTCTGTTGTGTGATACCTTGGAAACATCCCCGAATCAACACATAAGCAGATGGATGTTATCTATGAACCTGGTGAGACATATGTAGATGAATGGATAGATAGATGGATAGAGGGACGGATGTATGGTGGGTGGGGGGTGGGTGGGTGAGTGGGTGGATGGATGAATGCATGGATGGTGGGTGGATGAATGGATGGATGGATGGATGGATGGATGGATGGATGGGAGGGTGGATGGGTGGGTGGGTGGGTAGATGGACGGTTGGAAAGATGAATGGTGGGTGAATGGATGGATGGAGGGATGGATGGAGGGATGGAAGAATGGAGGAATGGAGGAAGAAAGGGAAGGATGGATAAGCCTGGTGAAACACGCGTGGATGGATGGAGGGATGGAAGGAGGGAGGGATGGATGGACAATGCTGGTGCAACAGAAGTTGGGCTCCCCAGAGGGGAGGACTGCAGTTCTCCAGGAACAAGTGGAAAGCCTGTCATGACATCCACTTCCACAATCTGCCTTTCCCCAGCCACAGCCCTTAACTTTGTGGTGACATACATGGCCATCCAGCTCCATGAGCCCCATGACAGAGAGGAGGTCTAAGCAGCTTTTCTAACATAGGGGTGACTATTATTCAAGCACCCCCCCATTTTAGCAATACTGAACATGGAACTTCCTCTTTGTTCAGTCCTATGTATCTCGTACATAGTCTGCTTCTGTGGAGGTTTTTAAAAGGGCAATGTGGTGTTGACTGAATGACATTGGACAGATTGCTCAAAATCCTCTGCTCTTTCCTTGGTTGTGTAGAACAAGATTGATAATACCGCAGAAGGCATTGGAGGTGTGTGTGGAGATAGGCAGGAAGGTTCCCCAGTGTACCTTGTGACTATTAACTCTCCCCTCTTGACTGTGCGTAAGACAGAGGTGTGGTGGGATGGCCCACTACTCTACCTCCTTCTGCACAACCTGAGCAAATTCAGTGTCATCACCCTGCACACCTGCACAGGTAGACCTGATCAAAGAGAGTGGGTGTGTTTATTAATGAGGGAACATGCCAGGTGCCTTTGGTTCATTTTTTCCAGCAGATTTGATTCTCAATGCAGAGGCGACGTCAGAGAATGACTCATGTGTAGGCAGACAGAGTTTAAATCATCATATGCTCACTCCCCTGGGGAGACTGTGTCCACCTGAGAATTCACCTCTCAATCTTTTCTATCAGGCAAAATTATAAATCATCCAGATGCAAATAAACTGTGGTCCCTCTTCAACTCCTTGTCCCCAAACACCCCAGACTCAGGCGACTCTGGTGTGTGTTTTGCTTTCTCCGCCTGCCTTTTTATGCATTCAAATTGACAAATGCCCTTGTACATTATTTTTAAGCCACCCATATCTAATGCATCAGTATCTTGTTATGTTTCCTTTGATTTCATTGTTCGCAATGCTAGTATCAGCAGCAAAGAATTGCCAAAGCACTAAGCAGCCCAATTTTTCTTTAATTTCTCAGAAAATTGACAGTTTTATGAACTGTCTCTTTACCTATGCCCCATAAACATGTCAGGCTGTGGGAAACCATTCTAATTAAATCCCAGGGGGACAGCAATGGGAGATTATAGCTTCTTGGCAGGTTATTAAAAAACAGTTGTTCATATATACACAAGTATGTGTACTGGAGCCTAACATTTGACAGAACAGTCAAGGAATTAACCCCAAGAGCAGCCTCAGCACAAAGTGACAGAAGAGAAATCAGGAGAGTGAAAGCAGGCATAGCTCTACTTGAGCTTTTGTTTTTATGTCCTTTGTGAGCTCCTGTGTATTACCAGATAGTTTAAAAGGTGTCAGAGGTCATCACATTCTTCTTCTTTGGGCAGAATATTTTTTTTAATGAACTGAGCTAACAGAGGGCAGAACAAAATGGGTGAAAGATGTCAAAAGGTCCAAACTTCCAGTTATAAAATATATAAGTTCTAAGGACATCACATCCAGCTTGGGAACTTTAGCCAACACTAACTAACTGAATAGATGGAAGTTACTAAAGAGTAGATCTTAGGAGTTCTCCTAGCTCCAGGTGGTGATGGAGGGTTGCTAGGCTGTAGAGAACATTTTATGATGTATGCAAATATGAAATCATTATGTTGTATGCTGGAAACTGATCATGTGGAGTCTTGGGTAATTACCAGATAATTCAAGTTTTAATAGATGTTGACAGTACAATTGCCCGAATTATCTAGCTCAGCCACGTCCAGTAGAACATTCTGTAATGAAGAAAGCATTTTCCGCATTCATATATCCAACACAATCTTTACTGGGCATGTAGTTAGCATGGCTAAAGAACATCATCCATATCTGATTTCATTTTAGTGAATGAGATTAAATAGTCATTTGTGGCTTAATTATTGGACAATACAAATCTGAAAAATTGACTTCTAACTCTTAAGTAGTATTGACCTCTTAGGTTTTAAAAACTGTTCAAAGGTCTTAACACTTAATACATGTCACCTAATTGAATACTCAGAACCTCCCTACACAAGCATATGATCATTACTTGCAGTCTTCAATGCAGAAAAGAACCACAAGGAAGCCCAATTCCACGAGCTGGGACCGTGGGCCATCGCAGCATCAGAATTTGAGCCCAGATATTCCATCTTCTCACGGGAAGCTCTTTGCCACACACTTGCTGATGAAAAGCCTCCCTGGTGGTCAAGGAATCACAGGCAAATTAAAATAAACAGTTCTCAACTTGTCACTGTTAAATTAGAAAACATTTAAAAGAACACAGTGTCCAGTAGATAACCTTATTTATTGTGGGTAGTGGAAGAATACAATAACCAATTGATCCAATTTGGCAATAAGAACTAAGAGTCAGAACAATGCCCACATCCCTCATCAATTCCCATTTGAAGGACTTTTTCCTAGAGTAGAAGAAAAGTACAATATGTACTTAAAATATGCACAGGTCATCCTAGGTCACCCACCATTTTGATCAACAGACAAAAACTGACACAATGTGTTTGTCCAATAACAGCTTAGTAGGTAAGTGAATATGATGTGCTGTGGAATGTTAGACACATAGTAAAAGGTTGACATAGTAGTATGGAGAAATTCATTAGAGAAGCTTCTATGATAGGTCAAAATTCCAGTCTTCTCCCAGTTGCCACATCTGGGTTCCTGCTGTTGACCTCAAGGCAGGCCTCACTCTGTAAATAAATCCGACTCATCGTTAATTAATCCAGTCTCTAGAATTCTGCTGCCCTGCATGACGTCTTGGTGCTAACTCACGTCAATAGACAGGTAACCAACATGCACCATGACTGTGACGAAGCCCACCATTTCCTTCAGAACCTGCCAGCAGTTTGCAGAAAAGACAGGAAAGCATGAGAAACTCCTTGACTCTCAGGAATAAAATTGAATGGCATTTACCAACATGGAAAGCTGCAGGCCACCAAAGATGAAAATGTTGCAAAGAAATGAAAAATGGTAACTTGCAAGTAAAGGGAGGACCAGAGGCAAGTGGCAGTTGCCAAGGGATGCTGGGATGCTGGCGGCCACCCTCCAAGAATCCACCAGAGGGCCTCCCTGGTGGTGCAGCAGGTTGAGCGCCACACTGTGAAGCATCTACAGCACAGCAGTGCGAGTTCAATCCCCAGCCAAGGAGGGACCCACGTGGCACAACAGACCTCTCCTGTCTCCCTGCTGCTCCCCTCAGCAGTGGATTTCAGTAGATCTGCCTGTTCTGTTCCCCACTCTGTCTCTAGTGAATCCTCTTACCTTCCACAACCCTAGACTGTATCCCAGCTCTAGTATGCATAAATAAATAAATCTTTTAAAAAAATATGCAAAATTAAGTCAGAACACACCCACACATAAACAACGTATATGAAAAGACTGACACATGACAAGGTCTCGGTAAAGCTTACAGGGCTAGTGTGAAAAAGTTTGTTTTTTTTTTTTAAAGGAATGCCTAAATAAAATAGGTAAAGTTAAAAAAAGATAAATAAAGCATTACAGATACAAAACTTTTTGCAAATCTCTTCATTGTTCAAATATGTCCCTTCCACACCAGCCCAGCCAGGCCAGGAAATAGATGCTCAAAGGACTAGCATGCCGAAGCAGAAAGAAAAGAGGAAGCAGCTTTCCCAGAAAGCCTCCAAGGTGATGCTGTCACCAGCCGAGGAGAAACTGTGCAAACCCATCCATGGGCTCAGGAGCAGAGCTGGGGCTGCAGAGACGCAGAGACGCATATCCACGCTGCCCCGACAGCCGTGAAATGCACCAAGCAAATACCCAGCAAAAGGAAACAGAAATTATCTACCGGTGGAAATTCATGATTCTGAAAATCGACACCACCAGCCTAATTTAATAATTGTAGGATCCCTGATGGAAGGAAGAAGCAAGACATGCTTGACTCTTTTTCCAAATTTAATTAAAGCCCAAATGGTACTTATGTCCCTGTTCCTCCAAGATCTCCATGCACTGGCAGACAGGCCACCACGGGGCCCAGCTCGCCCTGCTTTGGAAGGGGACTTTAGGAATCACAGAAACAGGGCTTTGGATGACAAGGATGCAGCGCCACACGCAGCTTCCAGACCTCTGCCTTCTGTCTACCCACGCCCACCCTGAGGCTCCAGCGCCTGCTTCTGCAGAGCTGGCTGGCTGCTGCCTCCCAGGGCAGCCAGGCCAGGTCCTCCTCCGTGCCCAGAGGGGGAGTGCCAGACCCCACCCTGACTCCCAGGGAGGCCAGATTCCAAGGAGAGACTTTGGTCTGCTGGTGCGTGGTGAGAGCAGAGCTAGACTGTCAGCTGCTCTTCTTTCCTGCCTGCTGGAAGGAAAGCCACATGCTAATTGCAAAATCCCTTTTTGAAACTCTTCCCCTGGCAGCCTGCTCTCCCCAGAGATCCTAGCAGGCAGGACCGGGGAGAATCGCTGAGTTTGGGAGGAAACAAGTTGGAACTATTTCTACTTTCAAAAGCATTTTGTACCACCCAGAAAAGGGTGGATGAGAAGACGGTGGCCAGGTGACATGGTGACTGGTAGAACAGAAAGTTCCCCCGCTTGGGCTCAGCAGGGACAGAGCTGGACCGTCAGGCCTTATCTGTGGCTAGTTCAAGAGGCCTGCGTCACCCCTCCCTTATGAAGTTCAAGTTCTCCCCAGGGGGCTGAACTTGTGTACTTTCACCCATGGAGGGAGAGACCATTTCCTCATTTCCTTCAGCGCTACCTAGCACGCATGGTCTGTGGTCTCTTGGTTAATAGCCACTGTTGGGGTGTGAGGCGCCTCTCCCTGCAGCTTTGCTTGCTGCCACCACCCCCCCCACCCCCCCAGTCTGCATGTCTTCTTTGGAGAAGGGTCTATGTATAGCTTCTGCCCGTTGTTAGTGGGTAACTTTCTCACTGTCAAGTTGTGACGCTGGATTAGAACTTGGGCTTCTGAACAGTTCCCTGTGGTCATGTTTCAGCAATAATAATCACCCCCCCCCCCAAAAAAAAATCCTCTATGTGGTTTTTTAATAAAAATTGGGTTTTGCACAATTAGTTCTGTAATCGTGGGATTTCAACAACAGGGCTTGGGATTTTACAAAAGATCATGTTTGGAAATCCGCCCGTGAATGCGTTTCCTGGAACTTCGTTGTCACATGCACAAAATCCACCCAGCTATTATTGCAACGCAGTCTATAAAGCCACCTCCCACCTGTCAGAGAGGCCTGACTCTGCAAAAGCCTTTTGGAAAAGCTGGGGACGATTTCGCTGGTTACCTGGAGTGTCCTCTGGTTGTGGTGAGGACAGCTAAGTAAGAACAGTGACACGAGGCAGATAAAACTCAGAGTCTGAGGCACTGCAGAGCCGAGATGTGGGGGACCAGGGCCCAGGATGGGGGCCAGAGGCCCAGGTGGGGCCGGGAACCAGGAGGCAAGCGCTCACTCCTTCCTTTGCCCACCCTGGGGCCTCTGCCAGTTCTTGGCATTACATAAAAGACTGAAAACCTCAGGCTAAGCTAGGCAGGAGCCAAGTTATAGAGATTCAAACACCAAGGTTAACCTTTTTTTTTTTTTTTTTTGCCTCTGGAATCTATTTTCTTAAGGTGGAAATATTTTTGACAAAGGGAATCTTAATCCTCAAATGTGGTGCTCCATGGAACACCCAAGTGGCTCTGGGAAAGTCACATGCCCCGTCTGGGCCTCAAATGTGATGGTTCTCACACAGGCTTCTATTCTGCATCAGTCAGAATCCAAGGCCAGATTGACTCTGCAGCCCCACTGAAGCAGGAGACCTACTAGGAGGTGATTACACGTTGCTAGAAAAGCACAGGTACATGAAGACGTGGTCTATACACAGTGGAATACTACTCAGCAATCAAAAAGGATAAACTCATGCCATTTGCAGCAACATGGATGGAACTGGAAAGGATGATGCTCAGTGAAACAGTCAGAAGCAAAAGGAAAAATATTGGATGGTCTCACAGGGGCAATATAAGGGAGCTGAAAAAAGGGGTCAGAAAAAAAAGACAAAACTTGCAGGCAACCATAGATCTGAGGCATCCAGCAGGGGTGGTGGGGAGACGGACCAAAATGGGACAGGGAAGAGCACCAGGGACTGTGGTGATGATCATGGGTGCCGTGGTAATGGGAGAATTATGAGGACTGCACATAAGGGGAGAAATCAAATATGGTACAAAAATGAACAATGATGTAAGAAAAAAGTAAGCTATAAAATGAAAAAAATCGAGTTATAGTGACAGGTTGCACGAGTTGCATTAGGCTGGGAGACAAAAACATTTCCAGGGATGGCTCTTCTGCCTCTTTTCCCATTTCCAGAACCCTGGCAGCATGAAGCTGAAGTTAGTATTAAAAAGATCAGAAAAAAAATCAAAGAAACTTGTCTCAAAAGGAAGGGGGCAGGAGGGAAAAACCCCAAAATAAGAGACCTTGTGGGCAAACTCTCCTTCGACCTCTTCAAGATCTGGCTTCAAACCCAGCTAAGACATGAACATAGTCAAGAGAAGCAAGGGATGTAAAAGAAAGAAAAACAAAGGAAATCTGAGAACCTGTCTGGAATTCTCCTTCGCTGAGAAATGTTCACGGCTGCTGTTTTGGGGCTCAGTGACCAGGGGTCTACTAAGAAGGACTGTGGTCAACTGACCCACACCAAGTAACCTCTCTGTAGGGTTAGAGAACTCAGGTCTTTCCACCCTCCCACCACTGTGATGATGGACACCTGCGGTGCTGCGAGCATTCCAGGGTGGGCATGCGCAAGTGGGCGCACCTGAGTTGGACAAGGCCTTAAATGGGTGGCATCTTGAGGACGCCAGGACCAACAGGACCGACAGTACTGACCAATGCGAGCAGCAGTAGAAAGCAGCCAAGAAGGTGAGATGCACCAGGGGCAGGGAGGCCTGCCAGCCTCCCGGCCCCCCAGCACCCATGCCTGCCATGTACCTAGCCACCTCTACTAATAAAAGCATGAAAAGCCACTGAGGGCTCCAAGACTCCCTTTCTTGACCCATCTGCCCAGAACCATCCCAAACCTTGCTCCTGTACCACCCTTCCTGCCGCTACACTCTCCAACCTCAAAAGTGGGGTGTCTTGCACAAGACAAGGAACTTCTGATAACATCCCCTTAGCCATCACAGGCAGAAAGTGCAGGAGGAACTACTAAGCCTTTTTGTGATAAAGTAAACCAGCATCTGAGCAAGACCCGTCCCTCCAGCTGCAGGTGAATTCACCTCACCTGTCTCATCCCCTGAACTAGCGGCTAAGCAGAAAACGCCAAAGATGAAGGGAGGTGATGGATGATGCCCTAACGCCTAGCTCCTACCAGTATTTACCAATTTTTCATTTTCATTTGAATAGGCTCTCATCAGTGGTCACCAATAAACCATGTAAAAACTGTATTAGGGCCACTTTTAAACACATCAGTTCATTTTGACTCATACCTAGACTTCTAGAAACATACATCACCAAGAAACCCTTTAATAAAAATGACGGCAAATTAAAATAAATGACTTGATGTTTGTCAAGACAGCATGAAACTGCCCCCTGACTCCGAGTGAGGCTTCGATGCTGTTTCTCCCTGAAGTTGCACGCAGGCTGTGTCATGTCTCTGATGCCTTTCTCTGCGGCTCAGAAGCAGCCTGAATGCACTTTGAGCTAGTTCATGAAATGCACTTTTGTAGGGTAAAGGTTGATCAGGTCTTTCCACCCGCCCACCACTGATGATGGACACCTGCGGTACTGCGAGCACTCCAGGGTGGGCATGCGCAAGTGGGCGCACCTGTGTTGGACACGGGTATAAATGGGTGGTGTCATGAGGACGCCAGAACTGTGAGAACCAACAGACAGAACTGCAAGGACCGACCGACCGACAGTACTGACGAGCAACAGAGAGAGAAGAAGCAGCCGAGAGGGTGAGATGCACCAGGGGCAGGGAGGCCTGCCAGCTTCCCAGCCCCCCAGCACCCCTGCCTGCCATGTACCTGGCCACCGCTACTAAATAAAGCATGAAAAGCCACCGAGGGCTCCAAGACTCTCCTTCCTTGACCCGTCTGCCCAGAACCATCCCGAACCATCCTCCAGTGCCACCTCCATCCTGCCGCTACAATGTTGTAAAAGGGTGTTTACTACTGTGACATGGTCGGAATACTGGGGATGTATTGATGTCCAGGGGTGAATGACGTTAGGTTTTAGGGAGCTCTGGGCATGCAGAGTGAAGGCGGGAATGCCAGCCAGCAGAGGGAAGGGAGAGGTCTACCCCAAGGGGCTGTCTCCATCTGAATGTGGGAGCAGTGGCCTTTCCCGGATTTGAGCATCCTGGCCCATGAGACACCCTGTTGATGGGGAAGGGTCAGAGGGCAGCGTCTGAAAAGTGAGGGCTCTCAGCTGCTTCCATGGTTTTGTGCAAGGGAAGAGAACCCCAACTCAGTTCTTGGAGGCGATCCGGAAAAAGAGATTCCCTGGTGTTGCAGGGGTTAAGTCTCAGTGCTATCAGCAGTATCACCAGCCACTGAGGCCTGAGTTCGATCCCTGACCAGGGAGGGGACCCACATGGCACAGCAGACCTCTCCTGTCTCCCCGCTGCTCCCCTTGGCAGTGGATTTCAGTGGTTCCACTTGTTCTGCTCCCCGCTCTGTCTCTGGTGAATCCTCTCACTGCCTCTCCCCAACACCCCAGTTCTTATATGCATAAATTAAAAATAAATCTTTTTAAAAAATCATCGACTACACCAAAGCAACAAAGGGAATATCTATCCCTTTTATCCACACTAAGCAAAAATGAACTCATCAGAATATTAATAGAATAAACTAATAAAGTGTTGTCTTTATAGTCGCAGAAATAAAAATAGAATAGAAAAATAAAGACGAAAATAAATAGAAAAAAATGAAGAATAGCCGTGAGGTTCCCAGAGAAATAATGTTCAATAATATTAGGTATTTATCAGATCACTAATATCCAAGCCACAGGTAAAAGAAATTTATCTCTTCTTATTTTTAACTCTTGTAAGAGCTGATTCTGCCTGGCTTCGAGCTCATTGGTTATACTGACATGTTTTAAAGTATTTGACCCCCTTGCCCTCCCTGGACCTGCCACCTTCTCTCCCTCCTACTTGAGTCACAAACCCCAACAGCTGGTCTAACTCATCTTTTGCATCAGAGCAAATGGCTTTGTCCACAGCCAATCACGGAAGGGTAGCACAGATACAATTCTCCATACAATTCTTGGATGGAAAGTGTTGCACTTTCTCCATTAGCCCCCAGTGAAAACTGGGGTTGGGAGAGTTCAGAGAGCAGATGGCCCCACACTGGAGGGTACCCCCTCATCACAATGGGTCTGCTGAGAGGCAAAGCTCTGTTCCACCTTTGCTGGGAGAAGCAGCAGGAGGAGGGTGAACACCCCTTGGTGGGCTGAGCGTTCTCCAGCTGCCAGCCCAGCCCGTCTGCCCCCACAGGAATACGCACACCTGGGCTTGACAGTCCTTTGTCGCTGCCCCACGAGCCCCGAGTCTTCTGTCATCGCCGACCAGCTTTACAAGTACAAAATCTCACCCCGGATCCACGCCTGCCGCCCCATCTTCTGAGTTCAAGTTCTCCCCCTTCCTGCACTAGAAACAATGCCTTTGATGGAAGTCACTGGAAATCGGGCCTTTCAGTACTTGAAGGCTAAGAAGGAAGAAATGGTTTGAATGAATGGGCAGTGCACATGGTTTCACAAAGATTTAGGGGGAGCAGGGGACCCCCTCTGCTGAGATGTGGTCCCGAGGTGGAGCCTCTCCTCACTCAGCACTGACCACAGACCACTGCTTGCCTGAAAGAATAGACTCCACTGATTTCTTCTGCATCTCATTTAATTTTTTAAAATATTTAATTATTTATGCATACAAGAACTGGGGTGTAGGCCAGATATGTGGGGGTGAGACAACTCACCAGAAACAGAGTGGGGAGCAGAACAGGTGGATTGAAATACACTGCTGAGGGGAGCAACGGGGAGACAGAAGAGGTCTGCTGCGCCATGTGGGTCCCCTCCCTGGCCGGGGATCGAACTCAGGCCACAGTAGCTGCGGATGCTTCATAGTGTGGTGCTTAACCCTTGCACCACCAGAGAGGCCCTCACTCCTAAATTTTAAAATTTCAGTTCACTCTTCAGATTTTGGGTTTGTTTCCAGGACATAGAGAGGCGAGTTCTTCATCCAGGAGCCTTTTGCCTGCGGCCCAGTTCCTTCTCGAACTGTCCAGCATCCGTAGGACCAGAAGCTTGGGGTTTTCCTGGTACCTGGGTTTGGGCTCTGGCTCTGGTTTGCTGAGACAAAGTCAGAATCTGTGCTAACAGCAGAGGGCAAAGGGCACAACTCTGAGCCACCCACACAGGGATGGCAGCGGCTTAGGGAACTATAGGAGCAGAAGCATGGGAATAAGCACTGAGCAGAGGCAGCCACCAGGCTGCCCAGGGCTGCCCTGTGCTCCTGGCAGGGACAGGACTCCGGAGCCACGTCACGTGGATGGCGGGCACGTAGGGAGCTGCCCCGCTGTCCGTGCATGTGACAGAGACCGGGGACTTTGTTTTGTTCTGGTTTTGAAGACAGCCTCCTGGGTTGTCTCCCACACTCGGTTTCGGTTCACTGAGATTTTTTTTCATTTAAACAAGTACTACTTTTCCTCTTCCTTTCTGCTTTCAGACCAAGGCTGGAATTGGACTGCAGATCAAAGACCATGGCAAAAATTTCCTGACATAGGAAGCCGTCTGCCCGGCCTCAGCCCCTCGCCCACACCCCACAGAAAGAGACGGTTTCGTTTTCCACCTGGCAGCGCTTCCATTGTTTTATTTTCCTTCATTAAAACCACCACGCCTCTTCATTTAACTCATGTTTTAGTATCTTGATTCAGCAGGATCGTAAAAACTTTTATTTTTGTTGTCGCTGCTTCTTTTTGCCACAGGGAGAAGTAAAAAAGAAACAAGTTAAAGAATATACAGTCAGGCCTTCTTTAAAAATATATAACTAGATTTCTAAAGGAATGAAAACATACAGCAGCAGGGGGAAATGCGCTGCGGTCAGATCTGTATGTAACTTAGAATAACATAATTTTTGGTGGGTGGGCGTCACAGTCCTTAGCCTCTGCGCCCCTGCGAGTAAATATTAATTTACTCAGTAAATATTAATTATGGATAATTGACAATTCCTTTCTTCTGATGGAAGCTGCAGAAACAGTTTTCAAGCTTCCACCCCTGGAACGTCACCACCGTCTTTTGGTGGGAAACGAGTGTGACTCTTTGTGAGTCCTCCAAGTGAAATCAAGGTGCAGAATAAACCCTCAAACCAACCCACAGAAGTCTTAGGTTAGTCTTTTTACAGGACAAAGCAGTAAGGCAGATTCCAACCTACTGTCCTGTGTTTGAAACCTAATTTCCATTTTACCTCAAGTCTTCTCTATCACTTTTATGATCACCCCATAAGTGCCTTCAACAGTGACACCCCCAATACAGAGGTTATCACAGGAGCTGAACCCCCTCAGTGTGCTTTTGTCCGTCTCCTGCCAGTTCCCCCTGAGATGTTACTTTTACTTTGTAGTGAGCAGAGATGCAGTTTTTAATTAGACAGAAACACAGACATGCCTGTGTGTGTTACTACTTACAATACACATGTTATATCTTACAGTGTAGTCTTTATTAGGTTTCCTTCAGTCTTCCTAAACAAATTAAATTAGATTGAGCACTAGAAAACTATCAGCTCTATCTCCAGTATGATATATTGACCCATTAAAAGTTTTACAGAAATACTTCAAACCATGATTTTTAAGAAGGATGCAATTTATCAACCAGTTTTCCAAAACTGATCTGTTTTCGCAGGCAGTGTCCACTGGCTTTGCTCCCTCCATCATAACCCGGGACCTGCTAAGGCCTCCCTTCTCGAGTGTCTACCATATCCTGTCCGACACAAAGCTGCTTTAATGTGGACTGATCTTTCAAATGGGGTTTGTGCTTAGAATCCCAAACATGCAGTGCATCTGTGCAGCCTGCTCTTGAACAGGTCACACGTGCAGTTCTGTGGCCTCCCCAGCCAGACAGTGGGAGAATTCTGGAGCCCTTGGCTTTGTCTTCACAGGTTTTAGTGGTAACCAGGGGAAAGAGGCCTCTAGACATCAGCAACTTGGGCCCCTGTGACTCTCTATATGAGCCACCCCCTGGGCTCTGTCCTGCCTTCCCTCCTGGTTCCTTCCTCTCCAAGCCATCTCTGAGTGATGCCGCCCTCATAGCTGTGCCCTCTAGGCTCAGGTATGCACATTTGCACACATGCACACACCCGCTGCCCGTGCCCACACACATGTTAACATGTGATAACCAGAAGCCAGTGGCGAACAAGACTGACCTTCATTTGCCCTGTCCAAGCATATGTCCAAATGACAATCATTCCACAAATAACAAAACACCAGCTCATGAGGTGGGGGCAATGGGGTGGTGGGGGGCCTGGCGTGGCCCTCAAGCCTGATGGTTGGGGGTTCGACACGGTCCATGCAATCTTGCCCTGCTGTGGCTTTCTCCTCACCCGAGCATCACCCAGCTGGGGAGGAGCCACCACCGGCAGACTTTCCCCAAATCACCTGGGAAGACCGTGAACACCTGTGAAGGTTTGGGAGGTGCCAGGCGTTGCTCCCCGTGCTTACTGCATTTCATTTCTTTGAATCCCCAAAGCCCTCTTGTGAGCAGGTGTGAGCATTTGTCTCAGATTTAGATGAAGAAACTGAGGCACACAAGCTGGAAGCAATTTGAAGAAATGACACAGCTTGTCCGTGGCGAAGTCTTGTCCATCCATATGTCTGTGGTCACGTTCGATGGTGTCATCGGCAGCCAGGGGCCCGGGCCCAGGCAGTGGGGCCAGGGCATGGGAGCAGGACCTTCCAGAGAGAGGACAGAGCCAGCTGGGGCTCAGAGCCGCATCTCCAGCCTTGAGTCAGGCTTTGCCCCCGCTCTCCTTATCAAGGCGCTCCCTCTGGGACCAGACTCCCCATTTCCAGAGGATGTTCCCACTGCGTTGGAGGACCCTGCTGGAACATGGCAGGGTCCCCCCGGACAGGCACTATGAGCTTCTCAAGAAGGTCAATGGGACGCCAGACCCAGCAGCAGGCAGAGCTGGCTCCCTCCAGACTCACCCTCCTGATGGCCCTGGGAGCATGTGCTCAGCGCCTGGCTCTGTCCTTCAGCCCAGGGACAAATCTACATGCAGAGCTGGCCCTCAGAGGCTCTCGGCCACAACCACCTACTCCCTGAAACCAACCACTAAGATGAAGACCCACGAACCCTGCAAAACACTCGTTAATTTGTTTGTTGATGAACCACGTAAAAGCACCAACATTTTCCCCTGAAGAGGCAAACGATGCAGCAATTGAGGTTAAATACACCAGCCCACTGTGACAGAGCAGGTTTTGAATGGCAAAGCCACCATAGCCAGGAAGACCCGGCTGGTGTGGGGGAACAGCGTGGGGGAAGGCAGAGGGCTTCCCCGCTGAGCCCCAGCCTCGGCAGGTCGTACAACAGAACACGCTTCCCATGGAGTTCCTGAAATAAATATACTCCCTTTCTTGGAGTATAGTAGAAAAGCTTCTCTTGCCTTGTGCCATGTCCTTCAAATACAAGCCAAGGGTGGGATTTGGACGCCACCAGCAAAAGAAAAGGGGAGGCGGCCAAGCTCTCTTGGGGGTGTAGGGTAAATGAAGGTTTTCAGGGTTTTCCACCCTCCCGCCATTAGTGTCGATGATGGACACCTGCTGTCCTGCACGCATGCCCAATGGCGGCACCTGGAGTAGGTTGTGGGCATGTGCAGGTGGGCACACCTGGGCTGAGACCTGGGCATATAAGGACGGTGTCACAGGGACACCAGCAGAACAGGAGAAAGAGAGATAGGAGCACAGCAGAGAAAGAGCAGAAGTGCAGAGGCAGCTGTAGAGAGCCCAGAGAGAGTGAAGTTTAGCTGGGGCTAGGAGGTCAGCCAGCCTCCTGGCCCCCTGCCCCCCCGCCTGCCATGCATCTGGCCCTCTGATGTAGGAAGAACAGTAAAAGCCTAAAGAGACTGCTGAAGCCTCCAGGACCCGTCTGCCACAATCAGAGCACCTGGCGTGTGCCTTCTGTCCCTACGGCGTTCTTCCTGGGAGCCCCTCGCCCAGGCCACCCCAGGAGAGGGCTTGCCCTAAAAGTTCCCCCAGGAGGGAGTCTTATTTGTGCATATCATTTGCAGCTTTGCCACATGGGTCTGGTGAAAATGGGACAATGTGGGGGGTGGGGTTGGGGAAAGGAAGGTGCAATTAGCTGAACCAGCTCCAGTCCTTTGACGAAAAACATACAGTGAAAAGGACCCATGGCTTGAGGTCTGTGGTTCTCGAATGAATCCCACACACACACCAGAAATTCCTTCTGACTTACCCCAAAGGGCTTGCACTTCGGGGCAGGAAGGCTCAGACTGGAGAGGAACTGAGCACCCAGCCTCTGCTTCAGTGCCCTGATCGTCTCGTGAAGGCTGCCCATTGCTCATTGTCCTGTACCCCCTATGCAAGAGGTCACCCCCTTCCAAAAGCCCAGCGGAACTCCCAAATGCACCAGGCCAGGTGCAGTGCCCTTACCCCCTCTGACTCAAGTCTGTCCCAAATCTTCGTTTCTATAATGGTGAGTTGGGGTGACCTTCATGATGCTTCCTCCATAGCTGCTTTCTCGTCAGCATGCACCAACTTCAGTCTCCCCTGGGAGGGTGTGGGGGAGGAATGAGCTTGATACGGGAGCAAACTTGATAGGGAGCAAAATACAGGGAGACACAAGAGTGGCTCCAAGCATCTTGTCCCAATTTTCAGAACCATCAGAAGCCACCAAGAATGAGCCGGAGCTGGGAGAGGCGCTGAGTGGAAGAAGGAGGGACAGGGACGTGCTGCATCTGCCGGAGCACTGGCAGCCCCCAGGAGCACTGTGTCCTAGAAGGAAAGCCGGGAGGACAGGCAGCCCCAGGCAGACATGTGCCCCTGGCCATCTCACACCCATAAGAGCCCAGACCCAGAGGCAGGGACCAGTGAGCATGTGGGAAGCATGAAGCCCATCCAGCCTGAATACCAGGCCACTGCCTTCTGTATGTCAGCTCAGCTGCCCACCTCTGGGACCCGCTGGCAGACAGGAAAGGATGTGACTGAGGTACACAGGCCACAAGCAGTGGAGAAAGGGAGGATGCTCTGTTGCTTCCTCTCCTGGCAGAGATGTCTAAGACAGAAGTATCCCAGCTGGAAGGACGAGGGCAGGCAGGGCAGAGGCAGGAGCCGGGTTCACCACCCTGCCGGCATAAATCTGTCTCTGGAAGGATGAGGTAGCAGGGCAGAACCCACAGGGAACGTGCATTTATGTGGGGTCTGCAGAGAACAAGATTTGTCTTGTTCAGGTCTGTTCCCAGAGCAAGGAAGCATAGGTGAGGAGCAGAGTGAGAAAGGCAGACTGCAGGCCAGGAGGGGGGTCCAGAGAGAGGGGCTGAGGACAGCAGAGAAGGGTTTTCACATGTGGTTGAAGAACTGGATGCAGCATAGTGGACCAGGAGATGGGGACCTGCAGCTGGTGTTCAATGAGTGACTGTTAGATCACACCGGCACTCATGTGTGGATGAAGAGATGCTGTTCCCTTATTAGAGCTTTAATAATAATGACAGGTCAGATGCATGCGCCTCTCTCAAGTGCCAGTTACTTTAAGCGTCTTATCTATCATCTCTCACCCTCAGACAGGGTGGCTATTCTTGTCTACATTTCATACCTAAAGAAAGCTGGATTCAGAGCCCTGAGATGAAATATTGGACAGTGGGGAGGGGGTGGCGGTAATTGCCCCCCAAGGGAATCAGGACTGACTTTGTTTTGGGGAGCAAGTGAAAACAGATGGGAGAGCCAGAAGCCAGCTCAGAGTGAGAGGTGATGGCTGAGGAGGAGTGTGAGCCAGCCAGGGGCTTGGGGAGCCAAGCTGGGGGTTTGGGGAGCTGGGTGGGGGCTCAGGGAGCCAGATGGGGGGCTCAGGGAGCAGGACTGGGGTTCATGGAGCAGAGCCTTAGTAGCAAGAAGGACAGAGGGACCAGGTGGCTGATCCACACCCTCTACCGTTCCCTCCCCACTACCGTTCCCCTTTTTCCTGAAGTTCAGGGAAGCTGTACCCCTGAAAGCCCTTTCCCAGTGCACCCCTATAACCAACTTTCAACTTTCTGAGTGAAAAGCCAAAGCCTGCAAGTGTCCTGTGAGACCCAGAAACTAAAGCGGACGCTGCAGAGACCAGCGAGGAAAGATGGCGTCACAGACAGGCCTCAGGGAGTAGGCTTGGAGCAAATGCCGATTCCTCACCTCTTGGTCAACAAAGGCCTTTGCACACCTGCCACCAGCCACCGCGTCCCTGATGGTCCCACATGAAGGACCCTGGAGCTGGCAGCTTCTGGTTTCAAACAGAAAACAAATTACCAACAAGTGCAGCTGGTCCAATTCTTTTAAGTAGAAATGTAGAAATCAAAGGGAGACTTTTTCTTGATACTATGAATAGAGTTTAAAAGGGGAGAAATTTAAGAATTCCACATTATGTCACCTAAAGTTGAATTGGCAAGTAAAAAAAAAAAAGTGACCCAAGAGGTCCCACCCACGGCTCTGAAGATTGGGGTCTTTGTGGAATCGGCAGCTTGGGTGCCCACCTCTGGCCACTCTCCCTGAGGAATCACCACCCACCCCGCTCAGAGACAGTCTCAGAAGAGAGCTGGGGGCAGGGGGCTGACAGCCCCAAGAGCTGCCCTTCAGGAGCCCTGGAGAAGACCAGAGTTGGGGTGCAGTCATCATCCTGGGGTGTCCTTTGCTCCTGCCCACTTCTGCCAGGGCGGCATCAGACTCTGCAGTAAGATCCCAAGTCAGGACACCAAGAGCAGAACTGACCCAGTGTGAGATTTCCTGACCTCAGACCCTCTGAAGCGTGTGGCCCCCAACTCAGAGCCTCCCCAGAGAACTTCTGGACACACAGACGTGACCTCTCCTTAGTGATTCCCGGACCCAGAAGAGTGCCCCCTGCAATTTCATGGTTTGCTAAAATATCAGTGGTCTGTGGTATTTTATCTCCCAAAAGGACTTTCTCAGCAAATTCATAATCAGTTTCTAGAATGACCTAAAACCAGTAGCCAGAGTTCATGACCGACGTCCATCCCTCCTGGTGAGTCACCGAAAGTTCAGGTAACATAACACCTGAGACAGTTAGCATCCCAGCATCATGGACGCCCCAGCCGGCCCTTCCACAATGAAGCAATCTGTTTGTTTTGAATTAGAGAGAGACTTCCCTTGAGTCATTCCTCATAAACAGAATCGCAGACATTAAAGGAAACTGAGTAATCGACTTTGACTTGGAAAGGACATTGAGAAGAGGCCACGCGATTCTGTGTCTTTAATGGATGTTCTAAGTTGATTTGAAACAGGCCAGCTGCTTCCAAATGTCTGTGGCTGCAGACAGGCACCCCATGCCTGGAAATCAACATGGTCCAACTGGTCTACCAATTCCTAGCCAACTCCGGTGTGTAGTGCCAAATTGTCCTGCCCCAAGGACCAGCCTGCTCTGCAGGACGGAGGCCCTTGACCCCTCATGGGAAACCTTGATGGGAAACCTTGAGTTAACAGGAACTCACTTCATCCCAAATGAGCTTGTTTTATGTGGGTTATTTTTCTCAACAAACATATGCCACACATTTGGGCTACATCCATATTCATCATGTTTATTATTAAGATGATCGATCATGAGTGAGCCAAAAAGAAATTATTGAATTTCCAAAAACCAATCAAATTGTCAGGAAGTCCAGAAAATTCCTTCATATGTTAAACCAAAGTCAACTCATGATAGTTCTGAAATACTGATTCCTGGAGGGACTCTTTGGGGATGTTCTGTGATAGTACCCAGAAATTTCAATGTTCCATTCGTCTTCTCTTGTCCAACAAGAATTTGTAAAATCATGCAGCAAAAATGTAATAAAATCATCTAATTGTGTGTGTTTTCATTCTTTAATCCATATGAAGGTATTTAAAAGTTTGATGCTTCATAAGCACTTAATAAATGTCTGTTATTCCTCAGTTCCACCCATCTGGAGATAAGCAGTGCTTTAGTAACCGAGTATGGAACAGTGAAAAGAACAGACATAAATCCGTGTCCCTGAGAGGTATTTTTGTCGTTTGATTTTTTTGGAACGTTGGTTGAACTCAACCCAGGACGGTTGTGCAGTGCAGTATAAATGCACAGGATCCTAGAAATCAGAGCACCAGCAAGTTTTTAGCCAATTGATCTTTACAAAGTGGAGGTCTGTGTTTCTCACCTCTTAGAACTGCAGAAGGTAAATGCAAGTAAACCTCTTCTAACTGAAAGCACCTCAAAAAAAAAAAAATCTAAGATCTTCCACATGTGACTCTCATCTTTCCTTTTCTTTAAATCTCAAATTTTTCCTTTGGCTTCCTGATCTTAGCCTAATTTTTCCACGATCCTATCTGCTTCCACACCTCTACACTCTGGCTGGTCCTTCTCTCTAGAATAGCCTTCCCCAAATTTTCCACCAGTTTAACTCATCTTTGCTAATTTAGCTCAAAATATGAAATTATCATCAGAACCTCCTGTATCTGTATCCAGAAAGTGTGGCTTCCCCCTCAGTGCTGAGTATTACGTCGTAGCTCCTGACAAAGCTGATCTTCTCCTATCCATAGCTATGTCTTTACTTATCTGTCCATAGTCATGGATCATATATTCCTTGAAGGAAAACCATGCCTAAAGCTCATTTTTTTTACATGGAGTTTGGAAAAAAATCATGAATCTTATAAGTACACAATAATTTTCAGGATTTAGTGAAAATATTGAAAATGGTACATTAATAAAAACAAAATAAGATGTTTTTATATGACAAAAGTATGATTATATAAACATTTATGTCATTTCTTATGTATCATTTGATTCTACATGGCCAACAGCATTGTTTTAAGTGTGTATATTTAATTGACAGCATTCATTTAGGCACCAAAACAGGTATTAGTTAAAAAATTGAAATGAATTTTCTAAAAATCGTGAACAGTAGTATCATCTGTATCATTATCTCAGTTTAAATAATCTCAATTAAAAAGCATTTAATATAATGAAAAAAATTACTCTAAAGTGCCTTTAGTAATGTAACCTTGGAATACACTCAGAGTAAAGTTTTTAAATAAATTCAAATATTCTCCATGTGTTTGTGAAATCCAAAAGAAAAAAATTAATGGTGCTTCCGCAGCCATGGTGGCACAAGTTCGATCCCTGGCCAGGAAGCTGACTTACGTGGCACAGCAGACCTCTCCTGTCTCCCCGCTGCTCCCCTTAACACTCCCCAGTAGGAACTGAGCAAAGGGGTGTGAGCTCTTTTTTTAAAAAAAAAAAAAAGGATTTATTTACTTATGCATACAAGAGCTGGGGTACAGGCCAGAGGCGCAGGAGGTGAGAGGATTCACCAGAGACAGAGTGGGGAGCAGAACAAGCAGATCGACCGAAATACACTGCAGAGGGGAGCAACGGGCAAGGCAGGAGAGGTCTGCTGTGCCACGTGGGTCCCCTCCCTGGCCGGGGATCGAACTCGCGCTGCTGTGGCTGTGGAAGCTCCACAGTGCAGTGCTCAACCTCTCGTGCCACCAGGAAGGCCCTTGATAATAAATTAATGCTGGTCAGTGGGAGGGTTCTCTGAATCCTGTGAACTGTTCTAGCAAATTAATCAGAGCCTAGGAGGGGGTCAGGGGATCCTCTGATGTAACAGCTGGTCAGGGGTGCAGAGTCACCTGGTTTGGGAGTGGCCTCTGGGGTGCAGGGCGAGATCATGAGGCCAAGCCCTCCCCTGTGGGATGGGACAGTCTCTGGGTAGAAGGTGCAAGGATAGAGCTGGGGATGCCTGGTCCTCACGCCGTAAGGTCGCTGGCATTTTAGCAGATACAGATCCTGACTGGGCTCACCCCCTTTAACGTGGACATGACACCAGGGAGGGTCCCCAGGACCTCTCAGGGCAGTTCCTAGGTGCAGACTATTTCTGGCTTTATGCGTGTGGATTCGCTCTGTTTCTAGACCCTGTAACAAAGACATCTTCCAAGTCTATTCAGGAGCTTGGGCAGAGAACACTGTGGACTTGATGCCGTGCAAACGTTATACTTGGAGCAATCAGGACTTCTCCGGCTGTGAGATGTCCTAGAATTGATCACTTTGTAAGCGTCATAAACTGTTCTAAGTCAGTGATGGTTAATCACGTGTCAGCATGACTGGGTTATGGGGGACACAGGCATAGGGGGGACACAGGCGATGGTCGGTACCACTTGCAGCATGTCTTGAGGGTGTTTCCGGGTGCATGAATACTTGAGAAGCTGCAGAACCAGCGAAGCAGAGTGCCCTCCATGGTGTGGTGGCCTCGTCGGTCAGGTGAAGGTCAGCTAGAGCAGAAAGGCCGAGGAAGAGAGAGCGGCTCCAGCCTGGGTGCCCTGCGCTGGGACACGCCTTTTTCTGCTTCATCTTCCAAGAGAAGCACAAGCTCTTCCTTAGTGTTAAGCCCGCCAGCTTTCCCCGGAACGTAAACGTGTCGATGGCAAATCTCAGGACTTCTCAGCCTCCAGAATCAGGAGCTGATTTCTTGTAAAAAATTGCTATCTGTCTGTCATGTGTACAGTTATCATTGTCTACCCACTTACTATCTATGCTCTATATTACACATCTCTCATCTATATCTACCGATCATCTCTACCTCTACCTACCTGCCTGCCTGCCTGCCTGCCTGCCTACCATCTCTCTCCCCCATTGTTCTACTTTTCCGGGGGCCCCGTTTTATACGAAAGCACCAGCATTGCTATCTTTATTTAGCCTTTTTAACCCATCAGTTTGCCGATCCATAAATAAGGGGTTTTGATTAATTCTGAGCTTCTTTTGCCATTGCTCTCTTCCATCATTTTCTAATTCTGTAGCTGTTACATCAAACAATCTTTTATCATTGTAACATGTCCCAACACTGACCTGGGGATATTCTGTTTATTTGCCACTCCCACCTCATGAGTGACTGAGGTATTACTATCACTTATGTTTACAGGCAAATGGACAGACTCGGCAGTTTGGCCAAAATCCCAAAGCAAGCACCTTGATAAAAATCGCATCCTTATCGATGGCTGCAGATTTTACTGTTCTCCTTTGGGGTGCATTATATTTTTTTAAAGATCTATTAATTTATGCATACAAGAACTGGGGTACAGGCCAGAGTTGTGGGGGGAAGAGAGGATCCACCAGAGAAAGAGTGGGGAGCAGAACAGGCAGATCAACTTAAGTACACTGCTGAGGGGAGCAGGGGCAAGGCAGGAGCGGTCTGCTGCGCCTCCCTGGCCAGGGATCGAACTCGTGCTTCATTGACTGTGGTTCACTTCATAGTGCGTGGCTTAACCCATTGTGCCACCAGGGAGGCCCTGGTGCATTATATTTTAAGCAGAAATTTTACCTGTGTTTTGTTTAAAGAATTATTAGTACTCATTACATTCTTAAATTATTTTGAAGAGTGGGAAGAAACTAATTTTATTTAAAAACATACCTGCATTCATCACCATCTATGTACCAATAGGGTTAATATCTATTGGTTCATTCTTGTCTGATTCTATGCAATAGATACTTTTATTCACAGCTGGGAAAACTGGAGATCAATCATGCTAAATAGCAGATATCACATCACATGATGGGTGATGTTTGACTATAGAAATGACCTCTAAAACATAGTTTTTACATGGGTCCACCAATAGAATAATTACTATTTTATAGTGCTGAAAATGTGCATTGTTTTAATTCTATGTGTATTACTTACAGAACAAGGATCCTCTAAGAATTATTAACATCTTCCTTATTAAATAAAATATTAAGTAAAATAGCCTTAGCTATTCCTTCCCCACTTAAAAAAAATACACTTTCTTAGGGCCTCCCTGGTAGTGCAGGGGTTAAGCACTGCACTATGAAGCAACCGCAGCCACTGCAGCACAAGTTCAAATGCCCAGCCAGGGAGGGGACCCACATGGTGCAGCAGACCTCTCCTGTCTCCCCTCTGCTCCCCTCAGCAGTGTGTTTCAACCACCTAGTCTGTTCCCTGCTCCTGGTAAATCGTCTCAACCCCCATACCTTTGACCTGTACCCCAGATCTTGTATGCACAAATAAGTAAATCTTTTAAAAAACACGCTTTCTTGTTATAAAGTGTTTACGGGGTACAGTGTAGGTTGTTGCAGATATCAAATCGTGCCTCTACGAAGTGTTTGAACAAGAGCCCAAGGCAGCTCAGAGATCTTCCCAAGAATCCCTACAGCTTCTAAGTAGAGTACTTCAGTGCATGAGCCTTTCAGATGGATGAGACATTCTCCCCGGGGAATTACTCACTGTCACTTTGGAAGTCCCCCCACCGCCTGCCTCTGATATTAGGGGGTTGAGAAGGAAAGCAAGTCCTGAAGCACCGTTAACCTTTTGAAGACATCGAAGCTTCCACACCTACATGGAACACGACGGCTTTCCCAGGATGGCTGTGGGGTCCCGTACTTGGCTCTGTAGCAGTCCCCTCACTGTCCTTCCCAGTGGGACGAGCACTCCCACGGCCGCACCTGCGGGTCCCCAGTTCCTGCAGGCAGGGTCCTGACCGCCAGACAAAACTCCTATAGCAGGTTCTTTTACTAAATGCCTCCAAGTCAAAAGCCATTTTTCCTGGGCTAGTTTCCCGCGAATCCCACCAAGGCTGGAATTCCCATCTCACACTGCCATCTACTGTCCGCTGCCCGAGAGGAGCGAGGGCACGTCCGGCTGCGGGGCTGGGAGCTGCGTCCCTGACTCCTGGACGTTAACCAGCCCAGTCCGGTTGTGCAAATGTGCAGACTGCACCGTGCCCAGGCACAGGAGCGCACATGCCCCTCGCCACGCCACTGGAACACGGTTTTAAAGAGCCACTTCCAGGCCTCCCTGGTGGTGCAGAGGGTTGAGCGCCGCGCTGTGAAGCATCCGCAGCCACTGCACCACGAGTTCGATTCCTGGCCAGGGAGGGGACCCACATGGCGCAGCAGACCTCTCCTGCCTCGCCCGCTGCTCCCCTCTGCAGTGTGTTTCAGTCCATCTGCCTGTTCTGCTCCCCACTCTGTCTCTGGTGAATCCTCTCACCTCCTGCGCCTCTAGCCTGTACCCCAGCTCTTGTGTGCATAAATAATCAAATCTTTAAAAGAAAGAAAGAAAGCAAAAAAAACAAAGCCACGTCCCGTCCTTGTCTTAAAACCACTGGAACCAGCACTCTGATCTGGGGTGCCCCGCGGACTTCAGCAGTGGAAGAACAAGCCGCGCAAGGGCGGACTGGACCAGGGCGGGGACTAGTCCCTGGGTCTCACCAGAGACCCCACAGCTGGAGGCTGGACCTGCCCGGCACCAGCGACTTGGCTGGCCCACTGCAGCCCCAGACCCCGGGAGCCTCATCCCAAGCTCCTGCAGTTCCTGCTGCGGTTCAGGGTCGGCCAGTGGGGTCCTTGAGTCCCTCTGGGGAAGATTTCAGCAACTTCCCATTCAGCAGCTCATAGTGACTGCTGAGGAGATGTTTGCATTGACCAAGGCGGAGGCTGTATCTTCAAAGGGCGAGTTTATCTAGAGGAAACGCCTGCATGGGTGCACGGGGTGGGGGTGGGGGTGCGGGGAAGCATCCCCATTCCCGGACAGAGCCGCTTTCTGCCAGAGCCAGGGCGTCCTTGCATTGCGTCTTTGGGGGGCTCACTCTGGAATACTCTCTGCTGTGAAGTCCGTCCCTCCAGGAGGGGTGTGGGTTCCTCTGTGAGGACGGGGTGTCTTTGTAAGGCTAAGGTAGGGAGGCAGAGGGGCAAAGGGGGGGGAGGGGGTGCAGGGAAGAAGGGCGCTGTCAGGACGCTGGTGGGACCCACCTGTGCGGTGTTGAGTGCTGAGACCCCCCAGGGAGACCAGCGCCTTCTCCAGTTTTGTACCTGACTCTTCTCAGTTTGTGCCACCTGACTCCTATTCCCTTTCCTCGAGCAGCCTCCTCTGCTCTTTTCTACTGGATGCTAAACTTACAAACTACTCAAGGAATGAAGAGATACTTGAGGAAGATTTTCATGCAAAGCTAAGAGCAGTAGAGAATAAAATCAAATAAAATCAGCACAGTGTGTGTGCTGTTTTGCCCTTACGCAAAAGGACAGGGCAGCTCACCATCCAGGTCTGCTGTCTCCACCGGCCAGGAGCCTCACATGGCAGGTGTGGTCAGGTTTGTCATTCTTGCGATGGAGGAAGGTGGCCTTGGGGCCACAGGAGAGCAGCCCAGCCAGTTTCTCTGGTTTGAATGTAGGTACCAGAAGTTCCAGAGGACTCCTTCTAGGACCGTGCCCTGCCCTGCAGTCTGGGGGTCCAGAAGGGACTGTGGGGGGGACCCAGAGGTAGCTCGTCCGGGACCACTGACCAAGCGAAACCCACTGAGGTACCAGGCTGGCCAGCCAAGATGCCACAATGCTGAGTATTTCTGAAATGCCTCAGTCCATATTCTGGCTTTTCCCGTCGAAGCTGCAGTGAGTACTTAGCCACTGCTGTTTATTTTGAACCATAAACCATGTTGAAAACAACGAAGACATTCAATTTCTAACAGAGCCAGAAGGGAACTAAAGAAAGTTTAGGGCAGGTGTATATTTTTCCATTTATCGTGGCTTCCTTCCTTACTTTTTACTCTATTTTATTTTTCTTTTACTTTTCTATCTCCCCTTTTTAAGAAAAGAAAGTCTGACTTTCATTTCTGGTGCACTAGTATCTGGTTTGATCCATCCGTATATACCAAGGGCTCAATGAAGGTTTGTAGAGTAAATAAAAGTCAAAGTAAAGTTCAACGCACATCAATATGGATGAATGAAGTGATTGGCTGAAGCCCTACACACATTGGGGAAAAAAGCAGAGAGTGTATTTTTCTGGAAGTTTCGAACATTTTTAAGAATACTTACTATGTATCAGCAATAGTGGTGAAAGAAAGACACAGTCTGGAATTTCATTGAGCTTGGAGCCTGGCAGGGGAGAGACACATTAAGGGCATAATCGCCCGTGTCTTAGATGGATGGCAGAAAGGAAGCTTGGTGTGGGTAGCTCAAGTTCCTCCAAGGGCTGAGCACTAAGTGGGCACTGCCCACACCTCAGTTGTCACAAATAGGAAGGTGAGAATGCAAATGTGCCCACCTAGGGGGAGATGAGAGGTGTAGCAGCTTTGACCTCAGAGCTAAAAGAACCCAAGAGCTCCAGAGCCAGGTAGTGAGACCTGTGTGAAAGAAACTCTGGATTTTCACTAATCTCATCAAAATTAAGATCTAAGAAGAAAGCAATTCATGTCATTAGTTTGTGATCCGCTTTGAAACAGAGAAAGGAACGGCTGTAAAAAGAGCGCTGACGTATCTGTGGAAACTAGTCTTTATGGTCCAGAATCATGTGAAAGCATGGATTACTTTCAAATGCCGTAATTATATGTTTGGGATCAGATCGATGGCTTGCTAAGAGTATTAGAGTAAAATAAAAGCTTAATGAGTCATTCTATCATCACTTTGGCTCTTGCTATGCAACTGAAAAGTTGATTAAAAACAAGCAAATACCGCTTTCAGGGAACATTTTTTGGCACAAAGACCATAGTCAGAATTATAATGTGATAATCTGCCATAAAAAGAATTTTACCTATTAAAAGAAAATTTTAAGTTAATATTGACTTATTAAAAAAGCATGTTATGCAAACAATTTATTGTCTGCACAGCCAGATACTCCATTGTTCCCAAACAAGCACAGTTGACAATTAGCACCTGGTTAATGCAAACCCATGAAAAAGAAGATAAACACGTCTTGGAATTTTTTTAAATGACAGTATGTCATGATTCTGTTTATACACATTTTCAGAATTTTAGCAAATTCCCACACATATTGTATAAAAGTGAACTGAAACTGTTTGACTTCTTTGGGGAAAAATAGGAGCAAGAATAAATTTCAAGGTCCAATTATTTGAACGAAATTCATTGAGTGCCTGTTCCAACAAGTCACTCTCCAGGGGAGGAAGGGGATGTCCAGTGTGCTGGCGACAGCATGAAAGATTTACAAAGCTGGGAAGAGCGGGACCTAATCAGGAACTCAGCACAGCAGAGAAACGGGGGGAAGGGGTGAAAAGAAGCAACTGTTGACTGAGGATGGACTGGAGGGGAAGGGTGTGCAGGCGGCATAGGCCACAGGGCGAAGTCTGTGCTTCCCCAGAGGTAGATTCTAAGACAGGTCTTGGATACAGGCAGATTATTGAAGTGTTGATTTCAGTCCACACAAGTGAGAAAGACACAAAGCAGGACAGGAAAGAAGAAACTCTAGAAGGAGCTCCTTCCATAAACCAGCCATGGCTATGGACATCAGGTCATGATCTATCATTGACCTACTATTGACCTATCATTGACCTACTCCTACTAGACTTACTAACCTATTGAACTACTACTAGACCTAAAGACCTGTCTGCTAGCCACCTACCATTGACCTACTATTAGTTGGAGGTCTATAGGAGGAAAGTAGTAGGTCATTCATTGGTCAATGATAGGTCAGTAGTAGGTCATAGTAGGAGGGTAGTAAGTAGGTAAATAGTAGTCTGCAGTAGGTTAGTAGCTCCATGATAGATCAGGAGTAGGTTGATTAGTAGGTCAATGTAGGTGGGTAGCAGGTAGGTTGGTAGTCATTATTAGTTCTAGAAACAGCAGTCAATGTACTCACCTATCACCGACCTACTGCTGACCTGTCCTATCAGACCTCAGGTATGATCAACCTACTATTGAATTACTCTGACTTACAACTAACCTACTAACAACCTACTACCAAGTACTATTGACCTACCTACTATCTACCTATTAACAACCTACCATACCTATCATTGACCACCTACTACTTTTCCATGGTAGACTCTAGTAGTAGGTGTCCATAATGACCTACCTACTACCAACCTATCATCAACCTAGTAGTGACTTCCTACTGATGAACTTAGACCTACCTACTATCCAGTTACCACTATCAACCTGTCAACCTGCTACTATATTATCAACCTATCAACCTATATTGACTATCAACCTATCATCTGTCATTGACCTAATAGGTAGTAGGTCAATATTATGATAGAAGATAGGTCTAGTAGTAGGTTGATAGCATGATAGATGATACGTCAGTAGTATGTCAATTATTTTCCCTGCCCCAAGCTACAAATCTATAAAATACCTACTAAAGAACTATGATTCACCAACTAGCAAACTACTAAATAGCCCCTCTCCACATACTAAGGAACTACTATTCACCTATGAACATGCTTTTGATAGACAACATATTATTGACCAAAATAGACAACATATATTGGCCAAAATTACTAAAGTACAAAGTGTCTATCAAAAAATTAGTTTCTTAGTATGTGGACAGTAGGTAATGAGTTTTTTCCACCTACTAAGAAACCACTAAAATAACAAGCCACTAATTAATTTATCTACACCTACCGATAAACTACTAAGGAACTACAATTGACCTATGAGCAAACTACAATGATCTACTAACAATCTATAAGGGAACAACTAACAATCTACTATAAGATTCACTGAAGAACTGCTGTCTACCTACTAAGGAACTACAAGTCACCTGGGAAACCACCTACCTAGAAAACCACCTACTAAGGAACTATTACTGAAGTATTAACTGTGGTCAAGGAACTACTTAGCAAAATAATAACAAACCACTAATACAGGTACTAGCACACCTACTAAGGAACTATGACAGATCAATAGCAGTTTCATGGTAGATGCTAAAGCTCTATGTTAGTATTAGTAGAAAATAGTTCATTAGTAAATTGTAGCTCATCTTTAGTTTATAAGGGGTCAGCATTGTTTCAGCCCTCAGGTATATCACTATCATTCCATAATGCAGGTGATAACAGAAGGTCTATTCTAATGCTATCACCATTCTTTCATTTTCATATTAGAGCAGACTACATATTACCTACTAACAATATACAAGGGAACTACTAACAACCTATAAAAGACCTATGAATAAACTACCATCCACCTACTAAGAACTATGAACAAAGTACCACTCATCTACTAAGAAACTACTAGCTACCTATCAGTACCTGCAAAAGAACTGTTCACCTACTAGCAAGGTAATTACAAACAACCTATAAAACACCTACTAAGAAACTATTATCCACCTACTGGCAAACTACTAATTACCTATGATCCATCTACTAAGAAGTACTATACAGTTGATGACCTGTAAATAACCTACTAGCAAATCATCTATCACCTGAATGTCAAAGACCCACAACACAACTACTAAGAAACCAAGCTATGAATAAATGGTCATAGTATTGTAATGGACCCATCTATTAAGTGTTAAAATAAGTTGGTGGTCACAATAAACCCTTAAGAGCAGAAACAAAAGCTAACCCTTTTCAAACTAGAACAATTCAGTAACTAACTGAAGGATTTTGCGCTGATCACAGAATTGCTATTGACCAGTCATAGATGGGTTGTAGTTCCTTCATAGGTGGATAGCAGGTTAAATGGATAGTGGTTACCAGCAGGTCATTAATAATTCATATGTAGGTAGTAGTTACTTTATGGATTGGTTTGTGGTTAGTTCCTAGTAGGTCTCATAATTATGAACTATCCACCTTCTGTGAATTACCAAGACCTCTGAAAACCTATTAAGGAACTACAAGCCACCTGGGAACTACTTCAAACAATCTACTAAAAATCTACCACATGACCTACAAACAATCTACTAGGAAAGAACTACTATGGACTTACAAAGGACCAAAAAGAACTAGTATGGACATACTATGGAACTACGAAAGAATGATAGCCTACTTGAAAAGCATGGATGCCCGTGAATCTAAAGGAACTACTAACCATCTACTACATGACAATCTCATAACAATCTCCTAGGACACTAAGGATATAAGAAACAACTACAAAGGAACAACAACCCATCTACTAGGGAACTACTATATGACCTAGTAAAGACTTACTAACAAACTATGAAAACTACTAAGGACCTACTAATGAACTATGAAAGTACTACTAAGGCCCAACTAAGAACCTACGAATGGACATCAAACCCATCTATGAAGAAACGGCTAAACGACCTAGTAACGATCTACTAAGAAACTACAAAAGAACAACCAAGACCTACAAAAGAACTAAGAAAAAACTACTAAGGATCGACTACTGAACTATAAAGGATGTCCAACCCCTCCTCTAGGGACATCTACATAACCATAACGATTTACTAACAAACTATGAAAGGACTATGAAGGACCGACTAAGGACCTACAAGGAAGCCATCCCTCTACTAGGGACGACTATATGACCTACTAATGATCTACTAAGAAACTATGAAAGAACTATGAAGGGCCTACAAAGGATCTACGAAGGATGTCCAACCCGATTCAAGGGAATGACTACACGACAGAGAACTACTAAGAACCAACTAAAAAACTAAAAAGGACATCCAACCCATCTATTAGGAAATGACGACATGACCTAGTAACAATCTACAAAGGAATATGAAAGAACAACCAAGAACTATGAAAGAACTACTAAGGACTGACTAAGGACCTAAGAAGGACAGCCAAACCATCTACTAGGGAACGACTACACAACCTATAACATTCTAATAAGGAACTATGAAAGAACAACCAACAACTACAAAGGAACTATGAAAGAAATATTAAGGACAGACTAAAAACTGACTAAGGAACTACGAAGGACGTCCATTCCATATACTAGGGATGGCTACATGACCTACTAATGATCTACCAAGAAATTACAATAGAACAACCAAGACCTACAAAAGAACTAGGAAAGAAATACTAAGGACCGACTAAAAAACTACAAAGGATGTCCAAACCATCTACTAGGGAACGACTATACGACCTAGTAACAATCTACAAAGGACTACGAAAAAACAACCAAGAACTACAAAAGAACTATGAAAGATCTACTAAGGGCCTACGAAGGACGTCCAACCCATCTACTAGGGTACGATGACACGACCTAGAAATGATGTAAAAGAACTATGAAAGATCAATCGAGAACTATGAAAGAACTACTAGGGCCTACGAAGGAAGTCCAACCCATTACTACGGAACGACGACACGACCTAGGAACGATCTACTAAGGAACAATGAAAGAACTACCAAGAACTACAAAAGAACTACTAAGGAATGACTGAAAAACTACAATGGACATCCAACACATCTACTAGGGAACGGCTACAGAACCTAGGAGCGATCTACTAAGGAACTATGAAAGAACAACCAAGAAGTACGTAAGAACTATGAAAGAACTACTAAGGACCTACAAAGGACGTCCAACCCATCTACTAGGGAACGAATACACGACCTAGGAATGATCTACAAAGGAACTACGAAAGAACAACCAAGAACTACAAAAGAACTACTAAGGGACTACAAAGGACCTACAAAGGACGTTCAACCCATCTACTAGGGAGCAACGAAAAGACCTAGGAACGATCTACTAAGGAACTAGGAAAGAACAACCAACAACTACAAAGTAACTACGGAAGAACTATGAAGGACCAACTAAGGACCTACAAAGTAGGATATCCAACCATCTAGTAGCTATGGCTACACGACTTAGTAATGATCTACTAAGGAACTATGAAAGAACTAACAAGAACTATGAAAGAACTATGAAAGAACTACTAAGGGCCTACGAAGGACCAACGAAGAACATCTAACCCATCTACTAGGGAATGACTACATGACCTAGGAACGATCTATTAAGGAACTATGAAAAAACAACCAAGAACAACCAGGAACTATGAAAGAACTACTAAGGACCTATGAAGGACATCCAACCCATCTACTAGGGAACAACTACACGACCAAGGAACGATCTACTAAGAAACTACGAAAGAACTACCAAGAACTACAAAAGAACTACGAAAGAACTTCGAAAGAACTACTAAGGACCTACAAGGGACGTCCAACCCATCTACTAGGGAACAAAGACACGACCTAGGAGCAATCTACTAATGAACTACGAAAGAACTAACAAGAACTACAAATGAACTACGAAAGAACTTCGAAAGAACTACTAAGGACCTACAAGGGATGTCCAACCCATCTACTAGGGAACAAAGACACGACCTAGGAACAATCTACTAAGGAACTACGAAAGAACAACCAAGAACTACAAAAGAACTACAAAAGAACTTCGAAAGAACTACTAAGGACCTACAAAGGATGTCCAACCCACCTGCCAGGGAAAGACGACATGACCTAGTGACAATCTACCAAGGAACTATGAAAGAACAACCAAGAACTACAAAAGAAGTATGAAAGAACTACTAAGGACCTA
>JAGFMF010012097.1:7988-51525 GCA_019455555.1 Galemys pyrenaicus | reverse complement strand
TGTACCCCAGTGCTTGTATGTGTAAATAAATAAATCTTAAAAAAAAAAAAAGTTATTTAAAAAAAAAAAAAAAACCAGCTCAGAATTTCCCCAAAATGATAGTAGTTTTACCTTCTTTCAGTAAACTAAAATCAGTGGGACTGTCTTTTCTAGATAAAAGCTTCATCTAGAACACTGTGTGTGATGTGGTTGGGCTGATGAGGTCTTTAACTAGGTTTATTTCTCAATTTTTAGGCAGAAAGACCAACTATATTATAATAAATTTGTCCAGTGGAGACATTTGGACATGGTTAGGGACAGTCCCCATTCAATCACTGTGACTTGAATTAGATCCCCAGCTAGAGAAGTGACCCACATGACCAGGCAGACGTCTCCTGTCGTGCACGCTGTTCCCCTCAGCAGTGTATTGCAGTCCATTTTGCTAGCATATGCTATAAATGTTTCCTCACTGTTTATATTTTGAGAATTTTGCAAGGGAATTTTGAGCTGCTCCATTTCTAACCTGGGCTGGCTCACCCCTCTTCTTAGACAACATAGTGGTACCCTACTCTTGAGGGGACACCATATTGGTGCTGAATTTAGTGCAGACACTGGTCTGCATAGCACACTTCTACCCACGAGTCCTGTGCTTGAGTCATCCTCCTGCCTCAGCCTCCCAAGCAGCTGGTACTAGGAGCGCACCACCAGGACCTGCTTGATGAGTAAGTTGATGGTGATGTTTTGTGTTTCTCTTTAGGGCTTCTGGGTCTTAAGTTTTCCTTATACCTTTCCAGTTCAAAAATTAATTTAAAAATGTACCCACCTACCCTATTGTTCTTATGGTATACTTTGTTTGTTTTCTCTTTAACATTTAAGTCTAGTAACGAGGTTAGGGATCTGATTTCCCTTCTCCATGCCTACTTCTAATATTCTCAAAAACTAAACCTGCTGACCCACCACCAATCATGGACTAAACCACATATCTGATTAGTCATGTACCTTTGTCACATGCATTATTCCTGTAGGTAGTAGCTGAATCTATATCTAGTCTTTTTCTTTTAAATCTTTTCTATTTTCTGTGACTTAGCGTTCCTTTGGTTATAGTTACCCTAGCAGTCCCTAGTCTCACCATTCCCTGCTGCCCCTGACTCAGATTTATCCTGTTAAATTATGTAGCTCAAAACCACTAGACATGGTCAGAATCTTCACATTTCCTGAAAAGCCAGTTGAGGATCCTCTAATGCCCAAATGAAGTCATGATACTGAGGCAAGTAACAGATATTTCCATTTTTAATCAGGGAGCTTAATTACGCAAGATCAAAGCAATGCAGAAAGCCTCCATGAAGACACCCCTTATAGGCAAAGTGTAGTATCCCAAAGTTTTGTGGGCAGCAAAGCTAATAATCTACACTGATTTTACAGAGCTTGGAGGAGGTGGTAACTCATGGGTCATCTTGAAGAAACAGGGCTCAGTTTCTGTTAAGAAACAGTTACTGTGGTTGCGTGTTTTTTTTCTTTGAATGCCTACAGTACAGGTAGGACAGAACTCCCACAACACAGACTGTAAGAAGTAAAAGAGAAAAGAGTACGTATAAAGCTGTCTGGGCTTCTGTCGCACCTAGTTTCAGGCCCAGGAAGTGAACTCTCTCTCCTGGTGGATTAACAGTGGGTCCAGCATCTAGGAGAAACAACAAAGGACAGTTTACACCCTAGTACATCATGGTTCTAGATATGTTAGCCAGTATTAAGCCTAAACAAGATCACTGACTAGAGAACAGGAGTTTCAAGCCCTGAATGAACTTAAGTAGAAACGGGCTACTTGTGATGGGGCGCCATGCTACTCTTGCTGCAAGACAAAAGTCTGTCATGAGGGAACTATCCTGAAAAATTGGGGGCTCCACAATTGGCCCCTGCTGGACTCCTTTTTGTTTTGTTTCAGTGACCCTATAATTAAAGTTTTATAAAACTTTAGAAATGTACTTACTGGAAAAGTACCCATGGGGGTGGTTGTACAATTGACTGTATTACCAAACAAAGTAATTGGTTGCTATGCATTTTGATGACATACTACTGATTGGCTAATATCATAATGCAAATTCACTACTGTATAACTAGAAAAAAATAGATGCATTTGGAATGTAGTTATTCCACAAAAGCTAAAGTTAGCTATTAGGAAAATTTCCAGACTTAAACATTTACTTGGGGCTACAAGCCTTGGGGAGCTAAGCATGACATTTCTGGAACTTGGGCCATTGTGTAAGGCTCTGCATTTTCCTTTTGCCTTTGTTAAATGGGCTCTACATTCTTTAAGGTGAGAATGAGTCACATAAACCCTCCATTCCCTCCTCCCTTCCCTTTTTCACTTTCTGTTTTAATTAAAACTTAATCTAGTGTAGGAAGACACCCTAGTAACAAGTATATAATCGATCACACTTAGATTTAGAAGATACTGATATTAATGACTCCTTTTGAAGATCAAACATTAGGGCATAACTGTAATTTAGGTGTTAGTTTTGGTGCCTTCCTCTTCCCACACACCTGCAGTTTTTTCAGAGTGCTGACACTAGTTTTACCCCAAACCTGTGACTAAAAATCAATCTTTTACTCAGAGTAAAAAAACAAAATAATTAAGTTGTGATTGCATAAATAATTAATATGATTGCCTTAGCATAGATTTATCAATCGTAATAGTTTTAGCACTGTTAAAAAATGATTGTCTGGATTTTGTCACTTCCTATGTCACAAATCTTGACCGGTGGTCACAAGACCCCAAGCTGTTCTTAAAAAATGTAATGATTGTTATCTTCCTGATCTATGCATAGGTTGATGTAATCCCATGCCTGCTTGAAATGTACAAAGACCTGCTGAGTCTCTCCTTAGGATGAGTATCATACTCTGAATAAGTGTGTTACCTCCTCAAATCCCCCTACTCGGTCAACTCTGTTCCATTCTTCAGAGACCTGGCCTTCAGCTGGAGTGGGACTCCAACATAATTGTAGCTAGATTTGTATAGTAATTTATGCTTTTTAGTCATTTTGATACATTTTAGTCTTTTTTTTTTTTGATCATTCAACAAATATTGGATACCTTATTGAACCAGAAACTTTGATCCTTGAAATGGTCCAGAAACAGTTGCCTAGTTTTTTGTCTAAGGGTACACAGAAAGTTGGTGGTAGGGGGGACAAGAATCTAGATTTGCTATTCCCAGGTCAGGGCCTAAGTTTCCAGAAGTAGCAAAACCCTGATTTCCTCTGTTCCATCACAAGAATGTTCGGAGCATTCAAAGAAAATATTGATTGAATGAAGGGGCTATAGAAGCAGAGAGGAGGGAAATAAGGTGGACTGAAAAAAATCCCTTTCACTTTTCACCTTTGGCTTCAGTCCCTCCCAGAACTACATACCATCATCTGGCTGGAGACAAGGATGTGGTCCTGTAGCAGGATCAGGGAATCCGTTGCACCGGGTTACTGAGGCATAGAACTTGACTGATTCTTTGGGTATCCTTGGTTGAGATAAGTCAGTGTAGTTCACAAAATGCAGACCAAATCTTTCTGCAAAGCCTGTGGCCCACTCAAAGTTGTCTATCACACTCCAAACCGTGTATCCTCGAAGGTCCACCTTGTCCTGCACCGCTGCCCAAACAAAAAGGTCCAAGCATAAGATTTTCTGGTCTTCTGAGACATTTTCCCCCAGGTCTGCCTACTAATGCTGTGCCAGTGTGAAGCACTCCCCAATGTCCCTACTCACTGCTCAAACAGAGCTTTTTTAGCTCTGGAGCTGTCCTACCCTTTGCAGTAATCATTAATTGATCCTCCTCTGTGGATAGAGCTGTGGCATCCATTTAGTAAGGCTCAGCCCTAAATAGAAGCCAGAAAGGTGAAATTACCTAATAAAGACAACCCTATCTATCTTCACATCACAGAACTTTGGCCTTGTCAGTGCCTTAGTCTTAATGCTCCCCTGCCACCCTTATACAAAGTGGCCCTTAGACAGAAAATGTTGTAGTCAGAATAGGACTTTCTTATTGATTCTTCACTCATTGTTGCTGTATTGCTTATTCTTTTATTACTAGTGTTACTTACCATTCCCCTGTCATAGACCACATCCCAAGTTGTTCTGCTAAGTCCGAAAGTCTCAGATTTTTGCGTAAAGACCCTACAGACCAGCCTATTCCTACAGGTTTCTAGCCAAATGGAGAAAATGAGCAAATGTTTCCAGCAGTGAGAGTGCACATGGAGGATGGGGTGACCACTTGTCATACCTTTGAGTGCCTCATTGATGTAGCTGCGGAGGTAGTAGATTCTTGCAGTGTCATTGAGGTCTATTTCTCCCCGTTGCGACACTCCGTTCTCAGTTACATAAATTGGAGGGTTGTTGTACTCCTCCTTTATCCAGTTCAGGATCCTCCTGAAGCCAAAAGGTGTCATCTTCAGCCAGAAGGAGCCAGAGTCCGGCCAACTGCGATCTGTGATGGAAGCAACTCCCCTACGAGTTCAAACATACTTAGGGCTCCTTTGTATATCCCAAAAGGCCCTTTGCACAAAACAACCAGATTTACACAAGGAAAACTCTTAGCTGGGCCTCCCTGGTGGTGCAGCGGGTTGAGTGCCACATTGTGAAGCATCCACGGCATAGCAGTACGAGTTCGCTCCCTGGACAGGGAAGGGACCCACATGCTGTGGCAGACCTCTCCTGCCTTACCTGCTGCACCCCTCTGCAGTGTATTTCAGTCTATCTGCCTGTTCTGCTCCCCACTCTGTCTCTGTGAATCCTCTCACCTCCCACACCTATAGCCTGTACCCCTGTGGAAGGAGGGAAGGAGGGAAGGAGGGAGGGAGGGAGGGAGGGAGGGAGGAAGGGAGGAAGGAAAGAAGCGAGGAAGGAAGGCTCTTAGTTTTTCTCTAGATTTGAGAGTTTTACCTAAAATGAGAGGATTCAAATTGCTTTAAATTTTCTTCTCATTCGTTGGACATACTAATTCTAATTGCACTGTTAGTAAGGGTAGTAAGGCGTAACTTGGGACAAGCACTTAAGCGCTTTATTTCTGTTCTCTGTCTTGACTCATGCACCTAATCCTCCACAAGCTCTTTGAACAGCTCACATCTCACTGAACTGGATGAGAAATGGACTCTGGGTTTTCCTACCCACAGTCCTGAGTAGGGTGCGTGTGCTCTGTCTTCAGAGGATGCAGTCCACAGAGTCACCTACATCTGTCACACAGACCCCAGGGTGACCACAAACACCAGCACTTGGGGCCCTCATCTGTGATGACAGGAAGCAGATAGGCCAAGACCTGCTTTGAGTGCCCAAGACACTGCCTCCTCAGTGCCAGACAAGGAAGGTGAGAGCCACAGATGATGATAAAGGAGGGATGGGTGGGTGTGTGCACCAAAAGGGTGTCCACATGCTTTCTCTTCCCCCTTTGACTCTGTCAAGTAAGGATCAGTGTGGAGCTGTCTTCCACCCAAACTCCTTTGAGAAAAGGTGAGGTTGAGCTCCGATTATGGGGAGACAGTCTCAAGACTAACAAGCGGGAGTCTTCTCACCCTTGATGGCAAGCCAAAATTGTGACTGTAGAATGTAGTGGGGGCATGGCAGTTTGTTTTCAAAGAAAAAACCTGGACAGAGAGTCACAGCTACTATGTTAAATATGCTTTAAGAAAAGGAATGAATAGTGTACATATAATCTACTTTTTTGGGTAATACAGATTTAAAAAAACAGAATATAAACACTACATGAACTAAATAGTTTACACAAACATGAATATGTATTTTGTGTAGTAAAAAATAGTTCTTTTAGCACAAAAAGGAAAAAAAATTAGTTGTACTGATTATCTAAATGAAACATACTTTATACAAAAAGTAAACCAGGAGGAGAAAAATATTTCTTTGAAAACACTGGGAAACAAAAGCAAAAAAAGCATGTTGGTTTAAAGGGGAAGCATATTAGGAATCCCACTCTGTATAACGATCAGCCTCATACAGATCTGGTAAAGTAAAATCTTAATCAGCCCTGGAATATGGTATCAGGAGAGTGTTTTCTGAGGCTGTGCTGACCTGTAAGTAAAAGCTTTGGAAAAAGGTGGGGCACTTTGTGAGGCTGAGCTCAGGTCACTGGGGAAAGAGTCTCAGGACTGATATGACACAATTTCTTATTCTTTCTTTCTAATGTACCCACCATGAATATGTATTATTTTTATAATACAAAAATAGTTCCCTTAGCCAAAAAAGAAAAAAAAAATTGGTTTGACGCTAAATGAAACAAATTTTATAAAATATGGGAACCAAGGGGAGGGGAAATATTTCTTAGAAAACATTGGGGGAAAAAAAGCAAAACTCTCAAGCATGTTTATTTAAAGGGGAAGCATATTGGGAAACCTAATCTATAATGGTCAGCCTAATAAGATTTGGTTAAGTATCATCTTACTGGGATATGGTATCAGGAGTTTTCTGAGGCTGTACAGGCCTGTAAGTAAAGGCTGGGCAAAGGGCATTGGCTGCTGTCTTTTCAAAAGGTTGTTGCGGGTCCCCAGTGGCCCACTTACCTATCTGCATCGAAAGAGGAGATCCAAGAGGCATAGTTGAGGTTGTAGGTTAGGACAGTGGTGTAGTGGTTGAATCCAAAAAAGTCATAGGTGCCGTTGATCCTCTTCTTCTCACTCTCTGTGAACTCTGGGAGTCTGGGTAGAAGGAGCCATTAAAGGCTTAGATTCAGGAAGAGTCAGTCACACTGTGGGGAGAAATGTCTGAACTACAGACATTCTCCAGCAACCAGGGGGCAGCCTGTCGAGAGCAAGGAGGCCCCGTCCAGCTCTGCTGAAGGACCCCACCATCCTTTGTCAACCCGTACCTTGTTCCAAGTCTCTCTCCCTCTGGCAAAATGAATCAAGTTACCCGTTCAGAAACCTCCTGTTCAGGTCCCCTCCTCCCCACACACATAGGGATACACATTTTATTTCCTTCAAGTATATGCAACTTTTGATATTTATCATCTATGCTGGATTTGGCAATGAAGGATATCATAAAATACCGTGAAACTGTCTTTAACATCTATAAGTTTACATCTTTTATACTTATTTCTATATTCTGCCCTTTATAAGTTATTCTGTTTTCATAGTGGTTTAGTTAATGGTGCCTCTTTTATCCAAAATCCTTGTTATCCCCACTAGACAAATATTTTTACAAATTTAATATATTAAACTTTTGAGACAGAAACTTTTCTGCTCATGTGATTTTGCTACACTTTTATAAACATTTAGGGAAACATATTCAGTATACAGTGACTGCCTGTTGGTATGTTCTTGGAAGTAACAATTTTAAGCTAAACTACGGGTACCCAGACGTACACATAGGTCCTCAAATAGTTTTCGCTCAGTGTAAGAAACACTGGTAGGACTGCTCTACTCTTGAGACCTTTCTGTACCACTTGACTAACGTGCATTTGTATGGAATACTTACAGGGTCCTCTCAGCCAGACCCAGCCACATGCACATCCTGCCAGGGAGACCCTGGGGTGCTATTTTAGGGTTGCCTAGAGTTTGTACTGCCTAGTTGTCTGTCGCCTTCATCATCTTTCTGCAGCCATTAACCTGGGGATCAAACTCTTCCTTTCTTGGGCATTTCTGAAACTCTAGAAGCAAGCAAAAGGCCACGCCCCTCGTAGCCATCACTCCCCTGCTCAGGAACCAGCAGGGCCTCCAGGGGCACTAAAGCCAAGTGCCTGTGCCTGACCTCCAGGCTCTCGCCATGTGGCCGAGCTCCCTCCACTGCCACTGGGCCAGTCTCCCCACTCTCAGCTGTATGTGTCTCTCATTCCTACCTCTAGGTGGATACTCATGCCCTCTTCCTCCTGGATGGAATGCCCTTTGCACTCCCAAAAACTGTTGTCATGGCCAAGCTCAACTGATACTCTGCCTTGACCATGAAGTCTGCAGTGTTTACCCAGCACACCGTACTCTCATACTCTGAGTTTCCCTTGCATAAAGCAACTGGGGAATGACCTGAGGGTTACTGTCAACCTAGTAGTAGTTGTTGGCAACTTGAGGCCTGGCAAAGAAGGGGCCTGGCAAAGAAGGGGCACATAAAAACCCCCTAGCCTGGATGTTGGGGGCAACTTCTCTGACCCCCACTCTGGGGATCGGGGAACCTCACCCAGGAGTGCAATAAAAGTTCCTGTTGGTCAGAAACATGGCCTGGTTCTTTTTTTCTCTTTTCCTTTATCCCTCTCTCTTTCTCTCTCACTCTCTTGCTCATCCAACTGCGCCAAAACCGTTCAGTTAGGGACCAGAGTTGGCAGATCAGACCTTGAGGAGAATCTACTCAGCAGGACTTGCCCTGACCATGCCAGAACACATACTATATAAGGGTGAGGGCTGGATTTTTTAATCCTCACAGCCAGGCTATATGAGGGGAACACAAAAGTGATGTTAGGAGTTCATGACTTTTGAATTCTTTTTAGTCTCCCCTGCTTTTGGTCACACAAGATACCTTGGAACTACAGGTACATTCGCATAGGCCAGGTCCCTCCATCCCCCCAGCCCCCCACCAACACACACAAACACACACACACACACACACACACACACACACCACCACACCTTCATTCCCAGCTGGAGTCAGTCAGCCTGGGTTTAAGTCCCAGCCTCATCACTTGATCTTTGGGTGATCTTGCCATAACTTCTGTGTCTTAGTTTACTCATCATTAGAAACAAAAGTACTGATATAGAATTACTTGGCTCTTAATCCAGGCTATGAAAGGGAAAACCAGGTGGTACTCAAGTATTTCTGTGAGGCCAGGCACTTATTTCACATTCATATGAGTATGGACCCAGACATGGACCTTTCATGAGAAATCTGGGCCCAAAACAAAGGCTGGGAACCCTTTTATACTCCACTATCTCTACATTCACCACATAGGTAAAAATATAGGCAAAGGCATATGATTGAAGGCTAGGTCCCACAAGAAAAGAAGAGTATTTCAGGGAGGTAGCTTTCTAAGGAGCCTCACCTGTTATCTGACCCTTTGAAATGCAGCTTCTTCTGGTAGTGCTGACACTTGGTCATGAATCTAACTTGTTAACTTCACCTACACTGGTATGATAATTGCAGTTATGCTAAACTCTGTGACTGGTTGTGTGTGTGGAGAGGGGATCTCCACATCCATTTTTCCAGCAATATTTCTTCTGCAGTACCAATAGAAAACAGATAAACATTTGCTGTAGTTGATGTTGTTTCACTTCTTTGCCAGGAGGTAGCATTACTTTGGTATAAACCATTACCATCTATTTGCCAAATGACAAAAAGCTCTGCCTGGCTTGCAGTCACCCTTTGTTATCCACATTCAGAAAGGGACCACCAGATAGGAATAGCTGAGATTTATCCTTGGTTGCCAAGAGGGTGCTCCTGGGACGGAATTCTCAAAAACAATAGTAGCAACTGCTTTCATCAGGCATATAGTAGTCCCCAGGGGCTGGTATAATAGCTTCAGACAGGATTAGCATGTTTACTCTGTGGCAAACAAGGAATCTTAGAGATAAAGTAACTTACCTATGACACACCTCTCTGACCCTGATGGCCGTACTCACCACCCTAGTGCCCACCCAGAGTTCTAAGTTTAGTGACACACAGTAGATTTCCTCCTGATCTAGTGATTGTATGGGCACCAGGACCTACCGAGACTTGCTGAGGCCTGCGGCCAAGCTCCTGTCGCGAATCCGTGTCTTCATCACCTCGTTGTAATCACCATTCTTGAAAATAGGGTGTGCAAACCAGCCTCCCATAAACTGAAGGTGGGATTGGGGGACAGTCAGCTTTGGCATTAGCATATGGACACACAAGGAGACAGGAACTGCCCTGCTCAGAGGGCACTGACTTCAGGAACACTCCCCCCACAACCCCTGCCTCAACACACACACAATCTAAAACTATTTCTGTAACAGGGTCATCCCCAGGAAAGGGGGAAGTTCCAGAATCCCAGTTTCACCCTAAGTGGGTGGAGTTGAGCAGGGATAAAAAGATGTTGGAGAGAGGAAATAGGAGGACAGAAGGAAGGGAGGAAGAAGGAAGCAGGATAGAGAGCAGCAAGGAGACCTGGAGGAGGCACGTGGAACAGAGCCGCATGTGAAGAAACTGCGCTTGCTTTTTGGTCTTAAACTGGTTAGAACAGACGTGGGTGAGAGACCCGTGGGGAGGTTAACAATGGCAGCTTTCATCTTGATTTTGATTTTGCTCTTTTGCTCCCGGATTTGTCTGACTCTTTCTGACCCTTTTCTATGGGTCTCTACTGAAAGGTCCTTTAGACGTGTGGCAGGCTTTTGGGCCTTGCTTTGGGCCAATCCTGTTTGGCTGGACTTTTACCCTCAAGGAGATGGGTCACTTTGGATGCTTAATTTAGTAACTATGTTTTTTGTCCTTTCTGTATTGTACCCTAATTGTATTAAAATTCCTTTCCCTTAAAGGCCTTATATGTTTGTCTTGATGCTGCGGATGGCAGAACCCATTCAGAGAGGGCTCCAGTGCTCCCTGGGGCTGGACCCTAGATCGATCTAGCAATAAAGTCTGTTTATTGTGAACCAATCGATCTCCGACATGCTGACTTGTCTCTTTGCCTTGGCTCTCCAATTCAGTGTCATACGGCCACATAGCGACCCTCCTTGAGGGCTCCAGTCCGGGTTTTATATGGACTTGCTACATGCTAAGACACAGGCTAAATCCAACAATTTGTAGAAGTAGTTTTTTTATTTAAAAGAAACCATTTTCCAGGCCTCCTTGGTGGCGCAGTGGGTTAAGCAACACACTATGAAGCTAACCGCAGCCACTGCAGCACAATTTCGATCCCTGCTGCCAGCCAGGAAATGGATCCACATGGCATAGCAGACCTCGCCTGCCTAGTCCGCTGCTCCCCTCAGCAGTGTATTTCAGTCTGTCTGCCTGTTCTGTTGCTCACTCTGTCTCTGGTGAATCCTCACACCACCCCTGCATCTCTGGCCTGTACCCCAGTTCTTGTATGCATAAATAAATAAAATCTTTAAAAAAAAGAAAATAAAAAGAAAACCTATTCCCAAATTCCGTTTAATATAGCAAGCCTATCACATCAAGAAAGAGATCATCTTTCCCCAACGAGAAAACTAAGGCACAAAAAAAATTAAGTGTTTTTTCCAAGTTCACAAAATGCCTAGATCTTAAATTTTGTCTTGCAATACAATATAATTCTCTTTCCATTAGATCATGAGAAGAGCAAAAGTGCGTGAGAGTAAGCAATTCCCAGAGGACAAACAGACCTGCATGTATCTCCTGGCTGCCTCCACATCCTCTTGGTTGGATGGGTCTCGGGGCTCAGCCCAGTCACTGTTGATGGTGATGGAAATGATGCCATTTTGACGGGCGCGGTACACATCGTTGTACAGGTGCCAGGCTTCAGCATGGGCCTTTATTAGGTTGTGGCCAACAATGTAGGGGGCAGTGCCGGGCCTAAAGGAGATTCCTTGAAACAAACACATGGATATTGAGGTAAGTGTGTGTGGTCAGAGTTCCACTCTTTACCTGCAGATGGCTTCTATGTGTTTGGGAGAAAGAATGCAGACTCCGACAAAAGGGAGAATAGAATTCAAATCCTTACTGTACTTATTAGCTGAACGTGTATCTTGTGTATCTTTGGGTGAGTCTTTGATTTCCTCTAAAATAAGCAATAGTGTTCTTTAAGAAGGTGCAGCCCCCACAAGCATTGTGATGACAGAGATACTCTGATAAATGTGGGTTTTTGTACCCATCCCCCAAGAGAGGCTCGTTCCTCTCATAAATGTACCCAGAAGAGTGTGAGCCTCAGTAATTAACATCTTGGCACTGTGGGGACCCCTGGTGAAAGGAAGTGTTGAGAACATTGCTGCCGCAGCAGCTGACACAAACTCCTTGAGAGTGAATGTTAAGGCAGGACCTCCCCTCTGAGGCTGCAGAGAGGATGCACAGAATGCCAGCCAAGACCAGTGGGAGATGCATCTGCTAGTGTTGGATTCAAATGCCTGTGCCTCTTTCCAGCCCTTACACATGATCCTGAGGAATCACATAATGAACACAAAATTGAGTCTCTGAAGTGCAGAACTAGAGGAAAGAAAACCGGATGGTTGTCAAAAGGCAAGAATAGTTTCCTTATTTAAAACTCTTAGGAGCATATCTGTTTTGGGTAACTAGGTGTTTGAATCTTTGAAAATATGCATGAAACATTTATGACCCCCAGCAGAGCCCAGGGCAGCAGAAGAAAAGACACTAACATGTCTGCAGCAGACTTAGGAATGTTGATACTCAGTAGGTTAAAGCCCATGAGCGCCCCATATTGGTTCAGGTCAGGTGAGCTCCAACCAACTAATCACTTAAGGCTTTGGGAATTACAGAAAACACACTGTGGACTGTAGAGCCTGATGAATTGTTCTTTCCCTCATCAGTTAGTCCAGGCTCTGGATCTCAGAGAGTTTCCCATCTGAGTCAGTCAGGTATAGGCCAAATATGAGACCATTTGGAGGTACTGACATGTGAAACTCATGTTTAACAAAGCTGGTGTCAGAAAAAAAAAAACACGTCTGTAGCCTCTGAGCAAAAGGCATAGATTACAGGTGCTGTCACAAAGCTTTCTTGGCCACCGCCAGTGCTCCCAAATCTCATGTCTTCGATAATCTAAGGATGTCTTGCTTCATCTGAAGAGCCTAAACTTGGGATCTCTACCCTTACCTGGAGCTGATGTTCCATAGCCATAGCCTTGGGCAGCAACAATAAAGGGCTCATTCAGTGTGATCCAAAACTTCACCTTGTCCCCCAGCCTCTCAAAGAGCACATTTGCATATTCTTTAAAATGCTGCACAATGGTCTCATTCTCCCAGCCTCCTATGTCCTGGAGGGCCTGAGGCAAGTCCCAGTGGTAAATGGTCACCTGTAAACAGCAAAATCAGCATTTCAATCACCTTGCTTTTCCTGGATCTTTGACATTAAAGTCTGCTGAGGCTGAGAATGATGAGCTCAAAAGGCCTGGTGGGAGAGGAAGCCCCAGCTCTGAAGTGTGGAAATTCCCACAGCTGCATCACAGATCCTGGATTCCAGTCCTGGCTCTGCCACCTGCCAGCTGTGGGACTCAGCTCAGACACCAGCCCCACCATATCATGGAATCATTGGGAGGCCTAAATCACATGGCAGAGCAAATGAAAGTGGTCACACTGGCAGCTCTTGTATATTAGGGATCACACTCACGAACACTCACTATCAGAGATGAGAAATGCTATTGCCTCAGGACCTGCCTGCAGTGACTAGACCCGAGTGTTTTGTGAAAATCTCATGTTCCAGAAGGATGGAGGTATCTATCTGTAAGGACACATCCCCAAGGACATCCCCTAATAAGCCCTGAAGTTCATCCTATGCACCCAGGAACCCATTCCTGAGGGGGGGCCACTTTGCCCAAGACAGGGTCTGCTCTGCCCTCATTTTTCCATGTCACTATCCACCATCAGTCCAGGCCAAGACTGAAAAATCCTTCCTCTGTTTGCCTACTCACCCACCCATCCAAATTCTCCTCTTTGTTTACAACCTACACCTCCCTGAAGCATTTCCTGACCACAGCACTTTTCCTATTTGTGGTGTCTGCAGGCCCTCAAGGACACAGTCAATTGACCCTGAGCTACATGAAAGGTCACACAGGCCCCTCACTCAGGCCCCTCACCCAATCCCCTCCCCCAGGCTCCCAGGGCAGCAGTTCTGAGAAGTCAGCAGTGACAAAGATAACATGGTGACAGCAAAACAGCAAGTTGCTCTTGATGTGGAATAGGATGACAGGTGACTCACATAGCTCAATCCCAGTAGAATGAGGCCTGGAAATGCAGGTGGACCTGAACACAACCTAGGAGTCTTCGATATGGATCACCACCAATGGACAATTTCTTCCCACCACAACTTTCCCACCAGAAGGAACGTCAAAATTTTCCACTCCAAAGTACCCAGCCTATAAAAAGCCCATAGCCTGTAACCTGAGTGTGACTCACCCACCCCTCCCCCCCAACTCCCACTCTGGGGATTGGAGAACCTCACCGGGGAGCACAATAAAAGTTCCTGCTGGTCAGAAACATGGCCTGGTTCTTTCGTTCTCTCTCCCTTTATTTATCCCTTTATCCAACCATGCCGAAACCTTTCACTACAAGCTCTGATTGATGTTCAGAACTGTGTACGATGAACCTCACTGTCCACCTCACTGTCCACTGTGCTGCAGGCCAGCCATAGGCCACCCTCCATTTCTCAGCATTCACATCATCAATGCTGCAAGACTGGTTTTGTAACAGGGTGGTCCCCAGGAAAGGGGGAAGTTCCAGAATCCAGTTCTGCCCTAAATGGGTGGAGTTGAGCAGGGATAAAAAGATGTTGGAGAGAGGAGATAGTGTTACAGGGCAACCCTAATATAAATGGGTTTCCCACACTGGGTTTTCTACCCACGTGCTCAGAAGACTAAAAGTCTCAACTCCAGGTACACGTGTTAAAAGTTATTAGCACGTTTTATTTTATGAAAGAAAGGGGAATAAAATAGTAATAACACTAAAGGAAAAAGAAAGGGATACAAATCCACAAATACTCTACCAGATCTAAGCAATGGCGCGCTGAGAGCTGGCTCTGAGTTGAATGAGATTGCTCCGAAGGCAGGGGTCTGGCTTCTCAGTCAGAGAGAGTGTCTCCCAGGCTCACCTCTCGGCTTCATAGCCAGCTTGGCTGCTTAACTCCACTTTCAGGTCCCAGTAATCCACTCTTCGATAATCATTTTATCGGATTTGTGGTTTTGGAACACTGATGGTCTGGAGTGGGGGTTGGAGTCCACACACCCATAATCCATTTAGGACCACCTTTCCCCCTAACAATTGGAGGACAGAAGGAAGGGAGGAAGAAGGAAGCAGAATAGAGAGCAGCAAGGAGACCTGGAGGAGGCACGTGATGCAGAGCCACATGTGAAGAAACTGCGCTTGCTTTTTGGTCTTAAACTGGTTAGAACAGACGTGGGTGAGAGACCCGTGGGGAGGTTAACAATGGCAGCTTTCATTTTGCTCTTTTCATTTTGATTTTGCTCTTTTGCTCCCAGATTTGTCTGACTCTTTCTGACCCTTTTCTATGGGTCTCTACTGAAAGGTCCTTTAGACGTGTGGCAGGCTTTTGGGCCTTGCTTTGGGCCAATCCTATTTTGGCTGGACTTTTACCCTCAAGGAGATGGGTCACTTTGGATGCTTAACTTAGTAACTATGTTTTTTGTCCTTTCTGTATTGTACCCTAATTGTATTAAAGTTCCTTTCCCTTAAAGGCCTTATATGTTTGTCTTGATGCGGCGGATGGTAGAACCCATTCAGAGAGGGCAGGTTTGGGGGTTCTGGGGTGCTCCTCTCCCTGCACTGTAACAGATTGTTCCAACGCAAGGAAAGAAGTCCAGAGATTTCTCTGGGAGGGAGTATGGTCTGGCTAAGGTGCACAATCTCCCAGCTCTACAGCAAGGGACACACAGCTTCACAGAACTAGCACCTCCAGCCCTTTAGCACATATTTGAGGGGTGGTAGTGGTGGGGGATTTTGGTGACAGCAAAGTGTCTTATTGTAACATTTCAAGTACTTTTGCCTAGCATTCCTACTCCTATGATCACATTCTACAAATACGTTTCCACATATGCAAAATTACATATGTCTATAATTACATGTTGTAGTATTGTCCATAATGGCAAAAGAGTGGGAATGTCACAGAGAAGAGTCTACTAACAGGGGGAGATGACGTCACCATCATGGCAGTGAAGAGACTCTAGGATTGAACTCTCCCACAAAAACAATCAAAAAGGAGAATAGCCACGAAATCCAGGCAGCTCATGTTCTGCCCAGGACAAGCTGAAGAAGTTGGTGACCCAGTTAGAGGGAAGGTGGAAAAACCAGAGAATGGAAGAAGAGAGGCTTAAATTTGGCTCCCTACTCCCTGCTCCTACCCACAAAGCCAGCACACTTCTCCTGGGAGGAAAGAAGAAGGAAAGAAAGTTTGCCATGTGGATGAATCCAATATAATTGGAAGGCTTCATGGAGAACCATGTGTTCAGGCAGGGGCAATGGGATTGAAAACACAGGGGCAGGTTGCAGGGGCTGCTGGAGAGCCCTCCTGGTGCAGAGGTCCCCTTCCTTCCCCACTTCCCTTCCCCCCAGAGTCCTGTGGGAATAAACACAGTACTGAAGTTTTTAGGAAGACCACTGGAGCGACCTAATGACTCTAGAAAGGACATCAAATTAACCAGCAGCAAGAGGTGGAGCCTTGAAGGGCTGGTCTTTACACAGGGGTCCTCTAGATACCATAAGCCCCAAGATGGAAGGAGACATAAGAAACCCACACATCTGCCCACCTACCACAGGGGACCAGAAAAAGTGCCAAAGGTTTCTAAACCCACAGTGGCAGTAGAGACCTTCAGAGACTGTTAGGCACTCTACAGTTAACACCGCAAAAAGGGAATGCTTTCTATATCCTCCCTCAATACAGAACAAGGGAGACAGCGGACTCCGGGAAAACTAATTTATGTAGGCATATGGCACTTCCAGTAGACCAGATTAACACAGCAAGGACCAGCACACGGGGACTCTCAGAGTCTTTTCCAGTTCTCCTCTTTCCCCCTCTACATTATTACCATTCTCTCTTCTCTTTCTGCCCCTTCGCTTCTCCCTTCTCCTTCTCTTCCCTTTCACTTCTATCTAACCCTTATTTTTTTCTATCGCCATGGTTCCCTTTACATTTTCATACTGCCCTAGTCTTTCCTTCTACCCCTTCTTTCACTCCTCATTCTCTTTTAATCCCAATATTCTTCTGAGATATGCCTAGAAGGACCTACAGATCAACTGAGAAAAACATCCCACCCAGTCTTCAGGCACCTCACAGAGACTTGGCATCAGACAGGAGGCACAGGGCTCTTCATGTGGCTCTTCAACAACACTGGCTGAGAAATCGCATACCATCCTCACACCGTGGGCTGGAAAAACAGGGGGTCCTGCTGCAAAACACAGCTCAGAGCAGCATCTTCTAGATCAAAGAGCGCCCAGATGTGTAACTAGTCACAACGGCTTAGACGACAGACACATCCAAACTTCAACAAGAGAAAATAGAAGTCATGCCCACCAGCACCAGTGTACAGGGGCACTACAATAGAGCAAGTTGAAAGCCAACAATGGGAAGAAAGAAAAATACAAGGGATCGGGCCTCCCTGGTGGCGCAGTGGGTTAAGCAACACACTATGAAGCAGAACGCAGCCACTGCAGCATGAGTTCGATCCCTGCTGCCGGCCAGGGGGGGGACCCACATGGCGCAGCAGACCTCTCCTGCTGTACCCGCTGCTCCCCTCAGCAGTGTACCTCTGTTGATCTGCCTGTTCTGCTCCCTGTTCTCTGTGGTGAATCCTCTAACCACCCCCACACCTCTGGCCTGTACCCCAGTGCTTGTATGCATAAATAAATAAATCTTTAAAAAAAAAAAAAAAAAGAAAAATACAAGGGATCAAGTAGGTCCTTCCAGAAACAATATACCACAGAAAGAAAACAAACCTCCAGAACATGAGAATATAGATACAGAAGAGTATCTTCACCTAAGAGAAAAAAATGCATAAAGGTCATGATGAAAACAATTAAAGAGCTAAGGGAAATTATAGAAAGAGATAAGAATATAGTCAGTGAAATGAGGAAGAAAACAAAGGAGTTAGAGGATAACCAAAGACTAGTGGAGGAGTAAGAATTCTGGAAAAAGCCTTGAAAATAGAAGAAATGGAAGAACAAATCAGTGCCCTTGAAGATACAGACATAAAAAGAACCACAAAAGAAAAGGAAAGAAAAGTACAAAGGAAAAAGAATTGAAGAAATTTCTGACACCATGAAAAGAGGAAATATTAGAATCATAGGTATCCCAAAAGGAGAGGAAAGGGAAAAAGGAACAGAGCAATTATTCAAGGAGATAAGTGAAAAGAACATATAAAGCATGATGAAGGAATGAAAACACACATACACGAAGCTAGCAGTGTTAGGGGGAAGGGTAGTCCTGAATGGATTACACAGATGGGTTATGGACTCCAACACCCATTCCAGACCACAGGTATTCCAGAACCACAAATCCGATAATATGATTATGGAAGAGTGGATCACTGGGACCTGAAGGTGGAGTTAAGCAGCCAGGCTGGCTATAAAACCAGAGAGGTGAGCCTTGGGCTTTCTCTTCCTTTGGCGCCACCTCCCTTGAATCAGAGCCAGCTCTCAATGCGCCATTGCGTTCCAGCTCAGAAGATCTGGTAGGATATTTATGGATTTGTATCCCTCTCTTCTCTTTGTGTTATTACTGCTTTATTCCCCTTCTTTTGCAAAATAAAACCCTTTAGTAACTTTTTTCACCTGTGCCTGAAGTTGAGGCTTATTATAAAAGTCTTCTGAGCGTGTGGGTGAGGACCCAGTGAGGGAAACCCATTTTTTTTTTAAAGATTTATTTATTTATGCATACAAGCACTGGGGTACAGGCCAGAGGTGTGGGGGGGGGGTGAGAGGATTCACCACAGAGAGCAGAAAGCAGAACAGTCAGATCGATGGAAGTACACTGCTGAGGGGAGCAGCGGGCACAGCAGGAGAGGTCTGCCGCACCATGTGGGTCCCGCGCCTGGCCAGCAGCAGGGATCGAACTCATGCTGCAGTGGCTGTGGTTTGCTTCATAGTGTGTTGCTTAACCCACTGCGCCACCAGGGAGGCCCAGGGAAACCCATTTTATATTAGGGTTTCCCTGTAACAGAAGGACTCCAAATTACTACAATGAAAATAAAGCTACATCAAGACACATAATAGTAAAGTTTTCAAAAGTCCAAGAAAAGGAAAAAATAATGAAACTGATGAGGTGAGGAAACAGACAACATACAAAGACAAACCAATTAAGATGACATCAGACTTCTCTGAGAAAACACTACAGGCAAGGAGAGAATGGAGGGATGTATTTAATAAACTCCAAATTAACAAATTCCAACCAAGAATACTCTACCCTGCAAAACTCCCTGGAATCAAATAGAAATGCATGTTCATATATCACATATATGAACAACGAATTTTTGACAAACAAGCAAAGACTATAAAATGGAAAAGTACAGTATTTCAATAAATGGTGCTGGGAAAACTGGACTGCTGCATGTAAAAAAAACCAACATGCCTCACACCATGCACAAAAACAACTCAAAATGGATTAAGGTATTAGACATAAGACCTGAAACCATAAAATATGTAGAAGAAAAAGTAAGCAAAAACTACATGACATACTTCTCGGTAACATCTTTAAATTCACAGCACCTAAAGCAAAGATAGTGAAGGAAAAGATAAACAGTAGGTACTACATCAAACTAAAAAGCTTTTGTATAGCAAAAGACACATTAACCAAAACAAAGACACCACAAAAGTGGGAGAAATTTTTGCACACAACACTACTGACAAGGGACTGATCATAAAGAGCTACAAAAAGCTGACCAGACTAAACAAAAACAAAAGGAACAATCCATTCAAAAGATAGGCAGAAGAGCTAAAATGACATTTCTCTAAAGAGGAAAAGCAAATGGCCAAAAGGCATATGAAAAAATGTTCAACATCTCTTGTAATCAGAGAAATGCAAATCAAAACCACAATTCTCACCAGTGAGAATGGCATATATCGAAAAAAAGAGCAAAAGCAAATGTTGGCGAGGATGTTTAGAAAAAAGAACTCTATTACACTGCTATTGGGAATGCAAACTGGTCCAACCAGCAGTGTGGAGGGTCCTCAAACTACTTAAAATGGAGCTCCTATATGATCCAGCAATCCCACTCCTAGGAATTTACCCAAAGGACACAAAAACACTAATTCAAAAGCACACCTGCACACCTATGTTTCTCATGGCACTTTTCACAATAGGCAAGCAATGGAAACAACTCCAATGCCCCCAAATAGATGACTGGATGAAGGAGATGTGGTATAATCTACACAGTGGAATACTATGCAGCAATCAAAAAGACAAACCCATGCAATTTGCAGCAACATGGATGGAGCTAGAAAGGATTATGCTCAGTGAAATAAGCCAGAAAAAAGGAAAGGAAAAATATACGGTTTTACTTATAGGAAGAATGTTTAAGAAACAAGGAGTAGAGGAAAATTATTTACGATAAATTAAAAATCAAAATCAACATATAATCAACTATATATTATAAAATCAACTATAAATCTGAAACATTACCTAGGGGAGGAGGAGGGAAAAGGAACAAAATGGGTGGGAAGAGACAAGAGCCTATGGTGATGATGCTCAAGTGAACTGGTGATGGAAACTTCATAGGGACGAGAAATGTACACTGTACAAAATGAAAAATAATGTAAGGTATATATATATAAAATTTTAAAAAAAGAGAAACATCTGTTTTTTGTGGAAAAAAGTCTACTAACAGGAAGGGGCAAACAGAATTCCACTTAACTAAAAATAAAGAACAAATGAGGAACGTGTGCATGAATGTGGAGATGTCTAAGTACCGTTAAATCAAACCAATTAATATGCATGTATCCTGTCACGAAAACACACACACTGGTTTACACACGAAAGGATCATGAGAGTATAGCAAACTTGATTGTTTGGAAGGAGGGCACCCAGGTAGGTGAGGGTCATTGCTACAAGGGAAATCTTCACAGCAGTTCCTTTTGTTCCTTTTGTGCTTTTTGAATTCTATACATTTTAGTTTACTGCCAATGCAAACCTTAAATTCAGAAACAGTACTCTGTGCACACAATAAATATGCTCCCCACCCAGCTGCTCCTCACCTGGGGCTTGATGTTGGCAGCCAGCAGTGCGTCGATGAGCCGCACATAGTAGTTGAGGCCTGCTTCATTGATGTGCTTGGTGGTTCCATCTGGGAGCACGCGAGACCAGGAGACAGAAAAGCGATAGTGGGACACACCCAGGTTCTGCAATGCGACCACATCCTCTGCAATCTTGTGATAACTATCACAGGCCACATCTCCCGTGTCATCATTTCCAACCCTTAATGGTGTGTGAGAAAAGGTATCCCAGATACTGAGTCCTTTGCCATCTTCTCTCCATGCACCTTCAATCTAAAGATGACAAGACATGGTCTCATTAAGTTCTGTAGTCAAAGCCTCACAAGTTGCTTTCTGTCAGGGCTGCGTCCCAGGCAGGATGTCAGTCAGGAGCCCCTCCCCTGGAGCCTTCTCTGGCCAGGCTCCAATGTCTGAACACCCCCAGCTTTCTGTGCAGCCTTTCTGTACAGCAAGCACTGCCATGCTGCATTGCGCACATGAGCACTGGTGACTGGCTTCCTACAAAGGGTGAGGTCTGGGTGGTGTGTCCCAGCAGTCAACCTAGCAGTGTCTGGTACATGTGGGAGGTCACTGAAGATCTGAAAGATCGATTCCATGTGCCTGAATCCCAACGATGGCCCAACAACTCCCAATGATTTTACTATGAAGACAGCATTTCTAATCAGGACATGCATCACTGTCAGGGCTTCCTTTTCCTCCTCCCATCTGGACCTACAGAGAAACTACAAGGCACTGGACAGATGCCTACCTACATTTGGGGAGACTGAAAGGCACAATTTCTAGAACTGACTTTCAAATGTATCCACATACATGGTGTGCTATTATGTGACTGGACATAGCTAAGGCAGTGCTGGCATTCTACTAAGAAAGCACAACGTGGTGCCCTGTGATTGTGGTGGCATCAGGACCAGCAGGAACATACTACATGTGGACCATCAGAGTGGGGTAGATGGCCTCAGTGGCTGGGGGGTGTAGTGGCAGAAGGATGCGTAAACAAATAAATATGGTAAGCAAATGAGGAGCCACATACTCCCCTATGGATTAAGAAGATATAAATATGGAAAATGGGAAGGCTAGCATTTCCCTTGTGGAATGGAACTGAAAATATCCATGTGACTTGTGGTTTTTAATATGAAGATGTGGATGTTGAAAAACACATAAGTGCACACGTATATGCACATACAAACATGCATTTCCCAGCTCTGACTACACCAAGGGCCTAGGCATAATACCCCAGGCCCAGTGGGCACTCCTAACACCCAAATCTTGGTTTCACTAAAACACTTGTTAGAGAAACTGAATTATTTATGTTAATAATATAGTACATGAGAGTTGACAGAAAGAATTAAAAAAAAAAAAAGAGAAACTGAATTACATGAATGACTAGGACAAAAGAGAAATGAGCTTTAGGCATTTGTTATTCCAGAAGGAAGTAAGGAAGCACTCAAGAGGGCTCAGGGTCAGCTAAAAGGCACTCCCCTTAGCAAAATTCAGGACAACTGGAACATCTTGATATGTATCAAAGAATATAACTTTGATATAACCCTTAGAATAAAATAGGGCTCCATGAAGTTATATGGATGATAGACATTTAAACATAAGCTTAACTAAATAAGTAAAAAGAAAAAGTTCAACTTCTCTACCAAAAGCCACCTAATAAATATAAAAGGAAAGATGAAATACGAAAAACTACCCTTTGGCAGCCATTATAGTGCTGATTCAGACAAATGGTAGCACAGCTGCTAAAACTACTGGGTGAAATTTGATGATGAACAGGATATTTATGTAGTCTCAAGTAGTTCTTCACAAAACATTTTACAGTGGAGGAACTTTTTAGACCCTTTCTTGTTCAAATAATAAAATGTACAAAAGTTTATGTGTTGAGCAAAGAGAATAAAATAATCATGTTAAAATGTTAACATTTGTGCTAATCGGGAGAAGATAATGGGAGTCCTCTGTACAATTTTTGCAATTTATCCCTATGTTAGAAAGGATTTCCAGGGCCTCCCTGGTGGCGCAGTGGGTTAAGCAACACACTGTGAAGCAAACCGCAGCCACTGCAGCACGAGTTCAATCCCTGCTGCCGGCCAGGGAGGGGACCCACATGGTGCAGCAGACCTCTCCTGCTGTGCCCATTGCTTCCCTCAGCAGTGTACTTCCGTTGATCTGCCTGTTCTGCTCCACGCTCTGTCTGTGGTGAATCCTCTCACCTCCCCACACCTCTGGCCTATACCCCAGCTCTTGTATGCATAAATCAATAAATCTTTAAAAAAAAAAAAAAAAAAAGAAAGGATTTCCAAATAAAAGGTTTTTTTTAAAAAAAGGTTTAAAAAAAGGAGTTGAGGGGGCCTCCCTGGTGGCGCAGTGGGTTAAGCAACGCACTATGAAGCAAACCACAACCACTGCAGGACAAGTTTGATCCCTGCCGCTGGCCAAGGAGGGGACCCATATGGTGCAGCAGACCTCTCCTGCCTCGCCCACTGCTGCCCTCAGCAGTGTGTTTCAGTCAGTCTGCCTGTTCTACTCCCCGCTCTGTCTGGTGAATCCTCTCACCTCCCGCGACTCTGGCCTGTACCCCAGCTCTTGTATGCATAAATAAATAAATCTTTTTAAAAAATTAAAAAATAAATTAAAAAAAGGAGTCGATGGCACCTAATTAGAAAATCAACTGTATAAAGACTGACATCCTTCTTCAGTCATTCTTCACACTGCTAATTAGAAGATCCAATGTGGTAGAAGTGAAATGTGTTCCTGCTCATGCAAATAGACACTCAAGATGTGGATTGGCTAAAAGTCGTCAAGACACTCCCTATCTTTTTTTGAAGATTTATTTTATTTATGCATACAAGTACTGGGGTACAAACCAGAGGTGCAGGGTGGTGAGAGGATTCACCAGAGATAGAAAGGGGAACAGAACAGGAAGATCAACTGAAACACACTGCTGAGGGGAACACTGGGCATGGCGGGAAAGGTCTGCTGTGCCATGTGGGTCCCCTCCTTGGCCAGCAGCAAGGATCAAACTTGTGCTGCAGTGGCTGCGGTTTGCTTCGTAGTGCATTGCTTAACCCACTGCACCACTGGGGAGGCCCCAACACTTCCTGTATTTAAGAGATTCTTGATAGTCTTTCCACAGACAAGGCTGAAGAATCCAACAAGGCCTGCAGCCCTTGAACAACCTCCTAAGCCATCCTGCTTCCTGCTAGAATGTGTATAGTGGTGGCTCTCAGCTGAGGCTTAATTTGTTCCCTGAGACTGCAATTTTTTAAGGCATTTTGGTTGTTACTACCATAGAAGGAATCTGCTGGCATCTAGTGGGTTCCAGACAAACATCCTACAATACACAGGACAAACCCCACAACAAAGGGTTATCCTTCCAAATGTCAGTTAAACTAAGTTGGAAAAAATACTACAGGGAAATATTTGACTGAATACAAGTTATAAAATTCAACCTCAAACTTGGTGTTTCCTGAGTGAGCACTGCAGAAGGTGCTGGCCAGAGCTTCTAATGGGACCCAGAATCAGTGTTTCCTCTAACACAGACAGCAGGACACATGAAAAGCTTTTATGCACCTGTATTTAGTTAACATGTGTCCGAATATGCAGGATTTGGTCTGAGACTTCATTGTAACTCGACAGAGCTTTTCTCTGGGAGTAAGTAGCCCTCACCCATGACAAAACATAGTCAGTGGATGTTGATCATCTAGGAAAGCACCCAAGAGCTGAGCACACCCAGAGTCAGGTCACTTACACCTCTAAGCTGCCCAGGCTCCATACCAGGCAGACAGAGCCTGCATCCAAGAAAACCAATGAGGCAGAAGAGGTAAAGCAGGGACCCACAACTATGTATAAGCAAATCACTCTTTACCTTGTTTCTTTTCCTAAGAAAAAGCAAAACCCACCCTATTTTCTGTATCAGTGAATCTCACTGGACACAAGTAAGGGAATATAGTATGATATTGTAGGAACATCAGAAAAAGCTGGGCTTATATTAAAGCCAGTTTGAGCAAATCACCCACATTATAGATGAGGAGAGAAATAAAAGCATTCAGAGAAAAATCTCCCTATTTGCTTGTCTTTGCCCAGGTGTTTCTGTCTCAGCTTTACCTGCTCACACCCATCTCAGCACATGACCAAACTGCTCACCTGCATTTGGGAGTGTAAAGAAGCCAGGCTATTGGAAAGAAGTATTCAGATTCGCTTCCTGACACTCCACCTGCCCTCCCACAAAGAGATCCACGAAACCCGTTGCGCATGTGCCTGCCCTCTCTGCCAACAAAGCCAGCACAGAGTAGGTCCGCAATCAAAGTTGTAAACTGTTCTGAACTCCTCACCTGATACGCAGCAGAAGCCGCACTCCAGATAAAGCCCTCAGGAAACTGTCCGTAGAGAAACTCGTCCTCCTTGGGCAGCGGCATGCCGTTGTTGGCAATGAGCTCTGTGTAGTACCGAGCTGAGGTTCTAGCTGTGCGAGGCCTGTTCACATGGTTGAAATCAACATGGTACAGTCCAAACTTGACTGTGTAGCCGTTCAGCCACTCAAAGCTGTCCATCAGAGATTGCGCAGAATACCCTCGGAGGTTGACACCATCAAGCCTGTAGGCTGGGAACATCCCAAAGGGCTTTACACCAGAGAAGAGCTTTACACCAGGAGGGCAGGTCCAAGAGGTCAGCCAAGTGCTGGCTCCTCAACTGCAGACAGTAGTCCAAGGTCATCACCTCGTATGCTCAAGTGGGTACCCCTTGGTAGCTACATGGTCTCAGTCTAGCGTTCCTCCTGCCAGCCCTGATGCCTAAGGGGAAGTATTAATGACTGATCTTTCCAAATAACTCCTTTGTGGTCTAGGGATGTGTCTCAGAGTCAATCATCTCAGCCCACTTTGGAAGCTGAACCAGAAGTGTTACTTACAAGACTCTCATTTTTGGGATTCATGGAACCCAGCAAAATATAAACTCCCCAGTGGTAAAAAAATTAACTGTTCATTGCTATATCCCAGGCACCAAGAACAGAACTCATCACACCGTGGTCGCTCAATAATATGAATGGACCCAAGATAATATTCTCTTGGGATTCCAGGTGTACCCATTTGGGGACATGATCATCACTTTTTTCAGATTATAGACGGGATCTATGTAACCCAGCAAGGGAAGCGGGCATAAAAGAGAGATCTGTTCATGGTTCCTTTTCCACTCTGCCAATCCATTTCAGAAAGGCGACATAAGGACACTAGAAGATTTTGAAAGGGGGACACGAAGCCTCACATACCTTTCAAAGCCTCGTTGACGTAGGTTTTATGGTAAAATAGCCTATCGGTGTCCTCCACTTTTGGATTTGTTAGACCCACTCCGTTTTCAGTGATGTAAATGGGGATGTCACCATATTCCTCCTTGATCCAGTTGAGCAGTCTTCGGAGCCCCCAGGGCACAGCTCCGTTCAACGCTGTGGTGGGCCAGGAAGGGTCATCCTCCTCAACTGTCTCCAGGTCATCTTCGTAGGAGGGGGGGTTGAGCCTGGGTGTCGTGTACCGCACAATTTTGGAGGAATAGGTGTTGAGGCAGAAAACGTCAGCCGTAGACCTGATGTACCGCTTCTCTTCCTCCGTGAAGCTTGGCAGACGGGAGGTGGCTAGGTGCTGGAGTTCACTCCTGTTCCCCACTTTCCACTTCATGGCATCAGGATAGTCTCCATTTCGGAAAATAGGGTGGGCAAACCAGCCCAGGGAGAACTGCAGCCATCGGTCGGCAGCCTCCACATCTCTTGGGATCCCTGGGGACTTGGGTTCGGCCCAGTGCGCACCGAGGCTCAGAGAGATGACCCCCTTCTGCTGCTGCCTGTATTGCTCATCGTAGGTGTGATAGACCTTGGCATGGGCTTTGATGAGAGCATGGCCGATCTTATAAGGAGCCGAGCCTGGGTCCTTCACATTTGGGGGGAAATCGCCCGTCCCGTAACCTAACCAGGCCTGGTATGTGGGCTCATTAAAGGTCATCCAGAACTTGACTCTGTCACCAAATGTCCTGAAGCAAAAGTCTGCATAGCTGTTAAACAACCCAATCAAGTCAGGATTCTCCCAGCCTCCACTATCCTGGAGGGCCTGGGGCAGGTCCCAGTGGTACAGTGTGACCATGGGAGTGATGTTCCTAGCCAGCAAGCCATCAATCAGCCTGTTGTAATAATCAACACCAAGTGCATTGATAGAATTGGTTCTCCCAGTTGGGAGGATCCGAGACCAGGAGAGAGAGAAGCGATAGGCATTTACCTTCAGCGCCACAAGCATATTCAGATCAGCATCCAGTTGGTGATAGCTGTCACAGGCTATGTCTCCGGTGGCATTGCCCTTCACAGGATTCCCTGGTGTGTGGGTGAAGTTGTCCCAGATGCTGGGGCCCTTGCCCTCATCATCCCAGCCGCCTTCTATCTGGTAGGCTGATGAGGACACACCCCATAGAAAGTCATCGCGAAATGTGCCATGACAGAACAAATCTCTTTCGAATTTGGGCTGCCTGGAGAACTTTTCCCAAACTACTTTAGCCTTGGAGGGCACCTCTGATGGAAAACTGAAGCTTCTGATTTTAGGGGAGACGTTTCCTCTAGGGGGAGGAGACAGCCTTTTTGCCACCTTTGGGAGGAAACCGTTCTTTTCAACGATGTTTGAGAATGAGTAGGCAGATTTCCTTGGAGTCCTTGGCCTGTTGCTGTTGCTGAAGTTGACGTAGTGCAGCCCGAACCTCTGGCTGTAACCAGAGGGTCCTTCGTAGCCATCAATAAGGGAACGAGCAATGTAAGATCGTACATCTACTGAGTCCTCCTTGACAGCTGCAAGACAAAAGGAAATCAGGGATTATTTTACAGACTATAGAAATGGTCCCTGAGAGCATAGCTTTAGGGATTAAAGACTCTTATTATAGTTGCTTTTAAAAATGTTCTCTTGGGCCTCCCTGGTGGAGCAGTGGGTTAAGCGACACACTATGGAGCAAACCGCAGCCACTGCAGCACGAGTTCGATCCCTGCTGCCGGCCAGGGAGGGGACCCACATGGCGCAGCAGACCTTTCCTGCCTCACCTGCTGCTCCCCTAGTAGTGTATTTCGGTCGATCTGCCTGTTCTGCTCCCCACTCTGTCTCTGGTGGATCCTCTCACCGCCCACACTTCTGGCCTGTACCCCAGTGCTCGTATGCATAATAAATAAATCTTTTTAAAAAATAAAAATAAAAATGTTCTCTTTTGACATGAAAGTTTGGGAAGTGATTGGTTACCTCAAAAAATAGAACCCATTAATGCCTCAGAATGAATGAAAGGAAAATTGATAAGACAAAACATCCAATCACCCCTATAGCTAAGTTGCAACCCAATGGGCATCCCTATCTTAAAATGAATATAAGAGAATGTGTGCCCCATCAGCTAGTATTAGGATTCTCTGTGTTTTTTTTTTAATATCATTAGTCTATATAAAAGAGATAGGGATATTATATGATGAAATATTTCAGAACTCTGATGATTAGATTTTCACAGTGATGCCATTTCAGTCATGATTTATTTTAGCCTTCATACTTTCCAGAAGGTCACAACTCTAAATAAGAAGTACTTCTTGCTGCCTAGTACTTTGCTACCTCTGTATTCTGAGAAAATTGATGTCCAACTTTCATACTAACTGGTTTGAATCTCTCCACCCTTTCCTTCATTACCTGATTCAACTGCCATTACTACTACTTGCAGTACATTTCTTTGAGATTTTTTAGGAAGCACAATGCCTCCTTTGGTTCCAGTTTCAGCTGCACTTTCATACTCTGTTCTTTCCCTGAGAGGAGAGGCCTGCAATCCTGCCCTCTGGACATATGAATCAATGCCCTAGTTTTATGCAGAATATATAATTTATTAAAAGTGTGCTTTTGTTTTTCTGTATGTATGTTTAATGCTACTAATATAAAATGATCAAAAATTCCATGTTACAAAAGAACAGGTGTAAAGAAATGTATTCCCTGGTAGAGTGGATTGAATGGAGACGCCCAAAAGGATCTGACCATTTCTAACTCCTAGTACTTTTTGGAAAAAAGATCTTACAGCTGTAATTAAATAAAGGATCTTAAAATGAGGTCATCCTAGATTAACTGGCTAGGCCCTAAGCCCAAACCAAACATCCTTATAAGAGACCTGGCAGAGGAGGCCATTTTAAGATAAAGGCAGAGATTGAAGGGAGGCAGTCATAGTCAAGAAATGCCTGGAGTCCCCAGAAAGTGAACAGGTAAGGTTAGCTTCTCCCCTTGAGACCTGGCAAGAGAGTGTCCCTATAGAAATCTCAATTTCAGATCTCTCATCTGGAAAAGAATAGTCTAGTCTGTTGACCAAGGACTGGAACCAAAACAAGGCGGTGACTGAGGGTTTCACATTGGAACCAGCAAAGTAGTAAGCTCCTCTTTCACCAGGTTACACAGCCTCAACAAACAATGCCTTACAAGAGATAGGTCAAGTTGCTCATTCAGTCAATAATTTAGTAAGCACCTATTTTGTTGGGCTGTGCTCAACTCTGAGAACATAAATATGAGTAAAATCTCCATAAATTAGTAGATGAAGAGCTGGGCCTGAACAGAAAGACCTATGGCTCCCCCTTCACTGACGATTTGGGCATGTCATTTAATCTCTCAGAGCAAGGGTTCCCATAGTCTTTTTTTTTTTAAAGGTTTATTGATTTATTTATGCATACAAGGGCTAGGGTGTAGTGCAAAGGTGTGGGGGAGGGGGCAATGGGGAAGGAAGACAATGCACCAGAGACAGAGTCGGGGTTTAACAGGCAGATCTCCTGAAGTACACTGCTGAGGGGAGCAGCGGCAGAGAGGTCTGCTGTGCCATGTAGGTCAACTCCCTCACCAGGGATTGACCACATGTGACAGTGGCTATGGATAGCTTGACAGTGTTGAGACTTAATCCCTTGACAGTGTTGAGACTTAATCCCATGTGCCATCAGGAAGGCCCCAGAGTCTTTTTTGAAGCTTATACCTGCCTCTGTTTACTGCATTAGGCTGTTTCAAGGTTCACTTTAGATGTTAAGAAATTTCAATTCGTGAAAACTACAGAATTGATGCTAAGCCAAATACAGTCAAGTAAGAGAGGGCAGCTGACCTCACCAAAATGTGCATCTCAGTCTCTCCTGTGGTGCCCAGGTATCACACCCAACTATCTCTCACCTAGTCTAGATAAGGCCTTCAATCTTCTTAACATAGCTCTCGAGGTAGTGACCTGGCCACTAGTGATTGATTAGAACTGACACATGAATAGACACCTACTTATTTTGCAGGAAATAAAAAGATGAAGTATATGTGCTTCATAGGTACTTTAGGTACAACTGTAAATATAATATGGATCAACTGAATCAAAGTGAATGATGTGGAATTTTATAACCACCTAAAGGAGATGGAGATCAATGTGACTGGAGCAATGAGGGAAGTTTTAATGGACTGGAGTCCCAACTTAAATGTCCCAGGCCGTCCTGTAATGCCATCATCCTATGTTGCAAATTTTTGTGTTCATCTCTAGACCAAGTTCCCTTTGGCAAAGGATTATATATGTTTAATATTGTTCCTGTCTTGCAGTTTGTGTACACAACAAGCACACATCAAAATTTGTGCAATAAATGCATTAAGACATATGGTTTTATGAAACGGTAAGACTCAGAAGGGTAGGAAATAAGAACAGAGTAGTGAAGATTTGAGGCTTTACAGGGAAGGGAGTTGTGAAGCTGGTGTAAAGGATTCATGAAATTATTACTAATACTAATTTGGGGCTTCTTGAGAGACTTCATCCTGTAAAGGCAAACCTTGCCAGCCTAAGGAAGGACCACCCACCTCTCCATCACCATCACAGCTTACCCTTGAGCACCTCATTGATGTACTGGTTGAAGTAGTTTACTCTCAAGGAGTCATCAAGGAGATCTTCACTTTCCCCTGTGGGCATGCCATTCCCAGCCAAGTAGATGGGAACTTCTCCTCTCGTATATTCCAAGGATACGAACCGCAAAAGCCTCCTTATACCCCAGGGCACGACACGAATCCAAGGGGAGGAGGTCTGAGGCCATTCAGGGTCCACGTGTTGGGAGAAGCCTCCAATGGCGTCATAGCTGGGGCTACAGGTACCTTGTGGGGCCTTGCTGATGAGGTGGGAAGTATAATGGGACAGACCTAGGAAATCGGCAGAGCCTTTCAGGAGCTGCTTCTCTGCCTCGCTGAACTCAGGAAGCTGGGCCACAGCACTAGGGCACCGTTTGTTCACCTCTTGGATCTGGGCCTTCAGGACAGCTGGGTAGTCTCCATTCACAAAGATGGGGTGTGCAAACCAACCCAACATAAAGTGCAAGAAACGCTCAGAGGCTCTCAGGTCCTCGGGCCTGTCTGGGGACAAGGGTTCTGCCCAGTCTGAGTTCAGCACGATGCCCACTTGCCCCTGCTGCTGTGGGCGGTGGTGGCTGTTGTACCGGTGCCAAGCTCTGGCATGGGCCTTCAGGACCATGTGAGTCACCTGGTGAGCGAGGAAGAAAGAATACGGTGCTTAGTGACCGCAACAGCACTGTCAGGAAGAGCAGAGGTCAATACCAGTCAGCGACAGCAATGTCAACACCAATGTGCATGACGCAGCAGTCTTGACAGCGACACGGACAGTGCTGACATCAGTACCATCTCCACTACTGTCAGTGGACTACTATCAAGTCAAAACCAGCCTCACAAATCAAGTTCACCATGTCAGCAATATGGAGAATGTTGAAGCCAACATCAGCACCAATGTCACAACCATGCCAGTAAGTCAACACCAACGTTTTTTTAGATGACAGGTGTTTACTGCTGTGTTTGCAGTGCTACTTGGCACAGTAAAAATGTTCCTGCTGATCCCCCACCCTCACTTAACCCCTCTACCAGCTAATGTCAAGGCATGGGTGTGGGGACGGGGAAGTCACTGTAGGGTCCACTCAGCTGTCTGGGGATTGGAGGTGACACAGATGTGGGTTAATTCAGATGTGGAAAATCATGGACTTAAGTTCAGAGGTGGGATCTGCATCCAGGATCCCTTCCTGGTTTGGCGTCTTCCAAGGAGGCCTACAAAAGTGCCCAGCCCAGTGCTCAGGGTGAGGGCAGGCCTGGGAGTGCCTGGTGAGCACAACCCCCATGCCTTACACATTCCCTCTTCCCCCATCGCTGATAGAGCACCGCCTATGTTCACCCACTCCGGGGAAAGACGGGATGTGAGACATCCCTTTGGTCCCCTGTGCATTTCTTCACCCCAGTTGAGGACTGCACAGCCATACCCATACAGGACACTTGCACACAGGGAGCTATTACTTTGCCTATGGAAATTATACTCCTAAATGCACATTCCTTCACTGGGAAAGAGATAAAGTGGGGCAGACAGGGAAAGGAAGGGGCAGGGTGTGGGGTCAGGGATTTTTATTTTTCCCTTTAGAAATAAATAAGCCGAAATCTAGCATTTTTGTAAAATGCAAATGCAAGCCTCATTACCTGCAATAATGGATTATGCCTGAGATTTGTCTTTGTTAAGGGACAGAGCTCCATGTAGGTCCTGCGTTCTCACACATGCACCCTTTCACAAGCTCACACAGCTGATACTGGAGGCAACTAGCACAGGAACCAGAAGATTCTGTGGCGCTAACACTCTCATCATTAAAATCACCTAGACAACAAACGCATCACTGACTAAATGACAACTGATGCATACACAGCAGTCCATACACTGCAAGCCAGACTCCAGTCTGCTTCTCATGCCCCAAGTGTTAGTTCTTAACTGGTCTCTGAGCTACAACAGCAAAACAACCTCCATTCCAAAAAAAAAAGGATGTTTCCTTTTTAAACTAGTCAGTATCAGGCAGTGTTCCCTTGGAAGACTGGGCAACCATCAGAAACCGCAATTGGGATTGCAATTGAGCAGTAGGGTGATAATGTTTTGTCTGTGCAGGCTCCTGGGTTAAAATAAACTTCCCATTCAGGTGGGAGTTACCGATAATGGGGGAGGATATATGTGCATATGCTGGGAGTTTACAACAAAATAGCTGTTCCTTGTGCTCAGTTTTTCTGTGAACTTAGAACTCTATACAAAAAAGAAAAACTAAATACAAAAAAGAAAGTCTATTAAAAAAACAACCCAGGGCCTCCCTGGTGGTGCAGTGGGTTAAGCAACGCACTATGAAGCAAACCACAGCCAATGCAGCACCGAGTTCGATCCCTGCTGCCAGCCAGGGAGGTGACCCACATGGCCCAGCAGACCTCTCCTGCTGTGCCCGCTGCTCCCCTCAGCAGTGTACTTCCCTTGATCTGCCTGTTCTGCTCCCCTCTCTGTCTGTGGTGAATCCTCTCACCGCCCCCCCAACACCTCTGGCCTGTACCCCAGTGCTTGTATGCATAAATAAATAAATCTTAAAAAAAAAACCATAAAGCAGTACACATTGTGACTATACTAGGAATGCAAGGAAGCCAAGACTAGACTGGAAGGAAATACTGGTAGAATAATAAAAGAAATGTTTTCTTTGGAAAAATTCCTTAATGGTATCAGAATGGCTTAACTAATAAATAAAAGCAAAAATTAAAGGAGAAAAAGGAGGTGGACTTTCTCATCAAAGTACCTGTAGGAAAAACTCAGCGGCCACAGTTCGTGGGACAAGAAGTCTAAGGAGGAAAGGTTGGCATGAGTTTTCCAACAAGGAGACAAAGGTTCGAACTTTCCCTTTCAGAAGCGTTCTGTCTCTGTGTAATGAGCAATCACTTGCTGACCAAGAGTAGCGTGGACATCTTGACGTGATGCTATAATTTCTGAGATTTCATTTAGTCACTTACTGAAAGTATTTCAGCTTACTCTGATGGTGGACATTATGAATCTTTCACTAACTTGTTTATGTGTGTTAGTATCATTCCCCAAAAGGTCTTAAGCTGAGGAGATCCATGCGTCTTTATTAACACCCAGCATGGTTCACATATGTACTCATATTTCATAACAGAGCCAAAACGTGGCAAGGGGAAATCAGATTAACATGTCTAACCCAAAGGGAAAGGAGGTGGGGTTTCAGGGGAATTTTGAAGAAAAGGTTAATTAATGGAAAGGACCCAAATAAAAACATCTTAAAATCACCTGCAGTGTATATGTCCCATTCAAGTTGAAATGACAATCTGAGTGTCCTCTGTAAAGCCAACTCCTCTCCACTGCCACACCCCTCCTTTCAGCCAGCATGCTGAGAGATAGAGCTGGGCCCTGAACCCAAAGCATATGGTGCACTACAATCCCCTGACTGAGCCCCAGTGATTGGTTCAAGGATAGGCTGTAACCTAGCCACAGAACACGAAACACAGGGACTCTATGCTGGGAATGACAAAACAGAGGCAAACTTTCTTTCTTTCTAGCCTAGAAATACAAAAACAGTCTGCTGGCCTGAAATACAAAAACAAAACAAAACAAAACAACCCACAAAAATCTGACTACCACGTAGCCCAAGTTTAGAGACAAAAAGGAGAGCAAGGTAAGAAGAAAAATTGAGTCCTGGTGACATCATTTGTGTCTGACCAAGATCTACCCTGATAAACTAATACCAAAATTACAGTCTCACAAATTTTCTCTTTGCTAAGTCAGTTTGGGCTGGGTTTCCTGTCACCTGCACCTAAGTGTCCTGGCTGCCACAGAAAACTTGCTTTGAAGTGAGTCAAATAAATCTGGACTCAAATTCAGACTTCAAACCACTAATCCACTAGCCAGAGCATCAAGACCACATTTTTCTCCTCTCTGATCCCCAGTTCCTTCATCTATCGCTGCTGTTCTGGAGATGTAATAACTATGATTAAGTGCCAGCAGTGTTTGGATAAATTAACAGTGATGAATAACTTATGGGAGTTTCCCTCCCTCTGATACCCTTTAAGGACAAAAAGTAAGAGTTGCCAATGGAAAATGAAAAGGTTTCTTTTGAACAAATGGCTTTTCCTCTCTGGTGAGTAGTAGCTACAAGGATGGGAGGTACCTTAAAAGAGGCCAGTCCTGGGTCAGAGATGCCTGGTGGGTGTTGGCCAGTGCCATAGCCTGCGTAGCTCATCACCCATGGCTCATGGAAGGTGACCCACAGCTTGACACGGTCCCCAAAAGTGGAGAAGCAGAAGTTGGCGTAGTCCAGGAAGGCATCCACCACACTTTCATTCAGCCAGCCGCCATGATCCTGCAGGGCCTGAGGCAGGTCCCAGTGGAACAGCGTGGCCATGGGCTGAATGTTGGAGTCCAGCAGCCTGTCGATCAGCTGGTTGTAGTAGGCCACACCTCGGAGGCTGGGGCTGTGAGCGTGCCCACTAGGGAAGATGCGGGACCAGGAGATAGAGAACTTATAGACCTGAGCCCCGAGGCCACGAAGCAGGGCGACATCAGAGTCCACCTTGTAGTAACTGTTACTGGCCACCTCAGGTGTCGCTTGGCCTTTGGTGGCATTCCGGTGCCCAAATTGGTCCCAGATACTTGCCCCTCTTCCGTCCTCGGCCCAGCCTCCTTCCACATTGAAGGCTCCTGTGGAGACGCCCCACAGGAAGCCTTCAGGAAAAACATCAGGCAGGAAAAAATCCCTTGCTGCCCTGGACTGGTTTGCAAATGTCTTCCAGACTCTCTGATAGGCCGAGCTCATCTGAGAGGAGCCTGTTGTGGTCTCAGGGTCCTGCCGCTGGCCAGTCTCAAGGGTCAGTTCCTCCGTCAGAGAGCAAGACCTGCCATGTGACATCAACAAACACAGTGAGTAATGACTTACACATGCCCCAAGCTGAACAATAGTGATGCTTCCATCAGTAACGATTCCAGAAACACTGAGTTGAAAGCAGATCTACAGGTCAGGTACTTGAAGTGACTCTAGTAGATGGGAAAGGTATTACCCTTTCTTAGGGCAGTTACTGTTGTTCCCGCAGGAGTGAAAACACTCTGATGTGCTGTTCTCTGAATTAGTGCCATACTCTTTTCTTGACTATGGTCTTTTGTTGTGGTGCCATGCCTTCTTCTTCTTATAGCTAACACCTACCAACAATGACTTCAACTTACTGAGTCTCAATAGTGCTGGAAATGAGAATGGATGTAACTCATTTAATTTTCATCATATACTCATAAAATAGGTACTGCCATTACTTATCCTCTTCTTACAGATGAAGGAATGAGTAACTTTTGGGCATTAGGAGGCCTGCAATTACATATCATCTAATGTAGAATCACTAGCGCAACTATACTTCTGCTGATGTGTGCTAGCCAAATGTCAACCCTGCTTACAATTTCCTTTCTTCTTCAGTCACCTGAATGAAGGACTTAATGGAAGAAGCTCAAGCTTCCATCCTGGGACATAAGATAAGAAGCCTTGTTAAAGATGATGGAAAAATAGGAGCTAGGATTCCTGATAATTATATTCATTCTAGCCTGTTCCTCTCTAGACATTTTTATGTATAAAATCTCATACCCAATTTTTTTTTAAAAAATAGAACTTTTCTTTCATCACATATTACAAGTGATGGAACCCTCCTAACACACATGATCTTTTATGCATGTAAATGTCTAGTCATTTATGTGCCCATAAATATTTGTTTTCTATTATTTCAGAAATAGGAAGTGAACATCAGAAATAAAACAAAATACTGTCCTTAATATGTAATGAAGTCTGATATTTTCCATTACAGTCTAGTTTCTTTCTCTCCTATTTTTCAGGAAAATGTTGGTTTTCTGACATTTCAAATCCAACTCTAAGTTGATTTCTTAATCTGAGTCATGCCCTGCACGCTGGAACACTCTGGACCACAGATGCAGCAGTTACACCAGCAGAGGGCAACCTTGAGGAAGGGCTGGCAGAAGGGTGTGTCTGGAGCAGAGAACACTCTGGGGAAGGGCTGAGTCTAAGAGCATCTCATAGTCATGTGGTGAGGGGATCACACTTACACCAGGTTGGCTCAGAGCACAGAACTGGTAGAAGTGACAGGCACACTGCAGATGGGGCCCACCAGCACTAAGTATCTCCCGTGTTAGGAAGCATCGAGTCTCTCGTATCTGCTCTAGTAGCAGTGAGGGCAAATATCTAAAGCTGAGGATTACCCAAAACACAACACAATCTGGAGTACTGTAGATTGGGTACCAGCTACCTTGGCTGATGACCCAAACTCTTGAGCCCTACTGTTCTCTGGCTTGAGGCAGAGGCCATGAAGAAATGGCCCCTGCATTAAATAAAACTTGTTGTGTGGGCCTTGGAACTGCAAGTCCTGGCACTGCTAACTTGGGAGAGATTTAGCACAGGAAGCCTCAATCCATGACTAGTCCTCCAGCTACCCACCCACTTCCTCCTCCACACACACTCTTTAAGAGACTCAGAACACCCACATCATGTGTGAAGCCCTTCTTGGGAAGCAGTGCTTGTGTCACTGGTGGTAGTCATTTGTGCAACCCTCTGAGGTCTAAATTTCTCAAATAAGGAAAAAAAAATTGTTCTTTCTTGGAACTCTCTTCACCTGCCCTGTACCTGGTGCATTGTCCATCCATGCCCATGTGAGTGAGGTTTGGCCATCCAGTTTAACCTTGTGGACCTTTGCTACAGGCAAGGTACCACAAGATCAAGGTGTTAGAGGATCTTGGGATTGGCCTAATATGTCATCTTATGGTTTGTAATCACTGAGCTGTCAGGGTAGTCTGAATGTCATTGTAAAGACAGTCCTCAGCTGTCTGCACATGGATCTGGGGACAGCTGGATCTACGTGCTGACTGCACTGTTCATGTTCCCAGGACAAAGCCTGCACAAGGCAGCAGCCCAGCTTGAAACCTATTGAACTGAATTGCCAAACTGCTGTGGTTTGAGAGAATCCCACAACAGGCAGAGATAGGGCAGTCAAGCTCTAGGAGAGAAAAGTTCAAAGTCCAAGGGCAACTGAAACTTATGCCCTGGACAGAGCTACAGTAGAAATGTCAAGAGGTGAAATACAAAGTGAACTGCAGCTGAAGTTTGGGAAGACAAATGATTGCCTCTGGCCTTTGTCCTCCCTTAATGCAAGGTTCATGAAGCCTTTGTCTGTGTAACAGCCCCATGGAGAGCTGAAGTTCCCTGTGATGATTTCCACTTTACTTTTTATTTTATTATTTTTTTAATTTTCAAGTATCTTTTTTTTTTTTAAAGATTTATTTATTTATGCATACAAGCACTGGGGTACAGGCCAGAGGTGTAGGGGGGTGAGAGGATTCACCACAGAGAGCGGGGAGCAGAACAGGCAGATCAACAGAAGCACACTGCTGAGGGGAGCAGCGGGCACAGCAGGAGAGGTCCGCCACACCATGTGGGCCCCCCACCCTGGCTGGCAGCAGGGATCGAACTCGTGCTGCAGTGGCTGCGGTTTGCCTCGTAGTGCGTTGCTTAACCCACTGCGCCACCAGGGGAGGCCCAATTTTCAAGTATCTTATGTCTAGAGGTTTTCAAAGTGTAATGGCTTTTACTTTCTCATAACAAGTGTCTTGTCCCCCAAGTCCCTGGTGCCAGTCCAAGCCTAAAAATCACACACAGTTTCCCTTCTTAAATCTTCTTAAATATTCCCTTCTTTAAATATTTTTATTTTATTTTACTTTTTATTTTTCCATGCTCACTTGAGAAAAACTTGGGAACAGGAGTCCAAGGGTGGTGCAATTATGGGAAAAACTGTAATAGGTAATCTCCACAGAACGGGGAGGTTCTAGGGCCTCCCTCATGGCACAGGGGCTAAAGTCTCAGCACTATCAAGCTATAACAGGCAATGCAGAGGTGTTCAATCTCTGGCCAGGGAGGTGACCCACATGGCACAGCAGACCTTTCCTGTCTCATCTGCTGATCCCCTCAGCAGTGTATTTCAGTGGATCTGCCTGTTCTGTTTCCCACTCTGTCTCTGGTGAACCCTCTCATCCCCCACACCTCTGGCCTATACCCAAGTTCTTGTATGCATAAATAAATAAAAAAAATCTTTAAATAATGAAGAAAGATGGGGAGTTTCAGGGTCCCTGAACCACCTAGGGAAGGTGGAATTGAGCAGGGAGGGAAAGCTAAAAAGGAATAGAGAGTCATATTGAGCAGAAAACATGAAGAAACTGTGTGTGATTTTTAGGCTTGGACTTGCGGAACGAGACACTTGTTAGGAGAAAGTAAAATTACACTTTGGAAACCTCTAGACATAAGGATACTTGAAAAGAGATGTGAGTGAGAGACCCATGGTGGGGAGGCTGATAATGGCAGCCTTATCTTGAGTTGTATTGTGATTTTGCTCCTTTCCTTCCAGCCTTGTCTGGTCCCTTCTGTCTCTTTCCTATGGGTCCCCACCACAAGATGCCTTGGACTGGGGCAAGCTGTTAGTCCTCAATAGCCCCACTATGGGCCAACCCTGTTTGGCTGGACATTTACCCACAAGGGGATGGGCAACTTTTGGTATTTCATAGGAAAACTCTTTAACTATTGTTGCTCTTCTCTTTCTCTACTGCACACTAGTTGTATTAAAGCAATTTTCTACTGAAGGGCTTATGTTTTGTACTAAGAGTATGTTTTGTCTTTACATAGTGGATGGTAGAGCCCATTTAGAGTAGGCAGGCTTGGGAGTCCCAGATTATGCCTCAGTCTACCCACTAACATAACCTCAATTCTGTTGTAATTTTTATTTTAAGTTTATCATTTATAATTTTTGGTACTTTAATAATTTATAAGAAATTATTTGCAACTTCACCACACATTAAAACCTTTAACCTGGGGGCCTCCTTGGTGGCACAAGGGTTAAAGTCTCAGTGCTATGAAGCTATCACAAGCCACTGTGGCACTGGCATGAGTTCCAGCCTCAGCCAGTGAGGTAACCCACATGGCGTGGCTGATCTCGCTTGTCTTGCCTGCAGCTCCCCTCAGCAGTGTATTTCAGTGGATCTGCCTGTTCTGTTTCCCACTCTGTCTCTGGTGAATCCTCTCAACACCCCACCACCCTGCACTTCTTGCCTATACCCCAGTTGTTGTATGCATAAATAAATAAAATAAAATCTTTAACCTGAGAACACAGAGGCAGGCCTCTAGCTGTCCCAGCTGTCTCACCGTGGAGGTGTTTTACATCCTCATGAGGAAGTAGAGGCAAAGGGCTCACTCCCTTACTCAGACATTGCAAACTCAGTGGGATGGCGGATCTGTCTGTAATCCAGCCCACTCTTCCACAGACTCACGCTGCCTCCCACAAGACCTTACTAGAGGCAGGGGTTCAATTCCAAAGTCTGCTAGGTGGATGCACTTGGAAGCGGCAGGTGCGGATGCTGGGTGAGAATGCACAACCATGTAGGGACTGAGTCTCACTCCCTGTGGCCCCTCTGAGCTTTCCTTTCTCATCGGCAGAATGTCCATGAAATTCACTGACCCCAGAGCTGAATGACAACACTCCAGGAGATAATACATGCGAAAGAACACTCTGAAAATTCAGTTTATGATTGTTCAACAGGGAATATAACATTACCTTTTTTTGGAAGTTGATGAACAGCTCAAGAAAGTACTCATATCAGAGCCAATGAGGAGACCTTGGTCTTTGCCACTGGCTGTAAGAGAAAAAGTTTAATAAATAATAATCTAATCTACTTGAAACCCAACCAACAATACGCATCACCACGATCTGTAGTTTTTCTCACATATACATCCCTCCCCTTTTCTTTCTTTCTCTCCCCACCCCCCACCACCAGAAAGTCACAGGGGCTAAGGATTTAAAGGGGTCAGACGTGATTTCTACCCACATATGCATTAGAACAGTGGTTTTCAGATTTCCACACGCATCAGATCACCTGCAGAGCTTGTTGAACACACATATTTGGGTCCACCCCAGAATCTCTGATCTATTAAGTCTAGTGTGGGTTTAAGAATGTGAATGGCTAACACGTTCCCCGGTGATGCTGCTACTGACAACAATTGGTCTACAAACATCACAAATGGAGTTTTTATTTTTCATTGTAGTAAACTATCCATCAACATAAAATGACCATTTTAGCCACTTAGAAAAGGACAGAACTTAAGCAAAGAAATATGAACCATCTGTGAGGTGACTATTAGTAAGTGGTGTCTGTGGATGAGTCATTTCAGCACTGGGTCACATGTGGCAAAGGGCAGAATGTCCATAAAGGGATTTTTCCAATATCTGAATTTTAAGCATTATTAGTTCACCCAGGAATTTGACATTGGCATCTTTTTGCAGTCTGTAGCAAGTCTCTGCCCCTGCTGAAGTGAGTAAGGAGAGAGAGGCTGCAGAAGGGTGCAGAGACAGTGACTATTGAGGGAAAGGTAATGGAGACTCTGAGCTTCCGCTTGACATCTGAAGCCTGAGAGCCCCATTTCCATAAATGGAGGCATCCTAAGAGATAGATTCTCTCCTTGTGAGTCAAAAACAACTGAAAGACTATTAATGGGAAGTCAAGGGACACTGAACCTATCTGAGGAGGGCTCTCAAGACAATGCTCCTCTGGTCCCTCCTCCTCTTGGAACTTCTCACACTGCCACCCCCCAAGACAGTTTGACATGTCGCTAAACTTCTCTATCAATGGTCCACTCACCTTGGAGAAGACTGAAGAGCAGGTTGGCTGGGTTACTCCTGGTGGAGGGGCAGTCCTTCAGGTTGAGATTGAAGATGAAAATTTTCATGTTTTGTTCAACAGTCTGAAAAAGAAACACCAGCAAGTGAACCAAGGTGCCTAGAATACGTAATTTCTTAACAGACTTTCAAGAAGCTACAAATACTGACTCTGACTTTGGAAATAACCTCTATGTCAGTAAATAAGGAGAACTGATCCTAGACTCTGAGAAAAAGTGCTATGTTTTTGAATAACATCGGTCACCCTCCCATTCTACCTAAGCTAGAGACAGGCTCACCTATACCTCCACCTCAGGCTAGGAGGCATCTGCTATATCACAAGGCACTGTGTTAAGACCAGGGGAATGTGTTAGTATAAGCAGCTTCATCATTAGTTACCATCATGCTGTCTGTGGATGTCTGGAGTTTGTTTCAAAGCTATTTGGTTTGGGAGGTGAAAGGTAGCATATTGATGAAACAAAATAGCCACGAGCTGATAGCTTAAGAAGGTGAAGATGGTTTCACAGAGTTACAGTATGCTTTTCTTTATACCATGGTATATATTTGACATATCCCATAATAAAATGTTTAAATGAGTTGTTTTCGTTAAAATCATAGCAGGTTTAATTTCCCTCTTTGATTTCTAGCTGTTTCATTGTCAATAGAAGCATCTCTACACTGATCTGTTATGATGAGCTTTGAAGTTATCTTCTTTGGGTAGAATGGATTTGATGATTTTTCACACCAACTTTTTCCTCTTCAGAGGGCCTAAAAGTCACTGAGAGATACCAATTGCACCTCCATATAAAGGAGGCAGGCACATTCTTTATTCATTCAGATGCCTGTAACAATGTCCCTCCGTATTAGTTGAGGTGCCTTTAGCTTCCGAGAAGCTGAGTGAGTCTCTCAGAATCTCAACAGTGAAGCTGCAGCTACACTGTCTTGTCCTTACCCTACATTGGATCAACAGAGGACAGTCAAGCCACCCACAGTAGCACTTTCATGGAACTAAGAGTATGCTCTTTCCTGAAAGATGCATACATCATGTCGGTGACCTGTGGTAAACAGCTAGAGACAGGCTCACCTATACCTCCACCTCACGGTGGATTACAGGATTTGCTTACTGGAGAGTCTCTGACCCCATCCACCTGCCTTTCATTAAGTGGGCAATTCCCTGGGTGAACTCCCTCCCCTCTCTTCACAAGCTTCCCTCACAGATGAAGGGAGAGACCACTTCAGGAGGGACTGGGGGATCTGGGATGAGGAGGGAAGGTATGTACCAATGAATCTATGGGCAGCTCAACTCAGGCTCCTATGGAAAAAAGTCATGGGGGAAACTCAGCTGTTCTTCCTGCCCTAGGTGTTAACTAAGTGGGAGGTGCTACCTGACTATAACCAGTAGTCCCGAGTGGGGTAGTTTCTATTCCCGCTCAATTTTCACTGCTGTGTGAATGGAGTATTCCTGCTGAATCTTCAGAGCTGCATGTAAGCTGTTGGTGCAACACCTAGAATACAGTTCTACGTAAGGACATAAAAATATAGAATTATTACAGTGTGCAAAAAATGACGGTTTGTCAGGAAGATTTTATTCTTGGTTAATGACTAAAGATTGAGGATTTATAGTTCCCATCCAAACACAGGTCTTCTTGAATGTTTTGCTGTAAAAGGTGAAACGCTGTAATCCACATCCTCAAGCAAAAATTGAGGAATTTGAAAGAGCAACAACTACAACAACAACAAAAAAGAAAAGTAAGCTCAAGTAAATGCACAATTACAACCAAAAACAAACAAAAAAAAACCCTCAACAAAAGATAAAACAAAGGGACTATGGGACGATGGGGGGTGGGGAGGGATGGGAGGGCAAAGATGGGGATGAGGGCAGAAGGAGCACAAGGGACTGAGGTGATGGTGCAGGGGTGAAATGGTGGTGGGAACTTCCTGAGGAATACAAATGATGTCGAATATAATTAAATAAATCTAATTTTTAAAAAATTGAATCACTATTTTGCTGACTGCCTCTAAGGTATCTTACTTAGACAGTTTTATTTTATTTTATTTTTTTTTAAAGATTTATTTTATTTATGCATACAAGCACTGGGGTACAGGCCAGAGGTGTGGGGGTGGTGAGAGGATTCACCACAGAGAGCGGGGAGC
>JAGFMF010012095.1:3415437-3594174 GCA_019455555.1 Galemys pyrenaicus | reverse complement strand
CCTCTTCCCCTCCCGGCCTCTTCCCCTCCCGGCCTCTTCCCCTCCCGGCCTCTTCCCCTCCCGGCCTCTTCCCCTCCCGGCCGGCAGGATCCTACCTTTTTTTTTCCACCACTCCGTTGTATTGGCCTTTCCAGTTTTTTTTTCTCTGATTTTACCTTTCTCTCTCCGAGGTGCCTTCTTGTGCTTTGCCTCCACATTCCGGTGTAAATATTAGTGGGGTTTTGGGTACAACTACCTATCCCATGGCTTTTTCTGAACATACATCACATTGTAAAATCCTATGGCATTTCTCGCTAATCACCACTCCTGTTATCCATTCATTTTTTACTCTACCGTGTAAGTTTTGCCTTGGTTATATGACCTCATCTTATGACCAAAGTAAACAAGTGAGTACAGTATAATAAATACAATAAGGCACCACAGCTGTATCGCAGGGATGCCGCTAGAGGACTCCACAGACCTCTGGGTCGCAAATGGAATTGAAGTGTGATGTGTGGAGAAAACATCCCAGCACCCTCTTGGCCCATACCTTGGACTGAGGGCCTTCGCAGCTGAGGTGCGCTGTGGACGCAGAGAGACTATACAGGGCACCGTACTTGGAGCAAGGAGGGCGTCACAGGGTCTCCACAAACGTCTGTGTGATGCAAACATTCTCCATTATCCCAGGTTGAGATGCCATATGTACCATCAGCACTGGATCCCAATGCATAGTACAAATTAGGCAGCAAACAGAGGAGAAATACAAATAACCAAGCAAGCCCTCAAGGCAAGGACAGTCCACAAATAGAAAATCAGCTACCAGAACTCAGTAAGTCATGAACTCCTGTCTGCCAGTTAGAAAACTTAAAATCACCACGATTACACTGAAATACAAAAATGAAAACAAAATGAGAATGAACTGGAGGATGAAAATGAGTCCCTGAAGGAAATAAAATGCACGTTAAAAGAATAATGGGGGCTAAATAACCCAGGGAAAAATAACGATTACAGATTTGATGAAACGGAAGAACAATTTAGTACTCTCGAAGACAGACATCAAAAGATCCAAGAAAAGGAAAGAAACTAGCGGAAAGACTGAGGAAATATTTCACAAACTCTTACTCTGAAGATAGGAAATACAATAGTGATAGGAATTCCAGGAGAGGAGAAAGATCAAGGAACAGAAGAAATACTTAAGATAACTGAACTTCCCAAGCATGAAGGAGATTAACGCAGACACACAAAGAGGAAGAACACCAGACTTCCACAAGGAACAACATACAGCAAGGCACCTAATAGTAAAGCTCTCAAGAATTCAGCACCAGCAAATAATGGAGGAAATACACATATATAAAGGAAAACCAACCAGGCTGACAGATTTCTTTGAAACTTTGCTCCCAGGAAGAGAATGGAAGGATGTATTCAACTGCAAGACTTCAAATGACAACCAAGAACACTCTATCCAGCGAAGCTCTTCTTCCTCTATGAATAAAAAGGATCTTTGCAGACACACACAAAGTCCAGAAATTCATTACCACTAAATCCCCACTCCAAAATTTAAGAAGTCCTAGTCAAAACCAACAAAGTATCAGTAAGAACAGGGAAGAAAGTCACAAAAAGACAAAATGGCAAAAACAGATGCCAACACATCGATATTAACCTTAAATGTAAATGGATTAAACTCAATTAAAAGACAGTCACAGGCTGGATTAAGAAACAGAAGCCCACCCTTTGTCTTCAGGAAATGCCTTTAAGTACAAAAGAAACAGATCGAAAGTATTATTAGAGAAGCAATCCTAAAGCAAATAGACCTAAAAACAAAGCATGAACAGCTATATTTAGATAAGATAGACTTCAAACTAAGACAGTTAAGAGATAAGGGGTCAGTATGCATTATTATTAAGGGGACAATACATCAAGCAGATAGAACACTCATCAACATATATCACCAAATGAAGGTGCACCAAAATTCGTCAGTTATCTCTGAAGACAGACATTAGAGGAAAATACATATGTAGTAGGAGACGTCAACACACTACTCTCAATGACGGCTAGATCAACAAGACAAAAAAGTAAGATTGAAGCTCTAAACAAGGACCTTGAACCCATGGGCTTGACCGACTATATCCAAAGAAATCTCAGTACACTTTTTTTTTTTTTTAAGGGCACACAGATCATTCTCCAGGATAGATCTCATCCAGACAAATAGCAACAGATACACGAAGATCAAAATCGTACTGTCACAGGGTAACTTGAATATAAAATGGGGTTTTTTCACTGGGTTTTTACCCGGGCACTTAGATTTTTATAGTAAGTCCCAACTTCAGGTACACGTGACAAAAGTTATTAATGGGTTTTATTTTTTAAAAGAAGAGGAATAAGATAGTAATACTAAGGGAAAGAAAGGGATGCAAATCTCTAAATATCCTACCAGATCTTCTAAGCAATGGCGCGTTGAGAGCTGTCCTTCAGTGAGATGGTTTTAAAGGGAGAGCCCAAGGCTCACTTTTTCAGTTTTATAGCCAGCCTGGCTGCTTAACTTTATTTTTAGGTTCTAGTGATTTATTTTTTGATAATTATTTTATTGGATTTGTGGTTCTGCAACACTGGTGGTTTGGAGTGGGGGTTGGAGTTTACACAGCCATTCGTGTAACCACATTGGGGGCCGATCTGTTAGTGGGCAACCCTAATATTAAGTGAGTTTCGATCACTGGGTCCTCACCCACGCACTCAGAAGGCTTTTATAGTAAGTCCCAACTTCAGGTACATGTGACAAAAGTTATTAATGGGTTTTATTTTTTAAAAGAAGGGGAATAAAATAATAATACCAAGGGAAAGAGGGATGCAAATCTGTAAATATCCTACCAGATCTTCTAATCAATGGTGCGTTGAGAGCTGGCTCCGAGTCAAGGGAGAGGGCTCCAAAGGAAGAGAGCCCACAGCTCACCTCTCTGGTTTTATGGCCAGCCTGGCTGCTCAACTCCACCCTCAGGTCCCAGTGACCCACTCTTCGATGATCATCTTATCGGATTTGTGGTTCTGGAACACTGGTGGTCTGGAGTGGGGGTTGGAGTCCACACGCCCATCTGTGTCATCCATTCAGGACCATCCTTCCCCCTAATAATTCCAACTATCTTCTCTGACCATGAAGACATCGAACCAGAAAAAGCCCAAGGAACCCTCCTACGTTGTGGACACTGAAACCCACACACTACTGGACACCACCGGATCAAATGAGACTATCAAAGGAGAAATGAAAAAATACCTTGAGATAAATGTTAATAAAGACAAGTCTCCAGACTATCTGGAACACAGCAAAAACAGTTTTAAAAGGAAAATATATAGCAGTACAGGTTCACATTCAGAAACAAGAACTCCAAGAAACAACTTCAGAGGTGAGCTGGTGAGTGCCCTGCACACCCTGAGACCCGCACCCAGAGAGGGGACTCCTCAGGCAAGGGAACTGCCCAAGGGCTCAAAGTCCAACCGGGCCCCACAACCACAAGGCAGGAAGCAGCAGACTAGGCTCCCTGTGAAGTCTGCACAGCCACTGCAAGAAAGCACCAAGTCTGCCATTTGGAACTGCAAGTATTGGGCCAGGAGCCCCCCTGAAAAACTGGTAGAACTGGGAAAGCTCCAAAAGGATGCCGTCTTCGCAAAGCAGGGAGTTCTGGGTTAGGGACCTCATGCAACCTCAATGAGTGACTAAGCAGACAGAGGCAAGCTGGGGAGTGCCCCAGGGCCAAGATTCCTGCATGCCCCATAACCCATACCCAGGCAGGGTATTCCTCAGGCAAGGGAACTGCCAACGCACTTAGAGTGCAACCTGAACTCACAACCACAAGGCAGGAAGCAGCTGATCAGGCTTGCAGGAACCTTGGACAACAGCCCCAAGAATGCAGGATACAGAAAGGTGACTGGTGGCGCCAGCAATTTGGAACTAGGGGGGTGATCTCTGGGCTTAGCGGACTTAGGTAGCACTGGGACAGCACTCATTGGACGCCAGCATCGCAGAGAAGGAAATTCCCGGTTGGGAACCCCACCAATCTGCTCTGTGGAACTACTGTTGAACACCACCTGACAATCAGTTACAGACACTCCAAAAGGAAGACCCCGAAGAAATGCCCACCAATACCAGCAACACAGTGTCACAACAAATTAGAAAACAGCCAACAGGGAGAAGAAAATAACCAAGTAAGCCCACAGGGGAAAGTCACACCACAAAGTGAAAACCAAATACAAGAACCCAACAATGGCATGGAAGAAACGTTCAGCCTATCAGAAATATAGAATCATGATGAAAAAAAAACAAAGATCAAGAAAAAATAATTGATACGATAAAAATAATGAACTGAAGAATGAAAATGAAAATTCATTGAAGTAGAGGAACTGCAGGAATATAAGGAAAGCAGTGTAAACAGAATGGACGAAATGGAAGAATGAGTACTCTTGAAGACACAAATAAAAAGAACCAACATAGAAAAGGACAGAAGTCCAAAGGGGAGGCGGGGAAGCAACACTTCGAGATCTCTGACACCATCAAAAAAAGAAATTTAAGAGTTATAGGAATCCTAGAAGGGGCCCGAGCAAATAAAGGAAATGAAAATCTATTTAAGGAGATAACTGAAAATTTTCCAAGCTTAAGAAAGGAAATAAAAATAGAAATACGAGAAGAAATACTCACTCTCAATTTCTATGACAGAAAGATACAGCAAGACATTCTAGTAAAGCTCCCAAGAATCCAGGACAAAGAGGTAATAATGAAGCTGTCAAGGGGGAAGAAACAGCTAACATATAAAGGAAAACCTATCAGGCCAACATCAGACTTCTCTGAAGACACACTGCAGGCAATGAGAGAATGGAGGGACATATTCAAAAAAGTTCAAGACAACAAATGCCAACCAGGAATTCTCTATCCTGCAAAGCTTTCCTTCATTTGTGAGGAAAAAATATGGACTTTCTCAGACAAACTCCAGAAATTCAGCACGACCAAACCCCACTCCAAAAAAAATATAAGTACTAAAACCAAAATCAACAGAAGAATGAGTAAGAGGAACAAGATAAGGCAAGGGAAAACAAATCACAAAAAGACAAAATGGTAAATGCAGATGCAAGCATAGCAATTTTAACTCTAAATGTAAATGTATTAAACTCAGCAATACAAGAAGACAGTAGCATGCTGGATTTTAAAAATCACAATCCAAGCTTCTGCTGGCCTCCAGGAAGCATTTAAACACAAAAGACAAACAGACTGAAAGTAAAACGTTGAAAAACCTACAAGGTAATGAACCCAAAAAAAAAAAAAAAAAGAAAGCAGGAACAGCTATACTTATCAGACTAAAGACTTCCAACATACAAAGGTGAAAATATGGCAAAGATGGACACTACATGATGATCAAGGGCACAGTTCATCAGGAAGACATAACACTCATCAATATATATGCACAAATCAAGGAGCACCAAAATATATCAGACAATTATTATCATCCCTGAAACACATTAAATACATACAAGGAGACTTCAACACTCCACTCACCAATGGACAGAACAAAAAAAGGGCCTTAAATCAAGACCTAGAACTCATGAGCTTAACAGACATCTCTAGGACACTACACCCCCCCCACCAAAAAAAATCGTAATATACTTTTTACTGAGGAGCACATGGATTATTCTACAGAATTGATCACATACTGGGTCAGAAGACAAACATCGACAGATACAGTGAGATCAAAATCATTCCAACTACATTCTCTGATCATAAAGGAATCAAACTAGAAATTAATCATGAAAAGATAAGAAACCCACCCATGTCATGGTGATTGACACCTACACTGCTGGAAAACCACTGGATTACAGAGGAGATCACAGAGCAAATTAAAAAATCCTTCAAACCAAATGACAATGAGGACAGCACATTGCAGAATGTATGGGATGCAGCAAAAGCAGTAACAAGAGGGAACTTTATATCAATCCAGGCCCACATCAACAAACAAGACAAAACTAACAATCTAACCACACATCTTAATCTACTAGAAAAAAAATCCAAAAACCACTACATTAAATATTAAAGCAGAAATAAATTATTTCAAAGTCTGAGGGAAAAAAAAGAAACCAAAAACAGGTTCCTAAAAAAAAAAAAAAAAAAGATAAAGCTCCAGCCACACCAAAGGAAAAATGGGAGAAAACCAATGAATAATTATACAAACGAAAGGGGAAATCACAACAGAATCAGAGATTGAAAGAACAAAGAGTATGAATACTTATATACTAACAATTTAGAAGAGATGGACAGATTTCTAGAATATAACCGTCCAAAGATAACCAAAGAAGAAATAGAATGCTTAAAACAGGCCAATTAGGAGCAGTGAAATCAAAGCAATAAACCACTCCCCAAAAACAAAAGCCCAGGACCAGATGGCTTTACAAATGAATTCTACTAAAGGTTCAGAATTGAACTAGTGCCTATCCTACACAAACACAGTAAATTGAAAAGTAAGGGACACTACCAAACACATTCTACGAAGCCACCATTACACTAGACCAAAAGCAAGCAAGGTCAATACAACAAGAGAAAACTGCAGGCCAATCTCTAGTGAACACCGACACAAAAATCCACAACAAAATCTTAACCAACAGAATCCAACAATGCATCGAAAAGATAATTTGCCACGAGCAGGAAGGATTGCTTCCAGGGACACAAGGATTGTTCAGCATCCCCAAAATCAAGTAATGTACGCCAACACATCAATAAGAACAGAAACCGGACCTCCTCGTGTGGCACAGTGGGTTGAGCACCCTACTGTGAAGCATCCACGGCACAGCAGCACGCGTTCGATCCCCGGCCAGGGAGGGTGCCCACGTGGCACAGCAGACCTCTCCCGTCTCGCCCGCTGCTCCCCTCAGCAGTGTGCTTCAGTCGATCTGCCTGTTCTGCTCCCAGCTCTGTCTCTGGTGAATCTTCTCGCCTCAGCCACTCTGGCCTGTACCCCAGCTCTTGTGTGCATAAATAAGTAAAAAAAAAAAAAAAGAATAACCAAATGATCTTATCAATAGAAGCTGAGAAAACATTCGATGATGTTCGACATCCACTTATGATAAAGGCCCTAGAATTTCTCGGGACAGAAGGACCATATCTTAGCATAATAAAGGCCACATAGGACAAGCCCATAGCCAATATTGTCAATGGTGAAAAGCCAAAGGCTTCTCCCTTAACATCTGGAACAGAGCAAGGATGTCCACTCTCACCACTGCTTTTCCATACAGGACTGGGAGTCCCAGCCAGAATTAGACCAAAGACATAGAACACCTCAGCAGGCCAATTACAAGCAGTGAAGTCAAAGCAGTAACAAAACACTCCCCAAAAACAAAAGCCCAGGACCAGACGATTTCACTAATGAATTCTACCAAACACTCAGAAGTGAACCGGTGCCTAGCCTACACAGATTCTTTCCAAACACTGAGAAGGGGGAATACCGCCAGATACATGCCAATGCAGCCAACATTACACGAATACCAAAACCAAACGACGACAGCACAAAGGAAGAACTACAGGCCAATCTCGCTAGTGAACACTGATGCAAAAACCCTCAACAAATCCTAGCCAACAGAATCCAGGGTTTCAGCAAAGGGATAATACACCATGTGGTTAGGCAACGCTCTATGAAGCAAACTGCAGCCACCACAGCACGAGTTTGATCTCTGCCTCCGGCCAGTGACGTGACCCACATGGCATAGCAGACCTTTCCTGCCTCGCCCACTGCTGCCCTCGGCAGTAGGTTTCAGTCAGTCTGCCTGTGCTGCTCCCCACTCTGAATCCTCTCACCTCCCGCAACTCTGGTCTGTACCCCAGCTCTTGTATGCATGAGTGAATCTTTTTAAAAAATGGGCAGAAGAACTTTATAGACACTTCTCCAAAGAGGAGATTGCAATTGCCAACAGGCATATGAAAAAATTTTCAGCATCCCTCATAATCAGGAAAATGCAAGTTAAAACCACCACGATATACTACCTCACACCAGTAGAAATGGCACATATTAAAAAAAAAAAAATCTAGCTACTACAAATGTTGGTAAGGATGTGGTGAAAACGGCAATCTCCTACATTGCTGGTGGGAATGCAAAAAGGTCCAGCCTGTACGGAAAGCTGTATGGAGGTTCTTCAGTCTGCTAAAAATGGAGCTACCACATGACCCAGCAAGTAATCCCATTCCTAGGGATCTACCCAAAGGGCACAAAAACAGCCATTCAAAAGATTGCATGCACCCCCAAGTTTATCACAGCATTATTTATAATACATAAGACTTGAAATCAACCCACATGCCCAGAAACAGATGACTAGATCAAGAAAATGTGCTATATACACACAATGGAACATTATTCAACAATCAAAAAGATGATCTAGAACCATTTGCAGAAATATGGATGGAGCTTAAAGGGATTATGCTCAGTGAAATAAGTCAGAAGGAAAAAAAATACCATATGGCCTCACTTATAGCAGATTATAGGGGATGGAGGGAAGAAAATAACAATAAAATAGACTAATACAAATCAGTCTTCTGCAGGGAAGAGGGAGGGATTGGGATCAGGGCAGGGACGGACAAGCACAAGGGACTATGGTGATGGTTCACGGGTGAGTTGGTGGTAAAAACTATGGGGACTACAGAAAGGAAAGCTAACAGAAGAAGACAATTAAACAATATACAATTCAACTAACCTCCAACAGGGCACCAAGGAAAAGATTAGCACCAGCAGGTTGTCAATCAAGTCTGCTGCCTGCAGGCCTGCTCATTTGCGGGAGAACCATGATCACTTGCGGGTTGGGGTCACGTGCCAGGAGCCATCAGGTTTCCTGGTCTTCTCCAGCTTGGTCTCCACTACAAGGTGTACACTGCACCCACCCCAGGATGAACTCACTTTGACATGGCAACACGCTACACTTCTGGGGATATTTACCCATTTTCATGGGGCACCACTGCTGTCACCCCAACACTGGGCTTTCATAACCTCCACTGTGACCTGCAGACCCCGACACCTAGGCCAACCCTTCGCACGTGCATATGGGCCGGGCACCCATGGGTAACAACTCCACAGGTGGCCGCTCTGGTCCCCTCTTCGGCTGTGGTCCCCACAAGCCACGTTTCCCACCCATCTCCTGGGACGGGCTCCTCAGCACCTCAGTCTTATTCAAGAGTGAGCAGGGCATCACCCACAGGTGACTTTCCAGGGCTCATCTGCCTTCTTTAATACCCTGCAGCTGCTTAACGACCACTCGGGCTTCCCCACCTTGGCACTGGCTTTTGCCTTGTCTAAGTTAGCTTTTTTGATGCATCTCCTCTGACTGCAGAGAACCTCACGCAAGGCTGCTTTAGGCCACCCCTTGATTTTCATCTCCGGGGGTGTACAAATGATACCATGCACCCCAGGGACCGCCGTCTAACCGCACCCTGCCAGCGTTCCCCAGGCTTCTGCTGGGATCGCCAGCCCATCAGTGTTTTCCCCGTGTCAGCACCGGGGAGCTCGGCAGGATGAATCGCGGTTCGCTTTCTTCCGCCTCAGTCTGCCGCTTCAGGGGTCGCGGGCTGGTCCTCGCAGGCCGTGTCCTCCACACTGGGTCTTGTCCGGCAGCTCCTGAGCCGTGGCTTCCGCCTGTGCTCTGCTGCGTCTTCAGCTCTTCCCGCAGCTCCTTTTCATGAAAGGAAAAGAACATGGCACCTCCAGCGTTTTCCTTGACTCCCTTTGCAGCGCCGTGAGGAACACTCAACCCCAGCCCTGCCTCCGAGCAGGCATCGTTTCTGTCCTTCCCCACCGCGCACAGCCCTCTCCACCGGCACCGGGACTTGGGAGGCGCCCTCAGAGAGCATGCCGGCCGGGCCGCCCCCTTGGTCCCTCCGAGGTCATCACAGGGCTGTATACTTGCCTGTGTTGAATCCGCCCCACCAGCACAGGCCTGCAGGGAGGATGGGGTGAGCCCCGCGAATCTTCCTGCTCTCTGAGCGCTCTGGCTTTCTCGCTTGGTTGCGTCCTCTCCTCGTAGCTGTGGCTCCGCCGTCCTTCTGCCGCGCCGTCCTTCTGCCGCGCGGTCCTCCGCGGCACCGCAGTCTGTGTGACGGCGCCTTATATGCGCAGCCTCCAGCTCAGGTGTGTGCCCTTACGCGCGCCCACACCACACGCCAGGTGTTCACCCTCAGGCATGCGCACTCCGAGCCCACGCTCCCAAGCCCCTCCTGCATTCAAGGCCGCAGGTGAGAGCCACAGAGGCCAAGGGAGCAAAAGCCTAAGCAGTCTTCATTTACCCCACAGGAGGTCCCGGCCCTCTGCCCCTGCTACGCCCTGAGTGGAATCGCTTTCATCTGTTTGATGTGTTGACTTGAAAATGAAGCTATTTGGAAAATCCTATTTTGTGGCAAAAAAACTCTTATTAAAGCACATGCCATTTTGAATTCCTCTGTGCTCTCCTCCTTTCTGCAAAGGTGGAGAAGCCAGCATTGATGGGTGATGATTTCTAGGGTGCGTGCAGGACACAAGTCCAGTATGATCCCAACCTGAGCTTAAGTTAATGGGTCAGAAGCCACCCCTAAAGGAAGCTCCTCCCTGCACCTCTCTTCTATTCCAGGAGCTGTCTGCAGGCACTGGCGAGGTCCTTCTGTCCATCAGCTACCTCCCAGCTGCCAACCGCCTCCTGGTCGTGCTGATTAAGGCCAAGAACCTCCACTCTAACCAATCCAAGGAACTCCTAGGGAAGGGTGAGTGACATGTGAAGGAGAAAGCCAGGGCCCCCTGGTCTCTGGGGACGTGCAGAGGCAGATGGGACCAGCAGGCAGTGGGGACAGGTGAGCAGAGAGGCTAAACATGAGTACATGTGTGAGTCATCTCAGCTGGCCCTGTACCCCAAACTCACACGCCAATTTTGAAAAACTTCCTTTTTTTATGTCTCTCTCCTCCTGATCAATCACACTCATCAGGGTCCATCTGGGGCTTCCTACCTTACAGATCAATCAGAAAAGAATCTGCCTTCACATTGGTCCCGGGAAGCCAAGGACCAACAAGCCAGGTAGCCAGAGTGAGGGGCTTCTGGAGGCTGTGGGGGAAATTGATCCTCCCAACCTCATCATCCAGACATGGCAGATACTGGGTCTCCTCCTGGCGCAGCTCACCACCACTGTGTGCCCCATCCCCACCCTGCCGCTTCTCTTTCTGAAACCTTAGCCAACCTGCCACCCCCACACCAGCTGAGAGTAGGTGATGCCAGAAGATGTGTGGGTGCACAGGCTGAGGCGGCCTTAAGCTTAGGGCTTCTGTGTCCCATATACCCAAATAAACATCCCTTCAAAGCCTTGATGTTTTCTTCTGGATACCCCCATATGCGTCTAAGCCTCAGGGGCCAAGCAGAATCTCTTGTGAGAGCAGTGTGAGAACCATGTGCTTGTAGCAAGAGCTAAATCAATGGATATTTCTGGCAGGATGCAAATACAGAGTTGCCGCTGAGCTCAGAATCTTTGAACAAAAATCATGGGCAAATAAAGTCACAAGAATCTGTCCTGCTGAGCCGAGCCTTCAGAACACAGCCTTTTTTTTTTTTTTCTCATGCCCTCCCGACTACATGTGTTGCCTTCTGCTCTTTTTTAAAAGCCCCTCTCAGGACTCCAGCTGTCGTATATCTCCACTGAAATAACAAACTAACCACGCTGAGGCTGGTAATTATAGCAATCAATACAGAGAACCTTGACTAACCAAAAGCAGTGCCAGGCCCTGAGCCCCCGATGTCACCTGCAGTCTGGTCTGGTGACCCGCTGGCCATGCCCCCCCAACTCGGGGTCACAGCCCACAGTAAACAGAGAAGAGCAGAGGAGGAGAATCCAGCCAGCCACAGGAGCCTGCTGTCTTAATACATCTATAGTGCTTGGAGTGGGACATAAGAGATGAAACAGGGTTACTTCTCTGGTTAGAGTTTAAAATCAAGCTGTAGGACACCAGAGCCCAGAACCTGGGCCTGCTTTGCTCTGGAACTTGAGGACACTTAGAAAGGCTCATGGGACTAGGTAACTGATGCAGCCACACGACCCAGCGACAGGCCACGCAGGGATCAACCTCGCATGCTGTGTTACTGTCTGCTTTCCATACCTCAGCTGAAGTTGTGTAGGCAGGAGCTTGGGCTGTCCCCCCAGTGTCTGCCCAAAAGTGGGCATTTCATGGTGATATGAATGCATGACCCAGTGGGTGGGGAGGAAGCCTCGGGGCACATCTTGAGTCAGAGACCCTCTCTCCAGCCCCAAGAGGGAGCATCTTCCCAGCCTCCACCACATCTCAGCTGATTCTTGGCTCTTCTCTGCCCTTCTCTCCCCTTCCCAGATGTCTCTGTCAAGGTGACCTTAAAGCACCAGGCCCGGAAGCTGAAGAAGAAGCAGACGAAACGGGCCAAGCACAAGATCAACCCCGTGTGGAACGAGATGATCATGTTCGAGCTGCCCGACGACCTGCTGCAATCCTCCAGCGTGGAGCTGGAGGTGCTGGGCCAGGACGAGGAGGGGCAGAGCTGCGTGCTGGGCCGCTGTAGCCTAGGCCTGCATGCCTCGGGCTCTGAGCGCAGCCACTGGGAGGAGATGCTCAAAAACCCTCGCCGGCAGATCGCCATGTGGCACCAGCTGCACCTGTAACCGGCGCCCGGGCCACCTCCTTCTCTGCAGAGTCCCACCCGTCCAGCCCCACCCATCCAGCCCCAGCTGTCTTCTGCGACCTCCTCTTTGTGCCCCATCCTCATTCTGACACCCAGAAGACAGACATGTTTGCAAAGGTCAGGCCCTTATTCCTCTCTCCTCCCACTCCTGTTTCTAAAAACTGAGCAAGGCAGTGTGGACACTACATCTGGGTTGTGCTGAGCGATGCCTTGTGCTTCTCTGCATTGCTCAACCTGATCAAATGCAGCCTAGGTGCAGATTTTGCAGATAAGGGCAGGTGAGATGCAGAGAAAGCTTAATTGGGGGCAATAGTGGATGCAAAGAAAAGAGTGTGTGTGCTTTAAATAAGCATTGCAAAAAGGGTGAAAGAAAAGAATACTGGACTGACCCATAGAATTAGAGATTGTCAGGGTGGGGTGAAGTCTTAGCCAGCATCAAGTCGCACTCCTGACCCAAGGCTGTGACCCAGTAGCTCTGAAACCTTATTGTGTGTTCCCCGGGCCCGCCTGTAGACCTTCCAGATCAGTAACCCTGGCCACAACCCGGGAGCCTGCATTTCTAACAAGCACTGGATGGTTTTCCTGCTGAGACTGGAGTCCTGCATTTGGAGAGATGTTCCAGACAGGTTCTTACAGTCCTAGTCGGGGCCCCAACTCTCGGGGCAGCCAGCTCCCATGCTGGGCACGTCAACCATTCAGTGTGAAATCTGGGAGCCTCTGTTTTTTATTTCATTATTATAATGATTAATATTTTCATCTGTGCTTCCAGATTCTGTTCTTGGACTGAATTTTGTGCTTTTTTTATTGAATAACTTTACTGTTTTCTCTCAAAATCAGTTGATGTCCTATTTGGGGAGAACTTCCCTGACATGGTAGGTGGGCTTCTGAGCCCCAGTTCTTACACCCACCAGCATTGCCAGAGTGACCCTCTGAGACAGCCCCATCCCTTCTCAGCTTTCCAGCCACTTCCCGAGGAATTCAGTTTGGGGCACATGTTAGTCTATTAAACCTGGTGATGTGAAGGTGCGAAGAAAAATAACTTCAAATAGGAGATGAAATTTGTTGCAGATGTGCCTCTCTCCCTCAGTGTTTGAGACTTACCGCTTTAATGAGTCAATAGGTATCAATTGGATTTCAAATGCCTGCCTCATTATTCCAAATAGCTGTCCACAGCACTGATTAAACCTAAAAGATGAATTTTGTGCTCAGGGGATGTGGAATCCTGTGAATCAGGATTCCCGGTTCTCTGGTTGGCCACCTGCAGAATAGTACGGATGACACAGCAGCTCTTTGTGAATGGTAAGATGGATGAAATCGTACCCAAAGCTAGAGCCTCTCCAGCCTAAAAACAAACCGAGTCTACCAGCAAGTCATCTTTAAGCTTTCAGTTGGCACTTGGCAAAGCCTAGAACGTTCCAGAATCATCCCAGGAATTTCCAGAACCATGGATCTGCATTGGGACACTTCAATACCAATATCCAAATTCTGGATCCTCTGCTGTCACACCAACACCCTGATCTAAAAGCAAATTCTAGACAAGATGGGTGAGCCTGGCTTCCCTTCTTTCAACAAGCCAAGCCTTTTGGCCCCTCCCAGGGAATCTGAGGAACATCATCACCTCTTACCTCGGTTTTCCCTTTCTGTACAGATAGAGAGAAACATTAGAAGTAACTTCAGCCCGTCCTATGATAGGGATAAAAAACCTCTAATTCCTCTTTAATGGGAAAGTATTTCAGATAATTGGAAATCTTGATCATTAAGATTGACTACCTCCTGCCAAATATTTTTGTTAGTGATTTACTATAATGTGGTTTTGAGACCCCATCGTTGCTCTGGTCCCCCTTTCTGGGTTGGTATGATGAAAAGAGAACATATGATCCCCATGAAAGCCGACCAGTACTCAGCTACTGCAGTCGAGAAAAATCGATTCTGCACTTAAAATCAGGAAACCTGTGTTCCACAGCCTCAGAAGCCCAGACACCTGCTTTATAGTCACAACAAGGGTATTTGAGGGCAGCTGGGCAGGGTCCTTGACCCCAATAATACCAGCTCTTCCCGTGGCCCCTCCACCATGACACATTCCTTTGGATCTCAAAGGTCACACTTTCCAGATGCCGAAGTACAGGCTGCCCAGGATAGGCGCCACGCCCACCACTGAACAGCTCAGGTCTCAGCCACCACGTGACTTAGCAGGGACGTGCAGAGATGAGGTAGGTTAGCGGGGGGCGTGTCTGTTGTGCTCACTGGTTTAGTCCAAGCATCTCCTCCATAAGTGTTGAGTGAACCAAGGAATGAAGGATGGGTGGAGAGTAGGCAGAAAAAGCTGAAAATGGCATAAAAATCAGAGTTCCGGCTGAGTTCTCAATGGCCAGTGCGTCAGATTCTCAGCCATTGCCCTAGAAATTCACATTATTATCACTCACTCAATGATGATTCAGAGCTCTCTGTATAAATATAATAAATAATAGACAAGAACATAATCCCTGCGCTCTTCTACCAGATCTCCATCTTGGTGAATTTTACACTACCCAGAGATGTTAGACTGCCAGATCGAAGGTTTCCGTAATCTTTGCATCGGCTTACCTTGAGCCAGATACATTTGCAATGTCCTACCAAATGAGAGTGATTGAGTCTGTGTGAATGCATCTGATCGTTTTGGGAAAGGAACACCTCGTACTTTGCCAGGAGCATTTGCTAAGAAGAGCATGAAGCAGAGATGAGAAGAAAATGAGGAGCCATCTCGGTCAAGGCTGCTGCCACAGAGTGACCTGGTTCTTTCACAGATACGGCAGTGGGACTGGAGAACTGGGGGCCCACCCTCATTAATCTGTGACTCCACTTCCTACCGCAAATCAATATCTATTTGTCCAGTGCCTATTGATTGATTGTTCTTTTCAGTTTGAGATACTGCTCTTAGTGCAGGGTGAGTGACCGGCCACCCCAAGGGACCCTCCCTGCAGTGAGCACAAGATGGGAAAGCAGTTTTGAGGAGCAATGCCTTTAGGGTGTGAAGGAGTCCTGGGTGGCAGTGGCTGCAGCCCAAGCTGAATTGAAGTGAGGACCACCCAAAGAGACACTTAGTCCTTGTGATTTGTTTCTGCCACCCGTGTTTCCTGTTGTCGATGCTAAGTGTGTGTGTGTGTTTTACAATCATGAACCGAAGCACAAAAAGATGCATGAGACATTGTAGTCGTGTCTGGTGTCATACTTTGGAGCAAAAACCATCCAGTGGTGAATAAATCATTTCCAATAGGGTCAGCCGCCTGGTGTTTTCTCTTTTTCCTTCTCAATATCCTAGGTATATAAAATGCTGAAAAGATAATTCCATCAATGCTCATGACCTAATTAATAAAACTAGATACGGATACGTTCAAGTGCAGTTGAAGTCTTCTCAGCTCTTCACTCAGGATACCACCATCTTAAAGCTGGGGTTTATTGCCCAAGCATTTCTTTATTCCTCTACCACCTCTATATGTAAATTCTAAGCACTGCAAAGTATTTTTTGCATGTTTTTAACTTTATATGAAATTCAGTGCACTGCAGTCATATGCCACTTGGTGATGTTTCAGTCAATGACAGACCTCATGTACAAGGGTGTTTCCATTTCTAGCCTAGGCATGGAGTGGGTTAGACCATCTAGGTTTATGTAATTATACTCTGTTTGTTCACATAATAATGTAACCACCCAATGAGTATTTCTCAGGTACATCCCTGTCCTTACGCTACACATTACTTTCATCTTGCTCTACCCTAAAATTTTGAGCTTTATCCACACAGACATAGGAGCTTTAGTTCATTTTTCTTTTTTGTTGCTGTATAATATTCCATTTATGTGGATATGCCACAATCCCCTTTTCCTATTGATGTACACTTAGAATTCTTTCTTCTGTTACAGGAAATGCTGCTCTGAATATTCTTATGCATGTCTCCTTGAGAATGTTTCTCTAAGATGCCTACCCAGGAGTGGGTTGAATTGCTGGGCCACAGAGTGCTATGTGTGCACGTGTGTGGGCATGTGTGTTCAAGCAGGCATGGTGCACCTTAATGGCCGTGCTTGAGCACTGAATTAAAGGGTCAAGTTACAAGCAGAGATGCAAGCTTTGACTATTCTTGAGATGAAAAATCAGGGTGACACAAAGATATCCCTCCTCCTCCAACTTCCCCAAAAGAGATATTCCCATTTCTAGAAGAGTCACTGTAATAGCCAGTGGTTCTCTGCACTCCAGATAACAGGCAGGGATGGGTGAACTTCCTGAGTCCTGTCACTCTAGGCCCTCCCGGTGGCCACTGTGGTGCTGGCCTCCAGAGGAAGAGCCTGGTGTTAAGGAAGAGGCAGGACCTAAATTTTAAAGTCAGTTGGAAATCAGCCAGCTCATGTAAATTTAAATCAAGTATTCTTAAGAAGGATAAATGATCCATAAAGCCATGAGATACCTCTGCTTTCCTTGTTCTATACGAAATGCATATATTGTTCTATTTTAATGAAAACAAAGATTTTTATTTTCATAGTAAAAAAGAAGTGGGTCTTTGCCCACATGACCAAATAGCACGAAGACTTATGTTTCACAGATGACTAAGAATACGGTTCATCTGAACCTAATCTAATCTGTGAGACTCTCACATACAAGAGATGTGGAAGGGAGGAGTTTATTAACCATATTCATCGCAGGGCTTAAGTAATAAACTCTGCCTAGGCCTCCTGGTGGCACAAGGGGTTAAGTTTCAGCACAGCGATGCTATCAGCAGTGACTGCAGCATGAATTTAATCCTGGCCCTGAACTGACCCACATATGGGGCAGCAGACCTCTCCTGTCTTGTCTGCTGCTCCCCTCAGCAGTGTATTTCAGTAGATCCACCTGTTCTGCTCCCCACTCTGTCTCTGGTGAGTCCTGAGACACAACCCCCCCCACACACACCCCTCAGCTCTCGTATGCATAAATAAACCTAATAAAGTTCAAATAAATAAACTCTGCCCCTGCACAGAAAATGCGCTTCAGGCAATGGGAGCCCAAGTTCCTGAATGGACCACAGCCCAGACTGGCTTAGCTACTGGCCACTTCCACAGCCCTAAGCAAGCCACTTGCCTCTGGGTCTCAGTTTCTACTCCAGTAAAATGAATTTAGACCAAATGGCCCTGAGGCTGATCCCGAGGCCCTTTCTGGCTTCACCATCGTGTGGCTCTGGGCGCTGGACCGCAGCAGCGTGCCCCTCACACATCCCTGCGGTCCCCACTCTGGCCGTGAAGGCCTCAGTCCGTCTGCACACAGCCACCCGCTCCCCTACACAACATGCAGTGACCCTGGAGCTCTGAATCAGCCTCTTCTCACTTGCTTAATGTCTACTGGAGGGTGGTAGTTTTCCAAAGAGTTTCTATTTTCTTAGACCCAATGGAAAGTGCCACCATTTCCGGAGCTCGGAGCCCCAGCATCTGTCCTACCTCCCTCCCGGGGCCAGGCTGGCTAGGATGGAGCCACAGGACCGCCCTTGGAAGGGTGGGGGCTGGGCGTTTGCAGCTGAGAGCGCTGAACTGCCTCGGGCTCCTCTCCTTCATTTCCTGCAGGTGAACAGCACAGATGGTCCCTGGCCGGCAGGGACAGAGGCAGCTTCCCCAAACCAGAAATGGAAGCAGGCACCTACCTGGTGGGAGGAAGCCAGTCTCGGGCTGGAAACCAGGTGTTGCCCTGGAAACGGATCTAATTTATGGCCACTGTGTGATGCGGCCTTGGGGCGGCTCATCTTCAGCTGGGTGGAGTCTCAACCCCACACAGCCCAGGCTGGACCCAGCTTCCCACCCCAGTCCCGCAACTTTGTGGTGCTTCAGGGCAGCCTGGAGGCAAGTGGGGCACGTGGGGGAAGTCCTGTTTCAGAAACCCGGGGATTTGAACCAGGGACAAGCAAGGAGAAGGCAGTTTCTCCAGCCGATACCAAAGACATGAACAGAACCTACGGGTGGCCCCGCTTCCCTCAGGGCCAGGTGAGGCGGCTATTGAAGCAGCAGGTGTTGGCGGGGGGACTCTCTAGGCGGAGGAGGAAAGGAGGTTCCCCTTCATGTGGAGGGTCCTACCAGCCCTCAGGGGTGGAGGCTCTGGATTAAAAGTCACAGACAAGCCCTCACACAGGGAGCCCCGGAAACCTGAGTAAAAGAGCCGAGAAATGTGGCCTCTCTGGTGGCGCAGTGGATAGAGCATCGCACTGTGAAGCATCCGCGGCACAGCAGCACAAGTTCGATCCCCGGCTAGGGGGGATACCCACATGGCGCAGCAAGCCTCTTCTGCCTCGCCCGCTGCTCCCCTCAGCAGTGTACCTCTGTCAATACACCTGTTCTGCTCCCCACTCTGTCTCTCTCACCTCACGTGACTCTGGCCCGTACCCCAGCTCTTGTGTGGATAAATAAATCTTTAATTAAAAAAGGAGCTGGGAAGCACAGTTCCTGGTACTACTTCATCCAGACTGGAGGGTAACAAGAAGGATGTCATGAGGCGTAACCAGCTGTGCTAAGCCCTGAGACACAAGCGACACAAGCGCCACTAACCCAGATGTTGAAATTCTCCCAGCTGGTCAGAGGTGGAGGAGGGATGTGAATCTGGTATGCTCTAACCCCCCACCCCCACCCCAGGCTCTGATGTGCAGCCAGTGGCCGAAGGTCTTTACTGGGAAGGGAATTTATGCAGAAGCTGTGGCTTCAAAATGTTACCTGCAACCATGGACTTGGAGAACCACCCAGCTGGAAGACCCAGAAAAGTTCTCTTCCCTGAGGGAATTGCAGGTGCCTGCCTGGATTGGGTGAGACATTACCCAAGACACAAGAGCAAGCGGGAGTGGGGGGAGAACTCGGAAGCACCTCAGGGATAACCTCCAGCTTCCAACTGTGAAGGGGGTGAGTCAGGGCCAGCTGCGGCCAGGGGTCAGGTGCAGGGGCATGCTGGAAGGGTGAGGAAACTGAGACGGGGACAGTGAAAGTGGAGGAGGTGACGAAACAGCCTCACCTGGAATGCACTTTTATCAGGCGCTGCTAACGACATCCACTCACCACTTCAACAAACACGGATTCAGTGCTTTTCACGGGATAGGCAATGCACACCGCGGCACTGAAGAGTGGGCTGTACAAGGGAATGTTCTGTGTGTGTGCGGGAAGGCCAGGCGCGGAACAATCCCACCCCGCAGTCACAGACAGCTGCAAACAGACAAGTGTGTGACGGAACTAGGAACAGCCCTGAGGGCGGTGACGGGAAAGACCTCACTGCAAAGGTGCATTTTAGCTGACAACTAGCCTGTAAGACAGTTCAGCCCCTCAGCCCCGCAATTGTCATGGGAAAAGCTACCCCAAGTGGAGGGCACTGGGTATTGGGGGTCTGGAGCTAGAAACAGGCATAGGGAGCCAGAGAAGAGGCAGAGAGAGGAGGCCTGCGTGGCCAGAGCAGGGCGTAGAGAACACCAGCAGATCGATGCAGGGACTGACGGCGGGGAGATGGTCCTGGGCAGCCTTTGGACTGAACTCCAAGGGCAATGGGGGTCAGGGGGCTGGCAGGGAGCATTTTGCAGAAAGGATGCCCCGACTGGATCTGTTTTGCAAAGGCGACTCTGGAGACTGTCACACAGCAGCCCTTTAGGTGTTCCCCAGCCCACCCATCTCCTGCATCTTCTCCCTGAACTTAACTTACCCTTGAACCTTGGAGCCGGAAGCTGGTGGGGACGCTGCGGAGGAGGAGGAGGGAAGGGAGAGGACTGGACCTCTCCTGCTTACCACATACTCCAAATCCTGCTTTGGGCAGACAGAGGTCATGGCCAAGTGGAGATGGTGGCGTTTTCTCGTCCTTGCTTCCTAGTATGAAATCATCAACAAACTCCAGATACGGCTGCAAATCCAAGTGGCCAGCAGCAGGGCAGGGCGAACCCTGGACACCCTGGATTGGACAGTGAGTGATAGCCCTTGGCTCCTTCCTCACCTGCTCCTCTCCTCTGGGAAAAGAAGTGAATTAGAACATTCCATGGGGGGTGTAGAGCACCTTTCAAAACAGGGAGCCCCTTAGTGGGCTCCTGCTCTCTTGCAGGGAGACAGGCTGGAGGAAGGTGCTAGGTACCAAGGCAGACAAGGGAAGGAGGGTCCCCCAAGGAAGCTGGATGGGAAGCAGGAGCTGAGAGAGAAGGGCTCAGCATCTTGGAAGGAAAAAATGAAAAACACTCATCTCTGTCTTTATTGCATTTATGCCCATCTTCTTATGAAAACAATTTGGACAGCAGCATTTCCATCACCCATCCCCAGACCAACACCCTTAACAAACATAGCCCCCAGGGCCGTGGGATGCAAGTGGAGAACCACAGCAACTCAAAGGCGGATACCAGGTTATCCGCAATAACTGTCCCCTGAGATTCTTGAGGGATAAAAGATGCAGGGGCCAACATATTACTTTGCAATAGTTTCGATCACAGCAACTCTTGGGCGGATGGGGAGGTGTCACCTGCTGGAAATGGACTCGAATGGGGGGGACCTAAGAGCAGTGGGAAGGCACTTTGCAGGTCTTTCTTCTAGGTCCTTCCAAGCAGACAGACCCCAGAGCCACAGCACGGGCCTGGGAGACCATATACAGGAGGAGGCAGAGATTCCACCTGGGTGAGTAAATTTAAATGCTTTTATTAACAATCTTCTTACATTACAAGGATAGTATGATAAAGGGGAAGTTTCTGCGTACATACTAGGATAAACCAACATAGCTCTATTTGTATCCAGTGTTCTAGGCCCCGTCACACAGGAACTATAAAGCGTAGTCTGCAAAATAATAACATCAAGAGGTTTTTTTTTTCTTAACAAAGAAAGTATTAACATATTAATATGCGTGTGATAATAGACTCCTAGGTCTGCCCCCACCCCACTTTATTTTTCCTTTGTGATTGAAATGAAACTTCAGCAGCAGCGTGGTGGCGGTGGTGGTGGTGGTAGAGAGGAGAGAGAAGGGCTGGAAAAGACCAAAGGGGAGACAGAGTGAAGACGGAGGGGTGCCCGAGGGCAGCCTGGTCATTGTCTTTGTGGTGAGCAGTATTGCTGCCTCCGGCTGTCTCCTCTGGACAGGGTGTGCCCTCATGCCCCTCGAGGCGCGCTCTCTCTGAGGTACAGTGCGTGTGGGGGTGCTACCTGGGAATGCCCGTCCCCTGCCGTGGGTCTGCCCGCCGCAGCGGGAGGAAGGCTCGGGTCAGGCCTGGCCTCGCTGGAGCCAGGCACTGAAGGGTGTTCCGAGACCCGGTTGGCAGCCAACTGCGGCTCAGGGAGACCCAGGCGGATGTGGGGGGTTGAGGAGGTGGGCACAGGCAGAGCAGACCCAGCCCACGGTAGGGATGGGGCGGTCTGCCAGAGACTGAGGTACTCGGTAGGATGGTGGGGAAGAGAGGGACAGGGCACTGGAAGCGGCAGGGGATGGGAGCTACGTGCCTTCGGAGGGTCACCAGGCTGAAGCTGCCCGAGAGCAGAGGCTGTCCTCTGTCTCCCATCGTCCGCAGCCCGCCGGCCTCTCCTCCATCCCCAGGGGAAAGGAACAGTGGAGAAACCTGGAAGTGAGACGGACTTCTGATTCTGTCAGGGCTGCCCCAGCCCTCCGTCATGCTGCCAGCTGCACCAGTGCCCCAGTGGCCGCGGGCATCCCTGCGGCTCGGGGCTCGGAGTGGACGCGGGACGGCTGAGGAGGGCGCCCTTCCCAGTGGAGGCAGACGAGCTCGGGGCGTCCAGCTCGGCCTCTGCCCCGAGTCACAGAACCAGAACAGTGTATGTGAACTAAACCTGCCTGCTGCAGTGGCGGTGGGTGTGGGGCGCCAGGCCCCGGGCAGGAGGGGAGAGCGTTGTCCTGAGTACAGCCAGCTGCAGCAGCTGTGCAAAGTGGGCCGGGCCGGGGCCCTGCTTCTGAACTGGAGTTGCCACTGAATTTATGAGTGTGCAGATATGTCTCTCTGCCCTTTCCTGTTAGCTGGTGCCCCCTGCCCCGTCTAGAAAAAAAATATCTCCATGGCAGGCAGCACGGGCTGGCGGTGCTCTCGTTGCCCACTTCACTGCGCTGGGGCCAGACAGACAAGGACCGCCAGGGCGGGAGGCCAGGAGGCTGGGCGGCCGAGGCTGGGCCTCTAGGGGGCAGCAGAAACAACTAAGAAGGGAGGGCAGCATCTTGGCCGCCCGTTTGCACCTTCTCTATTGCCACCCAGACCACTCATTCCTGGAGGGAGGGGGGTATTCGAGGGAACTGTGCGTGGTCCCTTCACCCCGGGCCGGAGACCACATCCTACTGCCATGCAGCAGTGACCGCCCAGGCGTCTTATGCAGGGGGGAGCATTTCAGCTGGAGCTCAGGGGACGAGTGTCTCCTTCCAACCTCAGGCCAAGCCTGGGGCAAAGGAGAGAAAGTGCACAGAGAGGTCCAGGACCCAGTTCCTCTGCTCTCCAACACCGGGCAGGAGGCCCCATTCCCAGCAAACCCTGCCGGCTCGGCTCCCACACCTCCCTGCAAAGGCTCTGCCTCTGCCCTCTTCGCACATTGCTGCGACGGCTTTCCCATTGCTCTCCCAGCTCTTTATAGACTCTATTTTATATCTATTTAAAACATAGAAATGTATAAATATATAGGATATTATTTATAGATATATAGACGTGATTTAATCTCATACTCTGTGTGTATACGTACTGTATATGCCCATATATACAATATATGCTGTAGCACTGTATTATACACTGCACACACCCTTGCTCCATGCACTCTCCTAGGGAGACCGGATTGCATAGGTATTTCCAGGGTGCTACTACTTGAAGGGACGGGGATCGGGGGAGCCAGATGGAAGAGGGGGGCCGTACCATTTTCCTCCTGAAAGGGCACTTTTTCTCCCTCTGGCTCACACACAAGGATACCTTAAAGGTTCCTTAAATGATCAGGGCTCCATCTACTCAGCTAAAGCACCCTGTCAAGGGCGGGCAAGAGAAGGGCGCCCTCCAGTGGGAGGACCCACCCTGTGCGCCTTCTGACATAACCTGCCCTCCTCGCGCAGTGAGGAGGAGCTTGACCCAGAACCCATCACCGGCGCTGCTTTCCCAGGAGCCCGTGCCTGGGCCGGGAGGACCCCAAGAGGCCTGCGCTCCAAGAGGCCTGTCCTCCTGCCTGGGCTGCCCAGCTGGCCTGGCTCTTGTCCTCTGCTTGAGGGCTGGGAGACCCGGCAGCCTTCTGCCCATATGGAGTGTCGGGCCAAGATGAAGCACAGGTTCGACCTGGAAATCAACCCAGACGACCAGTCCAAACTGGATCTAGACACAGAACAGATATTCCTAGAGCAGGTGGGGAGACAAAGGAAGGGAAGGCATCTAGAAGCGACGTTCCATTTCAACCCTCAAGCCACCTCCTGCACCCCATAAGCCTCGAAGGGAGCAGCTAGCACAAGGCCGGGCCCCACAGCCAGGCTGGGGTAAATCTCTAGACAACTTCAGCCACCCCAAACCATGTGGGCATTCTACATGCTTCTCCTTGTCTGCTTCCTCTTGGTCTCACTCCCAGACAAATGGCAACAGTTCATCATTACCTAAGTAAGTACAAGGTCCTTCCTCCAAACTAAAGGGGAGACATGAGCAAGTCAAGGGGAGCAGGTTCGGCAAGACAGCTCAGCCTAGAAACACAGAGCAGGGGGCTGGGCCAGGCGCACACTGCCTGAGCTTTAGGGGTCCTGGAGTTCCAGCCTGCTCTCATTCCAAAGCCCAGATGAAGAAGTGAGGGTCTGTCCAGACTATGGGATGTTGCAGGCAGTTGTTAAAAAAATAAAAATAAAAAGCTGGTGTTGTTTGGCTGCCTGCACTCACATGCAGCTGGGCAGGCAAAGTCAGAGACTGAGCTGGCAAGAGCTGCAGACACGGCTGGGCCGTCCTCAGGTTTCACAAACACTATGTGGCGAGGGTCTTTTCCTCTACTGAGGACAAGCAGATCATTTTCATCCCAGTCTGGCTCTCAGGGTCTGCAATGCATCAGCTGGTACAGCTGGCCACTGGCCCCATGTCAAGTCCTGCGTCCTCCAGGCGCTGAAGACAGTCGCTGCTATCACACACCTCGACCCCAGAGACACACACCTCCCGCTACACCAGCGGCTCCGCCTAAGTCAGGGGCTGAGTCACAGAGCTGCTTGTCCGAAGCGACCATCTTTGTGATGCCAGGACCACCTGGCCATGGTGCTTCTCACCTGTCAAAGGGAGGTGAGGCTGGCCGAGCACATGGTTCCTTGGGCTAGACCCTGAGGGTGCCATCGACCGCAGAGTCCTCAAGGAGACAGAGTGGGAGATGCCGCTTGCAGAACTCACATGGTCGAAGCCCTGAATCTCCTGGGAGCGTCCAGATTGAGAAAAGTCCCTGTGTAAATTGCAGTGGTGTGTCACCCAAATTGTTCCCTGCTTACTCCCAGGCGGCCAACACAGTGTCCCACGTGGCCCAGACTTGGCTGCACTCAGCAGAAGCCAGAGCCAAACTCAAGGACCCCCGTCCCCAGGGTGGGGTCAGTTGTCACACGCCAGCCTCACCCGGACGCACGCACACCGACTCCTAGTTTCTCAGGAGAGAGGGCAGACACAGGCATTAGCCCAGAGGCTCTTTCTTTCCCTCCAGTTAAAGACTTGAGCTAATTATGGCCATGCCCTGACTGCGTGCTCGTGCTCGGGCAGACACTAAAGATTCTCCCTTCCTGGTTTTCAAATGCGTGGACTCAGGGACTACTCCCCGGCAGCGGGGCCAATGAAATGGGCGGGGAGAAGCAGAGGGAGAAGGAGCAGGTTAAGGCAACTGTTGGCTAGAAGAAAGGATCCCAGTTGACTGTTTCTGCCTCCCCGAGGCCCACTTTGCCAGTCATCTTGCCCTCAACCCATCTCAGTTTGCAATGACCAAAAGCTCCCAGACATAGCGGTACACGCATGCGGGGGAGACAAAGCCCGGGGGGAGAGGTGGAGCCCTGTGATCTACAGCAGCATCCTGTTGCCTGCTGGACCCCAGCTCCACTGGCCCCGTGGGCGTGGGTGACCAGGAGATCCAGCTTAGGAGATGCGGCAGAGTATCAGGAAGCGCGCTGGGCCTTCCTTTGCTACTTTCTGCAAATGCTCTTCTTGCACAGGGAGGGGGAGGGGAGTATCTGCAACTGGGGAGGGGGAGAGGGCGAGTGTCACCAGGCAGGGGTGCATTGATTTGTTGAAGAAGGCAGCATATGAGGCCTGGCAGTGGGAGTTGGAGAAAACCAGTTCTTTTTGTTTTTGATTTTTGTTTCTGAACATGCTACATCACTGTTGAAAACAAAGTTTCAAAAATAATATATAATATATATTCTTATAATGAAAAGCTATTGACTAGCAGCAATGATTCTAAAGTTCTCTTAGCACCAAGACCATGGGGGGAGGGGCCTGTGGGGTGAAGGTACCTGGCGGGGTGAGGAAGGGGGAGTGGCATGTTCAGTGTTGATGACATTTCCACTACGGCTTTCAATGGTGGCACGAGACGAGATCCAAGGAAGAAGGATGCCGCCGTGGTTCTATAGTCTGAGCCAAGCAGGTCGGGGACACGGGGGCCTTGCCTGTGGCCAGATCACACAGTCGTCTGCCACCCTGCCAAGTGAGGGGGGAGGCCCCCAGCAGAACTGCCCACGGACCATGCAGCTCTCTCTCCCTCTCCCCAATAGGACCGACCTCCATGTCGTCAGATCTCTGCATATCGAAGATGCATCAATCAGAGGTGGACACATGAACAGAAGTTTGTAACAGCTCACGCACATTTTTTTTAAAACTCCCTTGCGAGGTATACTGGTCGTTAAATGAACGAAAGAGCATTGATCAGACTCCTCTAGCTGAAACCACTACTTGCCCCAGGGAGTCGGCAAGTGGCTATTTCTAAAGCTTATATCATGGTATTGTGTGTGTGCACATGGGTGTGTGCACACGTGTGTGCGTGCATGCGTGTGTGTGTGTGTGTGTGTAGGCTGATGCCTTGAGAGTCCTGTCTTGTCTCGTTTATTCCTTTTCTTTAGGACATCTCTACCCTGTTCAAAAAGGAAGTGTTCACAGGCATAGATCCATTCCCAGTCGCCCACGGCCTTCCCGCCAGGCCGTGGAGCTTACCAGCCTCGCTGCAGAAGGACGGCCTCTCACGGAGAGTGCCGGAGTCTGCATTACGCGGAGCACAGCCTGCATTGACACGGCCTGCCACTGAACTACAGCAGGCATTTCTTGATCATTAAAGGGAAAAAAAAATACCCCCAACACATTCTATGATTAAACAGACAGAGTATAAATAATTCATGTAAATTGAATATATACCTTCCATTTTCAGCCAAAAATCACTCCCCTCTTGGGGTCTGGACTTCTTGGCTTTTCATTCCCCCAACAGCCCTGGATCTAAATGGAATTATATTATCTTATCCCACACCATGTAAAAAACAGGAATGCAAAAAACTCACCCTCTGCCCCCTCCCCAGGATTTCAAGCTCGGCGGTAAGGCAATCTTGCCTTCAGTATAAGAGGTTAATATCTTTAGGGCCCAAGGGGGCTGGAGAGAGGGAATCAGTGGCCGGGGATGGGAGAGGCGACGGTGCTGGGGGTGGTGGGGAGTCACAGTTTGACCGACACTTGTTTCCGGGTGAAGGCAATCTCATCGGGAGATGAACAAACGTCTCTCAAGCTGAAGTCGGGTGGGACAGGAGAAAACCAAACACGGCAGGCCAGAGGCACGACCTACCCCACCGGAAGCAGAGATCACGTTCAAGCTCCGACTCGCGCACGTCCGTAGACATGGAAACCCCCACAAAACCAAAGGAGAAAGGAAAGGCAAGACCGTAAACCCAACCCCAGAACCCCCAAAGGAAAACATGAACGAAAGGCGATACCTAAAGGTGATGACAGAGACCCGTCATTTTAGCTTATGCTGTTGGTTCACTGTTGGGCGGGACACGTGTGGCCCGGCACATGCTTCTGTGAGTGGAAATGAGTTGCCACCTAAGGCGCAGCTGCCAACTTTTGTAGACAAGAGTCAGTTTCCGACATGATTCCTTTCCGAAAGCTCCCAGTAGCTTCTGGTGGACGCGTCCCCTTGGCTTTTAAAAATTTTTCAGTGTGGGTTTATATATATATAATATAATATATATTTATATAATATATCAAAGCTTATGAGTATAGGTTAAAAAAATATTCAACAGCTTAGTGAACTCTGAATGCTGGCTCGCTAGATGTCCGGGTAAAACTCGGACCCGTGGTCCACGCTCTGCAGCACCGGCTTCTGCTCCAGCGCCGACATCCTGCTGAGGACCTCGGCGGACAGCGCGTAGCTGTTGCCAGACTTCTCCTCGAACCAGCTGTCCAGAGCGCGCTTGGCATCGAAGCTGGCGATGGGCGGCCCGTTGACGGCAATCGTCAGCAGGTCGCTGAGCTGCTCCAGGGTCAGGCGGGAGCGGTGGTTCTTGCGGACCCGCTGCAGGGCGTTGCGGCCTCTCTCGCAGCAAGCGGTGGACGTGGGGAGGACTTTAAGAACCTGGATGATCTTGTTCAAGAGCGGAAACCTCTGTTTGTACTTGCAGATGTGGCCGATCAGGTCTTTGAAGCCATTTTTGGTATAGTAATCAGCCTTGAGTTCCCGCCACTCCATCAACAGACTGCCCCGGGGATCCAGCCCTTCCCTGCAGACATCCCGGGAAAAGGCAGGGATGGCCTCCAGGTGGTCAAAGATCTGAACCATATCCTCCTTGCCGTAGCTCATGAGCTCCTCGCTGTTCCTGGGCCAGGAGGCCAGGTCGAACACCTGGCAGGCCTTCACGAAGAGCCGGCTGCGGGAATCGAACCGCTGAGCCAGGATCACTTGGGTCTTCTGGCAGATCTTCTCCCTGATGGACTGGAACTTGGCTTCGGCCACCCTGAGGTTCTTCATGGCGATGCCGTTGAAGCTCTCCCGGAAATTCTCCTCAAACTCCTGCAGGTATTCCCCCGGGGAATCGGCCAGCCGGCTGATCTCCTGGATGGCTTCCTCGATCTTGTCATCCACCTGGGACACCAGGAGGTACTCACCCTGGAAGACGTAGGCCAGGCGGGAGAGCACGGCGATGACGTCCAGGAGGAAATAGATGAGCTTGATGGACTGGTAGTCCATGAGGAACTGCAGCAGGGCCAGGGCGATGGCCGAGGCGTCCGCCCGCTGGGTTTGGCCGCTGACGTCCTTGAGGTGGGCCACCACCTCCAGGTAGTCCTTGATGAGGGCGTTAAGGACGTTCTGTTCGCCGATGATCCACCGCACGGCCCGGATGTCCCCCAGGAACTCCGTCTCCTCGCAGAGGGTGGACGCCGTGGACCGCAGCTCGCACATGAGGCGCGGAGAGTAGCGGTAGAAGCTCAGCAGCTGCTTCAGGTTGTTCTCCAGCTCCTCCAGGCACGGGAGCTCCTTCCCGCTGATGGCGTCCAGGATCTCCAGGTGGGGCCGGTGCACCATGAAGGGCAGGCACAGCAGCCAGGGCAGCGTCTTGCGGATGGTCATGAACATGCTGGCCCGCAGGCTGGCTGTGACGTTGGCCCCGTCAATGCCCAGACCCACGGTCGGCTTCTCGTCCTGCAGCCGGATGCCCAGGGCGGAAAAGGCCCGGTCCAGGGCCTGCAGGTAGCTCTCGGTGCTGGAGAAGCCCAGTTCCTGCAGGGACAGGAACTCTGTGGCCGGGGGGCCGTCGCTGCTGGTGTACTGGACGTACACGGCCACCGTGTCGGCCAGCAGGTCGTCGCTCTGCCCGTCGAGGATGATGCTGAGGCAAGGCGACTGGCGGATGCGCTCCACCAGGTCTTCCCGCAGCGCCCGGGCGATGTGGTGGATGAGGATCTGGCAGTCCCCCTCGTTCATGTACTGGTCCACCACCTTGAGCTCGCACTTCCTCAGCAGCTCCGCCAGGGGCCGGAAGTCCAGGTAGGGCCGGCCCTCCAGGGCCAGGTGGTAGGCGGTGTTGAAGAGCAGGGTCATGTTGCGGCACATCTCCTCCGTCTTCTCGGGGTGCATGCGGAGCTTGTACAGCTGCAGGCACTTCTTGTGCAGGTTGCTCTGGCTGTGGAGCTTGATGGTGTGGATCTTGAACTGCTTGGAGCCGATGATGAAGGCCGAGGTGCGGGAGGACTGCACGGTGTACTGGCGGCAGACGTGGCACCACATCTCGTTCAGGGTCGGGGAGTACCGCAGGAACCAGAACTTCTTCAGCCACTCCTGCTTAAAGCGCCGGATCCGGCGGCCGGTGGCGGCTGCCATCTTGGAGGGCTCGTCGGTCGCTGTCATCATGTCATTGGAGACAGATTCGTCCGCCGAGTCCACCTCCTGGTCGTCGTCCTCCATGATGGCGGGGCCGGAAACCATGTTCTCGGAGGCTGGAAGACAAATGGGAAAGACACATGTACGCCCGGTGGAGAAATCACAGGCTTTTCCAAACTGAGCATTTACCGCTGCACCAAGGGCAGGCGCCACACTATGTGACACAGAAGCCGATTCCCGCGACAGCCCAGAATCTCTTCAGTATCACTCTGGCCATCCACGCACGCGTTTCCTCCTGGTGGTTACCCAGGGCGGCCACCACACTCCAGGCTGCCTGTGCTCACCCTGCACTCCTGGGGGCTGGACGAGTCTGAATTTTCAACCCAACAGCACGACCAGGAGAGCAGGCCTGGTGCAGGACCAAAGCGCACCGGGTGTTCCCAAGTCACAGCAAGGACGTGGGGCTCGTGTTTCCCGCCACCCGGGGGGACAGACACCTCAGGGAGGGAGGTGCGCTGTCCTCAGATGCAGGCAAGTGACTTCAGGATCAAAAGGTGGTTTAGTTCGGATGATGCATGCTTTAAATAACTGAGACATGTCATTCTGAGCTAAGGGAAGTGGTTAAAATGGGAAGTGCTATGTAAATACTCTCGCTCAGCTGCAGATGTGGACTGAAAAGTCTTCCCACTTGTCAAGCAACTCTGGAAGACGCTGGTAGCCACAGACAAGGTCAAGCAGGCAGCTAGATGCCCTGGAACCCCTTCCTTCTAAGGGGAGAGAGGACACGTGCATGGCAGAGACAGCGAACTGGGAAGGGAAGACCAAGGCTGTGGCCTGCAGTGAGTGTCAGAGGACCGGAGAGCTGGCCGCTCCGGATGCCCTACTTGGGGTGCGGAGAGAGAAAGAGTGATTTTACAGGTTGGGCTTTGGGGTAAGACCCCACCAGGACCAGCAGAGAAAGGCAACGGTCAAGAAGACAGACACACCCCACCTGCAGCGGAACTTCCTTTATTGACGAGGATACAAGGAGCAGACGTGAGCGCCCCAGTGCAGCTGCAGAGGGCCCGTCCAGCCTCCCGAGGGGCCCTCTCTGTGGACCGCTGCTCCACTCCCTGACGGTGTGGGGTAGGCCGCCCTCCACACTGCCCAGTGTCTCTTCCCTCCGACCACAACCTCATCCACACCGACTTACCTGCCGGGTCTGAGAACTCTGGGAGCTCCAGTACCTGTGCTGGCAAAACGGGGGGCTCAGGCAGCTTCCCAGACTTAAGCATGTCTAGTTCTGCCTGGAGTTCTCGGACCTTCTTCTTTAGGCGAATACAGTTAGGGCAAAAGGAGGTGGTGGGAAGCTCGTGAGGGTCCGACGCGAGGGAGGCCTCGGCGGGACTGTCGGCCTTGAAGGATGAAGGCTCCTCTTCCTCATCCTCCAGCGGGCCTGGCTCCTTGGAAGCCCCTGGCGGGATCTTCCAGTCCCCTTCCCCCTGGGTCCGGCTGACGTTCTGCCCGCCGTGCGACACGGTCATGGCGCACCGGCCGTAGGCGTCATCCTGAAACTTGGGGACCTTCCTGATGACCAGGGAGGTGCTGAGTGCCAGCTGGTGGGCTTCCACCTTGGCCGATTCCAGCGAGGCCTCCAGCACATCCTTGAAAATGAGGTCTATTTTCTTCTTCTTCGCCTGGGGGTGCATGTCCCCCTCGTCAAAGCCACGCTTGTAGGGACTTTTGCCCTGTCTCAACACGGGGAGCTGAAGGGGACCCCTCAGGTCTTCTGGGTTATCCAGAGCCTGCTCACACTTCTCCCTCTGCAACCTCTTCTCTCCTAGGAAGGAAAACCAGGGTGTGAGGAAGTGGGGAAACGCCCCGAAGTGGAGACACCACAGAAAACACAGCAGGCCTCCTGCTAGGAAGTGGCTAGACAACCCCTCTGGGTGTGGCCTCGCGGGGCAGGTTGACAAAAAGGAGCCGAGGGTCATCTGTGACCGGGCTCTAGAGCAGGGCCAGAGAGAGTGGGAGGAGCTCTTTTTAAAGAGACTGTTCCAACGGAGCATTATGGAAGTAAACTATGTTTAGACGTTGAGTGAAGGCTATAAGGGAAGGGAGGTTGCAGCTCTTTCAAAGGTACCTGCCGGGAGCTCCCTGGTGGTGCAGGGGGTTGAGCGCCGTGCTATGGGGCTTCCACAGCCACTGCAGTGCAAGTTCAATCCCCGGTCAGGGAGGGGACCCACATGGTGCAGCAGACCTCTCCTGCCTCTCCCGCTGCGCCCCTCAGCAGTGTGTTTTAGTCGACCTTCCTGTTCTGCTCCCCGCTATGTCTCTAGTGACTCCTCTTATCCCCACACCTCTGGCCTGTACCCCAGCTCTTGTATGCATAAATAAATAAAATAAAGGGTACATGCCATCCTTTGACACCAGAAGAAGACATCCGGCCCATCAAACAGAGCGAAGCCAGTGTGAACTCCCTGCCCCGGCTTCCCCTGCAGTCCGAGCAGGGAGAAGATGGCTGCTTCGACTTGGTAAAAGGTACACAGGAGACACGGAGCCCTCCTCCTGCCTTTTTCCTGACTCTCTGGAGAAGCCCATCCGGGCGCAGTCCATCCCACAGCAAGTGTCCGTGCTCCCAGGTTGCTGAAGACTGGCAGCACATGAGGATGCGTGCCCCGAATCTCACTGACGACCAAGGCAGGAGAACATGACGGACCCTACGGCACTGAAGACCCCCGAGATGCATCCTCCGAGATGCACTGTCCAACAAGCCCCAGAACACCACGCAGACCCGGGGCGGTATCCACACAGGCTGTTTCCTCACCTGGCAAGTTAGAGGACTGAAATTATTTCTTTTCTATCATAAATGACTTCAGAGACTTTGGTGAGATCCCCCACTATAAATCATTTTGCTTGATTCCGCGAACTATTGACCCAGCTTCATCAACTGCTACAGAAGTGCGGGGGTTGCCTTGGGGGGACAAAAGCTAAGAGGGATCCTCAGAAGTTCCTGACAGTAGGCTGTAGAGCTCAGAAGTCTCAAAGACTCTTCTGAGCTCAGGTGCGGGGGCCAAGGAGATGTGACTGTGGACAACGACTTGACCTGGATGTATGTTGTGATCGACTGCTGAAAGCTGCGTTTGTTGGCGGCCTCTGGGTGATGGCCAAGGTATCTCCATGTGCGATCCAGATGTTGCACGCAATGACTAAGCCTGGCTTTGCACAGCTGGCACAGGGTGCTGAGCCCTGGCCTGTGGAACACCCCGGCTTCCTACAGGTAACAATGCAAAGGGGAGTAACCTATATGGGATGCCTCTCTTCTGTCCTCAGGGGAATGCTGAAGTAGCAACCTACCTCCCAGGCTCATGGGACTCGGGTGAGTCCCTCAGCCCGTGTGTTGGTAATAGCTGGGGGCAGAGAGGGTGGAGACGCAGAGAACTTTAACAAAAATGTAACATGTTGTATTACATGTCATACTGGCCATTCAGAATCTATCAAAATCAAGAGCCACCTTTTGATTTTCTGGAAGACTAAAGAAGCAGCCAACAGTGCAGGAAGTGGGGAGGTCAAGGTCACATGTCGCCAGGGATTCCTCATGCTTCTCCTCTTAGACAAGGTCATTCATATTTCCTGGGATGAACATGAGACCTCTTTGGATTCAAGGCTTCCGCAAAAATCCACAGGCCCCAAAAGAACTTAGTATCATTATGAAATTGGTCCCAAAGCCTTCATAAAATACGAGGGAAATACCACAAAGTAAATCAATGGCTCAAAGTAGATCGAATAGCATAAATGTTCTGAATGCATGCATTTGATGTGTCCTGTTCCTAAAAGGCCACCACAAAGAACTCATTTATATCCTCTTCAGGAAGCAGTCCTGGGCTTCAGCTGAGGTCCTACTTAATCAGAAGTGTGGCTGCTTCTTCATCTGGGCTCCAGCCTCCATCACAAAGAAACCTCCTTCCAGAGTACCACCAGAAGTGATTGAGCATGGGGTCTCCCTTCCAAAGCAGAACTGGCACCCCAATCCAAGACACCACTAACCTGTAGCGCCTGGCAAAGCCACAGGCTACAGAGACACAACTCTGAAGACCACTGAGCTCCAGGACTGCTCCCAAGGCTCTGGGATCAAGTCCTCCCAGCGTCCTGGCTTCTCCCTTGGTAGCTGTCAGTTTCCCTCCTGTTTCCTGCTTCTCAGCCTGGCCAGGGTAGACTCTCCTTCCTCCTGTATCTTCACACCTCTTGGCGAGTCTCCTCTCGAGTCTGTCTGCCACGCCTTCTTGGAACCAGTCCCGAGAGCTCACTCCCCTCTCTGAGCATTCCCCTTGGGTCTCGGGGCTCTCTAAGGGCGATGCAGCTCATGGTGCTTTGGAGAAGACCGGGGGAAAGGGAGTTCCGGTCCAGAAGAATTCAAGATGAACCACAGGACGGAGCCTGTGTCCTCACACACGACTTCTCTTGTCTTGTTTTTCTTCTGGTGCTATGATTCTTCTGGTGACTTCTGGGCTGGCGTCATCCATCTCTTATCCATTCAACAAAGACATGCTGAATACCTACTATGTGTCAGATACTTTTACACGAAGCCTCTCAGAGGTCAAGAGGAAACCATTGTAAGCTTATCAGGGACAACACGTGAAACCAGCCTGTGGTCGACCCCCCAAGTCTGGAGAGAAGACAAGAGATGAGCATGTCTATTAGGGTTCCTCTCACTTCTCGTCCCACCACCAGACACCTTTTACCAAGTCAGGCAGCAGCGGTGCACCCAGTGTCCACAATTTGCTTTGTTCTGTTTTGCTTTTAAAAGAGCTTAATTTCATGGGTCACTCCCACCCCCTCCTCATCTTCTCCACTCGTATTCCAATGGTAGACTTATTTCCAACAAACAGGTTGGTGGGTCTGGGGATAGCCTTGGTTGCTGGGACTCAATGAACTCTGGGTCTTTCTGCAAATGGTTGTAATACAATGAAGTTCCCACTGAAAGAAGGGTCTGGACTGACCATTTGCCTTGGCCAGGCTGCGGGTGCAGTTAAGAGGCAAGAGACTACGGGAGTAATCTGAACCACTTTCAGATGGCCGAGCCTGCATGCCCCCTCGGGCCGGCAAACCTAAGGACACCATCACACCTCCCCCAACTTTCTTCCAGAAACGAGTCTTTCACATCACATCTTTAGGACTAGCCAGAATGATACCGGCATGAAGCAGAGGAGAGACCAGTTTTGTCTGGGGGACTGTAACCACTGCAGCTCAGAAAGCGCTTAGACCTTGGAGTCACACAGATGTAGGTTAGAATCCAGCTCTTTCCTTCCAGCTACGTGAGCTGGGAAACTCACTGTGCGTATCTGATGCTCCGTTTCTCCACGTGTAAGATGGGGACAGTTGTCCCCAGGAGATCACAGTGTTAACATTTACAACAGGGCCCCACAATGGCCACGGTAGTCTTTGTCCCGTGCCTGCTCCGTGAATTACTCCGCTGTTCTCGCCTCACGTAAGGGGCAGGTGCCACTGTGGAGACGACCACCTGAGACGCCTAGGAAGACCTGCTTAGCACACAGAAGTGCTGTCAATGTCAGCAAGTCAGCGTAACTGCCGCTCTCAAGGGGCGGCGGGAAAGAGGGCTGATGTCTAAGCTTATGTGCCTGGCCTTGGAGTTTGCCTCTCTCTGAATGGCCTGGAGTGAGGGTGTCTGAAACCACTTCATGGGGAGGGGAACCCCCTGATGTGGTCACAACCCGGCTAGGCCTGCAGCTCAGACCCAGACTGTGTGACCTCAGGAGACCCTGTGGGGCTTCCGGTTGCTGCTGCGCCCTATTTCCCATGGGTTTGCTTAGGAGGTGCCTAGAAAGGCGTGTCTGCCCCCCAGGGGCGGGTGGAGGGCACGGCCCCCCGCCAAAGCGCGGGCACTCACCTCTGGCCAGGTTGCGGTGGATGGTTTCCTGGGACATGCTGTGCAGGCGCTTCATGTAGTCCTCGCTGTACCAGACCCGCAGCCGCTCCCCGGGCCGGATGTCCCGGCACGCCCGGAAGTAGATGCGCTCGCTGTGCTGGAACGCCAGCAGGTTCTGCTCCCTTTCTTCCCGGGAGATGACCACGTACCTGGGGGCGAGGGGGACAGGTGAGAATGCACAGGTCGTTCTCAGTGCCAGACTCCGTGCTGGGCACGTGCGGGTGGCCAGAAGCCCACCAGGCAAACATCCACAGAGGTTCCACGTCAAGGAAAGGGTCCTGCCCCTGCCCCGTGAGACCTTGAGCACGTCTCCGAAGCTCTCAGAATCTCTGTTTCTGAGACGAGAAGTGACGTGTGCCCTGCCTGCCTTCCAGGATGGGGTAGATGTCGGATTAAACGCCAGCTATATAGTTGATTGAAAAACTAAGAAATCATGTTATCTGCCCTCCCGTAACCTTTAATCACAGAGTTCCCCAGACACCACAGGCCTTTGGTGGCTTTAAAGGGTGGGGGCCCCTCAACCAGTTGCAAGAGCTATGAGGTCTATGCCTTCCCCACTGGAACTCACGGCTCCTACGTGAGTGTGCAAAACACTCAGCAGTGCTCAGGTGACCGTCAGAGACCTGCAGACCTCAGAATCTATATCTCACTATCCTCCCTGCAACACTTCCAATATCCAGCCTGCCACCCCACTCACCTCCAACAGGAGATGATGTACCATCTGCAGAGAAGTGCAGGTGCACAGGTCAAAAGGCAAGAGGGAGTGATCTGGAGTTCTAGGATTCCATGCTACACAAGCATGGAGGAGACTCACAGCCAAAAAGACATTCTTTTCCCTATATTGTGATTTCTCTCAAAAGTCTGGAAAGAAATCAAAATCTGTCCAACTGGTGTAGCCCAAAGAATTGTACTTGGAGCAGCCCCGGGAAATAATCAGTCACAGCAAACGCCCACACAGATAATGAAGAAGTGAAAAACATTCAGCACCACTAATAAGAGAAGAAACACAACACAGCACATTGACTCACTGGCACGGGCTCTTTTCTGGAACGACAATAACCAGATTGGTAAAGGGGGGGAGATAAGGACCTCGAACACGAACGGTGGCCAATAATACCCTGGCACGACCCTTTCAGAACAAACTGGCAATAGGGACTCAAACGAGACTTTGGACACCCATGCTCACAGCCGCGCAATGCACAGTCACCAAAAGGTGGAAGCAACCCAAGGGTCCACCTAGGGATGGATGGATAACCAGAAGTGTGCATACAAGTACACGCAAGGGACCACCACCCAGTCGTAGAAAGGAATGGGATTCTGACACACTGCGTGAACGAGCCTTGAAGACACACACTGGGGGAAATGAGCCAGTTGCATGACAGATACTGTAGGACTCCCCTTGCAAGAGGCACCACAGCCAGATTCACGGAGCTTAGGGTAGGGGGTGCGGGGGCCCAGGTTTCAGCTGGGGAAGATGACAAAGTTGGGGTGGTGCATGGTGGCAGTGGTTGACAACGGTGTCGTGAACGAGCCTTGAAGACACACACTGGGGGAAATGAGCCAGTTGCATGACAGATACTGTAGGACTCCCCTTGCAAGAGGCACCACAGCCAGATTCACGGAGCTTAGGGTAGGGGGTGCGGGGGCCCGGGTTTCAGCTGGGGAAGATGACAGAGTTGGGGTGGTGCATGGTGGCAGTGGTTGACAACGGTGTCAAGGCATGTCATGAAGTGGGCACTTACGATGGTTAAAATGGTGACGTTCGTGTTAGGTGTATTTTACTGCAATTTTTAAGAAATAAAAAAAAAAAAAACCAAAACCCAATGAGCTGTGGCCCAACTATGTAAACTTGGTGTACTGCTCTGGGGTTGTATCACTGGGAAGCTCATGCAAAAGCAAAAACATCCAAATGTCGAATGCTGGAGATGTGATTTAATAAACCACGGCACGTTTGTATGATGGAATGATAGCCATGTATGGAGAAATGTTTTCAAGCCATCTTCCATGACACAGAAAAATGGTTGTGATACAAGGCAGCGTGAGAACAATAGGATAGAGAGCTATTTATAGTGTGTCCAATCATTCTTTAAGAACGAGCCTCCATCGACCGCCTGCAGGAAATACACTGCCACTTTAACAGTGACTGTGCTTTATAGTTGGATTTACTCTGTAATTGCACTTTCCAAGTTTTCCTTACTAAGCAATTAATTATTAAGTTACTGCCCTTCCCCCCAACTTCCACCTCTTAAAAAAAAAAAAAAAAAAGGTTTTCCTTGTGGCACAAGTTCAATCCCTGGCCAGGGAGGTGACCCACATGGCGCAGCAGACCTCTCCTGCCCTGCCCACTGTTCCCCACAGCAGTGTATTTCAGTCAGTCTTCCTGTTCTGCTCCCCACTGTCTCTGGTGAATCATTTCACCGCCCCCCATCTCTGGCCTGTACCCCAGTTCTTATATGCATAAACCCTAAAATAAAAAAAAAAATAAAAGACAACAACAACAACAAAAAGGCTTCCCAATGCCAGTTCGGGCACAGGCTGACAGGTGGCAGACGTGGTGGCAGCAGCACAGCAAACCCACCCAGGTCGACCCCAGGCAGAGCAGCACTTGCATTTTCCTGCCCCTTCTCATCTAGACAGCCCCCTCGGACTCAGCTCTGTTCAGCGCCAAGGGAAGCTGTCACTTTACAAGGGGGACCAGGGACCAAGCCACTGTGGCAATAGGATGTAGCGCAGACCCCTGCGTGGGGAGAGAACGAGGACCGGAGAGCAATCACCAGCTTTGGCCGCTTGGCCCCTCTGAGAGCAGCAAGTCATGAGCTCCACCTAGGGGTGCGGATTTGCAATATTCATGGCACGTACAGCCCCAGCTTGCTTCTTGTCCACGGACCTGAACCTCCCTCATCTGTAGTCAATACCCACAACTGTCCACCTCCTTGGCTCCTGACAACAGTGATTTCCATGCCACCCAGCCATGATGTCATTAACAAAAAACTTAGGAGAAAGGAAAAGAGGCCCCACAACCCAGAGAAGCCTTGTCAAATGAATGCTCCCCAATCTCAACTCGCCACCGCCAGAGTCTGCCTTTCTCCATACCTGCCATTTGTTCAAAATGTGCAAAATCTGGATCTCCCTAGTGGCACAGGAGTTTAATCTCAGTGCTATCACCACTATGGCCTGAGTTTGATCTGGCCAGGGAGGGGACCCACATGGCGCAGCAGACCTCTCCTGCCACGCCCGCTGCTCCCTCAGCAGTGTATTTCAGTAGATCCACCTGTTCTGCTCCCCACTCTGTCTCTGGTGAATCCTCTCATTCCCCCCCCACCACATACCTCTGGTCTACACCCCAGTTCTTCGATGCAAAAATAAATAAATATTTTTCTTTAAGAAAAAAAGGATGTGCGAAATCTTTTCCATCCCCTAATTTAACAAATCTGGGGCGTGACGTCCACAACGAATCAACCTTGGGTTGAGCACAGAACGGAAGCAAGGTAGCCCCAAATTTCCCTTCTCCTAAATACAGAAATGAAATTCATTCATCTTTTTTTTCTCACAGTCACTTGAATCACAGAGCACACACAGGAAATAAAGCCTTCTCTTCTTTCAGCTTCTAAATAGCCATCAAATTCTAAATGCTAAAATTATTTCCCCTGGCCCTCAACTTTAAGGAAAAAAGACAGATGTGGGATTTGTAACTACTATCAGGGATTTATTCAAAAGAGCGACTTCTAGAGAATGTCAAAAGGTTTAGCAAGCTCCAAGTCCATTTCGCCTCCCACCTCCCGGTGTCTTCCTACCCAAGAAGAATCAATGTTTAGGATGAGAACATCCGATCTTTGTGCCAATCACAAAATATCTCCAAAGACAGATCAGAACTTGTTCAGTGCCTGTGATACTTGATGGCTTTGAAACTTGACGTTTGAAATAGGCCAAACACAGTGACTCTCAGGGAACCCTAACCACCCGTTCATTCCCCTGAGATGTTTACGCTGCATCACTTTTGAGGTACAGCTAAATGGAGCCAGTTAAGTCCCAACACCAATTACCTTGAATCAGGTCTCCCTCTAAGTATTTTGCAGTCCCACACACAGGCTGCCCCCATTCCAGAACCCCCTGTGCCCACACGACCCTCTCGCTGCAGACCCACGCCTGTCCTGTGCGTGGCTGCAGGTGAGCCAGGGCCCTCCGGGAGCAGAAAGCTTCCAGGAGGAAACTGGGTTTCCTCATCTTGGAGGGAAGGGCAGTGGGATGAAAGGGAACGGAGGGCGCTCAGAGAAGCCCGCTGGCAAACACGAGCGCCATTTGCTAGCGCTTTCGGTCAGCCCCACGGGCCTCCGAAGCTACCAAGGCTGGGTGGTAGATGACGGTGGGGGCTTCTGCACTGAACCTCACAGGAGGATAATGGGCTGTTTCTACTCCTAAGTCCTTGCTGACATAGGGGACCGAACAGACAGGCACCAAGACATCCCTCACATCTCACCCACTGTGTCCTACCAAGAGCGCATGTTGTCCAGCTGGGTCAGGAAATGATCATCGGTCTCAGCTCAAGACAGAAAATAGCCCATGGGACATCCATTTGTGGGAGGACACAGGCTCAGACTCCTCCCCCGTGGGTATGTCTCCACTGCAAAGGCTGCTGCCCTGGCCACAGAGGCAGAAATGGGGGCACTGGCCAGACAGAGGCCGGGCAGTGCGTCCCGTGTCCAGACTGGGCAGGCCTGTGGTCACGGGTCTACCCGGCCCGCGGCCCCTGAACGCTGCCGCACGCCACCTGGCTGTCCATGGCACCCCCAGAAGGGGCGTCCCCGCCCTGAGGTGAACCTGGCCGCTCTTTCTTTGGCATCTGCCGACCCGCTTTGCCTTCCTGTTTTGACATGCCAGCCCCACAATTCCCACGGAAGCCAAGAAAAAGAAACTGAAGTTCACGAGTCTCCAGCTCTGTCCCCTCTGCTTCTAAAAGGACCGCTCCCCGCCCAGGCCCAGCGGGACACCAGCCATTACTGAGTGCAGGGTCAACCGGCTGGTCTCACAGCATCTTTGCATCACCTGGAAATCGCAAACATCTTGATTTCCAAGGCCATGCTTTTTTGGCCAAGAACTGCAGAGAATGACGTGGATTCCAAGAAGTCAAAGGCAAGCTAGAACCGTCCAGAAAAGGAATGGATCCCTGGCGAGATGGGCATTTCCTGCCTGGGAGATGCCCCGGCTGTGAGCCAGGATAAGCGAGGACAGTTGCTCAGGGGAGGACGCCCTCCTCCCAAGGGAGAGCCCCACGGGGAGCCAGCGGAGGCTGCCTCCCGCCACCCATAAGCCTCAGCCCCGGGGCAGGGCCTCACCTGTAGGACACCCACTCAGTGGGCAGTGTCCAAGAAAAGCTCATGCCCCTGCGTGGACCAGGGCACACTGGCAAATGCACCGCCCCTGGCCCTCTGGGGCCTCCTGTCAGAAGGGTTTTTCCAGGTCCTCTAACTCATTTTTAGGGACTAAAAATTGAAATTCATCCAACACCTCACTTTTGATGTACGAACTCAACATGGCTGGTCCCCTGCGGGGCGCTCCGTCTCCCTCAGCCCAGAAGGTCCTTTTCTTCCCTCTACGGGCAAACGCGGCGCTGACCAGGGCCCCTGGCAGCTCAGAGAATCGGGCACGCCAGGGGCACTCGAGGCCCTCTTGCCGACACTTCTCCTTGGTCGTCTAACCCTTGCTGCGGGCGGCCTTGAGGTTTTCACAGGAAGCGAAGAAAGAGAAGACACACCAAAGAAAGGTCCTGGAGACTGGGTGTGTTCCAAGTGTGAGATCAATTTCTTTTTATTGCCATCTTAACAAAAATACTGGGGAAGGCAATCTTTGATTCCAGCATCGGAGGGCAGGGCAATGCCAAGCAATCAAGCCATCGGCCACCAGACAGGGGGCTGCTGAGGTTGGGGGAACAGGAACCCCCAAAGAACCACACAAGCGGGAGATGGAGCCAAGAACACAGGAACCTCACAGTGGCCCTCATTTTCCTACTTGAGACAAAGCTGGGTGTGGGTTCAGAAGCAGCACCCCAAGAAGGCCTCCCAGCCCCCACGGTAGCTGGAGGGTCTGGAGGTTCCTGCCAGGGTCAGCTTCCGGCCAGGGAGCAAGAGGACAGTGAGCTGCTCCCACGTCAGCGCTCAGCTTGCACCTGCCACGCCCTCACCCGCCAACGCTTCAAGAACCTGGCTGCCTCCCACACTCCAAGCAAACTGAAGCTAGAGATGTGTGTAGCTGGTGCGCTGCAGCCCAAGCAAGCAGAGGCGAGGCATGCTGGAACCTGGACCCGTACGGGAGCTGGGCTCTGGGTTCCTTTACAAGCCAGAGAAAGTATCTCCTGCTGGATCCCCAGACATGGGCCCTGCCTCTCCTCAGCCACCGCCTATTAGCCGCAGTGCCCACGAGGGGGGCGGTGCGTGGTCTTACCTCCTAGACACTGCCATTGCTGTCCACGCACACCCGGGAGAGTCGAGGCAGGGCAGGCAAGGAGCCACGCCCCTCCCTCCTCCAGGTCTGGTCTCTTTTAAGGGGCTGAAAAACCCAGTCTCTGCCTCTGGTCCTGCCCTCTCCCCGCCCTCCACTAACTGCCGTGTTATTTGAAATGCAGGTGATGGTGGCAATGATGATGGTAAGAACCCGGACTGGCAGCCTCTCCAGCTGTCCTGAGAATCCCCTGAGATTGCACGTCGTCTGCGAGTGCGGGGAGGGAAAAGCAAAAGGACTCTAGGAATGCAAGGTGGTCTTCTCCTTCCTCCGGCAGCATCCTGTTCTTCTCCCCACTCCAGGAAAGGCAAGCACAGCAGCAGAGCACACGCACGAGGGCAAGCGGAAGGCCGAGGCAGGGGCTCCCTCCCCCTCCCCACCCCCAGGGCCTGGAGCCCTGGGGGAGGGGAGGGCATGTCTCTCCAGGAAGGGCTGAGCCCACCTGTGCATCCTCAGGCCTTGCCCCCTTCCAAAGCAGGAGAGTCAGGGTCTGGGAGGCTGGTGCGGCGGCCCTGGGGATGGGGAGCAGGATTCAATTCCAGATGCTCCCCGCTGTTCCTCCCTTTCCTGCAAGTCCTGCTGCCAGGGGCTAGACTGAGAGGAGGCGGACCCTCCAGGCCAAGCAAGCATCTAGCAGGCAGCTCTTCCTGCATCTTGAGCATCTGCCGAAGATGAGGGAGCAGGGCTGGGCACATGCTCTCGGAGCACAGGGCAGCCGGCCTGTGCTTGGTGGGGGAGGCGACAGTTCCCCCCCAAATCCTACAAGGGTCCTGGACACAGAGATTGGCCCCTGCGTCAAGGCCAGACAACCTTCTCCATCTCTTCCTCCTGGTGCAGACTGGCCAGGTTAGAAATTGTGCTTTCTCTTCCGAGACCTGGTAGTCCGTGCAGGGGCTGGTTCTGGGGGGGCTGGTGGGGGCTCCGCTGGTGGGGCCTCAGCCTGGGGGGCAGAGCCCGTGGGGGCTGCCCTGTCTGGCCCCCGCTGAGATGTCTGAATCCCATCCCGGATCTCCGTCAGGGTCTGGCACATCTGGCCGACACGGCTGGTCAGCTGGGCCATGGCCTGGCCGAGGGCGTGCATGCTGTTCGCCATGTCCCGGTGCACGGTCACCAGCTCCTGGCAGAACTGCTGGAACACCTCGGTCTGCTGGGCGTGGACGTGAAGGAACTGCCAGTCAAGGCCCACACTGGAGGGGCTGGGGTGCAGCCGAGGGGTCCTGCAGGCAGCCTGGGCCTGGGCCGAGGGCTTGGGCAGGGTCTCTGGCTTGGGGCCCACGGTCTCTGACTGGTCTGAGGAGGAGGAGGAGCGGAGCAGCGTGGGCCTGGCCAGGTGGGCCTCTTCTTCCGGGGACCGCTTCACGGACATCCGCAGGGGCTGCCTTGAGGGCCCGGGGGCCTCCTCGTCTTCGTCATCTTGGAGGACAGAAACAGAGAAGAGCAAACCATTACAACAAGGAGAAAGGGGGCAGCCCTGGGCTTGGGCCCCCCAGATCACTCTGGCACCCCCTGCCCTGCCACTCCTCAGCCTACTTCAGCACATGCCTGCTCCCCAAAGCCAGGCCTCCCTGGGGGAAGGGGAGCTAGCAGAGTCTGGGGCCCCTGCCTTCACACATCAGTGACGTTCTAATGGTTGACCCCAATCCCAGTGATAGCATGTCAACCCGTGCTCATGTCCTCTCTCTGCAAAGTTATTCACTGCTCTGCCTACCTACCTACCTGCCTGCCCACCCAACAGGGCTGTTAAGAACCACACGCGAGAACAGGCAAGAAGCACTCTGCAAAGCTGAACGAGAGGCACCTGCCCAAAGCACCGCCGGGATGCTCCTGGCCACTCAGTGCCAGGCTCTATGAGACTGTTTCTGAGTTGCTTGGGGCCACCTTGTGGTCTTGCTGGAATCTGCAACTTTAGCCCCAGGGGGATGCAAGGGGCTGGAGAAGCTCCAGAAAGGGCAAGCCCAGACCTCTGCACCAACCTGGGCCCCCCCACACCCCCCTAGGCAGGCGGCCTGAGCAGACACACTGCTGTCACCTCAGAACACTGACAGCACACGGACACCATCAGACAGCCACCTACAGCCTGCAGCAGGGAGAGGCCCAGCTTCTGCACACTGTGGTTTGGTCCCCAAGATCGAGGTTAAGGGGAGACTCCCCGGGCAGGAATGAAAACACAAGGCTGACCCAGACTGATAGGCAACGCACCCTGCCTGCATCTGTGGGCTAAACTCAGATCCAGCTTCAGGGAGGGGAGGGGCGGGAGGGCAGATCCTGCTGGCCTACTGCCACAGCCTCCCAAGGGCCCCAGGTCTCACTTGGTCGGCACCCTAAAGGGGGCCCAGCGCCAGGTGACCCCAGGATTCTGGAACAGCTGCCCTGGCGGGAAGGGCTGGAAGGAGTGAGGCTGGGCCTGTGGTGAGGGGGTCCCGGGCGACCCGGCAGCCCAGGACACACCCGGCAACTTCATCGTTACCTTTAGTCTCAGAGAGACGAAGGGGAAGCGGGGCAGGATTTAGGGACAGACTTCACTGGGTGCCCGGACCCTCATAATTGGGTGGAATCACCATGAAACTCAACAGGCAGATTCACAGGTGGCTGGCGGTCTGCATTTGAGTCCTGATTCTGAGTTGAGCTCTGGGGCCACCTCTGCCTCTGGAGCTTATGCTGCTTCATCTGGATAAGGAAGAAGTTGCACTAGATGGTCTCCCCGTCCCTCCCGGTCCTGAGAAACTGACTGTGAACGGCCACCTGTCAGGAGCCCCAGCCAAACAGGAAATTAGCCAGATCCCAAGCCCAGGGGCCTGGGGAGGGGGGGCGCGGGGAGTGCCGAGTCTGTGAGCCCACCATTCTGTGGGCTGGGCTTGCCCTGCTCTCTCTCATAGGCCAGCCGGCCTCCAGCTGGAACCGTGGGCTGAGGGTGGGGGCGGGCGTGTGCAGAAGCAGAGCTGACGTGGGTGCAGCCCAGCACAGCAGCGTCTGCACGGCCTCCCCTCCTGAGGAACCCCAACTGGAACCACAGACCCCAGTGACATGCTCGCCAGCTGGACCAGATGCTGCCCCCCAGCCCCTTGGCTTCCAAGTCCTTCCTGCTACACAGGATGCAGAGGGGAAGGAGGAAAATAGAACTGGGGAGAAGAGGGGTGGGAGGGGGTGGGGGCGGTATGAATGGGAGAGAACCCAGAATGACAGAGAATGGGATCTGAGAGTCTTAGGGTGGGCAAAAGGTAGGATGGAGGGGGACATCACCAGCGTGGCACAGAAGGGGGCTGCAGAAAGTCACCCCAAAGTAAAGTCACAGGAACAGACAAAGGACCGATCTCTCCGTGGCCTGGGCCCTGAAGACTTGGCCGGCTTCCTGCCACGCCCCCTCCCCCTCGCCTGCTTCCCTGGGCTTCCCTGGCTTCTCTCTATTCCTGGAACGTGCCAGCGCCTTCCTGATGCTGGGCCCGTGTACATGCCGTTCTCCGAGCCTGTGCCTGTGAGGCTCTCCCCTCCCCTCCCCTGCGCCCCACACCACCGTGGCCTGGTTAACTCTTACTCACCCTCTATCTTGGCTCCACGGTTCCTCCTCTGGGAGCCCTCCCCACACCCCACCCCTGCCCCGGCAGAGTGGGGGTCACCGGCCCCCCCTTGCTGTCAGGGCTACATCATTTGCAGCCCAAGTGCAAAATGGCACCTTGTTCAAAACCAGGATGAGTTCGGAGAAGGCAACGGCAGCACATTAACCCAGCACGGAGCCCTGGTGAGTGGCGGCCCTCGCAACCACACTGGGCGGCCGTCCGTGAAGCCAGCCCTGCCCTCAGGCCTTCCCGCACCATCCGTCATGCCTGCGTCCAGGTCTTTTCTTGGGCAAGTGTCTCATGAAAGTCTGTCTGTCTACACCAGTCCAGGAAGCCCCCAAGCCCAGGGCTGGGGTAGGTTTTAGACGCAATTCTGTCTTCCCAGCTCCCAGCATAAATCCTGGCCCAGCAGTCATGGAGTGTTCTCGAATGATGAGTGGAAAGCAGTGAAGAGACAGATGTGGAAGAAGGAGGGAAGAATGGACCGACGGGGCAACTGGGCGAGACAGAGAGGGATGGACAGAGAGGAGGGAGGGGGGAGCGGGGGCCGGTGAGAAGTGGGCTGGGGCAGGCAGCAGCCGAGTGGGGCGACATGGTACTCACAGCTGGTCGAGGGGCTGTCGGTGCCGTCCAGTTCTGCCCTGGGGAAGCCGTGCCCAGAACGGGCCGTGAGCAGCGCGGACTCGATGGCCCTCTCGTGGGCAGTGAGCACGATGGCTGGGGCCTGGCCGCCGGCCCCAGGGCCCGACAGGGACTGCTGCATGAAGGCCAGCTTGTCCTTGGTCCTCCGCTTCATGTCGTCCCACCTGTGCTTAATGTCCTTGACGGAGCGGGGCACCTGGCTGACGGAGGTGACCTTCCGAGCTATGCCTTCCCAAATCTTGTCCCTGTCAGCATGGGACAGCCGCATGGTCTCCCTCCCAAAGAGAACCGCCTCGTGGTGGGTCACCTCCGTGACCAGAATGTCCAGCTCCTCCTTGGAGAACTTGGGCTTCCTCTTACGCTCGGCCAGGGACGCCACATTCCTTGGGTTGAATATCCCACAAAGCACAATTGGGTAAATGACCGTCAGCGCGGGTGATCCTCCTCCTTCCTAATTGCTGGCCCCCAGGGGGGCTGCCAGAAGGCACCTGGGCTCACCTCCACATGCCCTCCTCCTACCGAGAGGGCCCTCCACTGCCCGCGGGGGGCAGGAAGAGGTGCAGCGGCAGAGCGCGGGCTGCGTGGGAGGCCTTCGCTGCAGCCCTGCCTGGCCCCGTGCTGGCTGAGAACCAGGCGGTTCACCCACCTCCCCCAGCCCCACGTTCCCCGTCCAGATGGGGAACAGCGACCACACAGCCTCGGGGTTGAACCAAGGAGGGAAAGAGAACTTCAGAGCCCTCGGCAGGCAGAAAAGATCCTTACGGGGCGAAGGATCCCGTCTGTACAAAGTGGTATTTACATCCAGCCAAATGGCTCGAGGAAGGGAGTTCAACAGGGAGCCCATTTACAGTCTTCCGGCGTGTGGGGCCCGCTGGGGACACCCAAGACTGGGGTGCAGTCACAGAAAGCGCCTCTGTCCTGTGGCACAATTCTCCGTCCTAGCCCCTGAGTCCCCACTCTGAGTGTGCAGGCCCCTCGAGGGAGTGCCGGCTGGGCGCAGCTCTCCGCAGCCCGGGTGGCTGCCCAACCCTGGCAGCTCTGGTAGAAGGTGCAGCACGCCCCACACCCATCAGGAGACAGGCTCCTCCTAGATGGGGGTGCTGGGGCCTCTGCACGGCTGACCTGACACCTGACCTGGCTCTGGAACTCGATTTCTCCACACTGTGGCTCTGTCCACCCTTTAGCTAGAGGTTCCCAGAGATCCACCAAGAGCTGTGTATGGGGGACACCGGGGCTGGGCTGTTTCTGGCTGCTGCCGGAGCCGAGGCGGGGCCAAGGACAGAAGGCCCCTTCAGTCCTCGCTTCCCAGTCGCCCACCCAGCCCGCCACAGTGCAGGAGCTCAGGAGCCAGAGCAAGGCCAGGGCTCAGCGGCCAAAGCCCCACGGCCCCAGCCCAGCGCTCCGCCAGCCCTGGGCCCAGCGGCCGAGCTGCCTCTGCAAACCCTCCTCCGCCCCGTTGAAGGCGCCTCGGCTCCGCATCTCCCTCAGCCGCCAAGCTGCTCATGCGGACTCATCCGTGCCACTATCGGCAATGGGCTGGAGAACTCCTTGTCAGTGGGGCAGAGGGTGTCTGCAGCCGAGAGGGTGTTTCTCAGCATCCTTGGCTGCTAAATGACCCAGCAGAGCTGCGACAACCAACATCTCAACACACCGCCAAATGCCCCCGGGGAGGAGGTGGGGGGCAAACAGCCCCTCCTGGTGGTGCACCCCCAATTTCACAAACACAGAGAATTCAGTGTAGGCTCCCATACAGAAAATGCTCACTACACACGGGTGCCCGAACTCTTCCTGGACCAACACTTATGGAGAATCCAGCCAGCTCCATGCAATCATCCCGAGACCCTAGGCTCTGAGAACACAGGTGGCGGTACCCGCAAATGAGGAAGAGCCGTACAAATGGAAGCTGCGTGCTGAGGGGAGAAGAGTCCCCGAGATGAAGTAGTTCCCTGCAGCTACCACCACAGGGCATCTCCGAGAGCACAAACCACACCCCCAACCCCAACCCATCCGTTCAGTCTTTAAAGAGACAAGGCCCCACAGGCTGTGACTACCTGGCGCCACCCGGATCAGAACAGGCCGGGAACAGGACTGGCAGAGGCCCACGGCCAGCAGGGAAGTGGCAGCAAAACCCAGCCGGTCGCGGCCGGGGAAGCCACACTCTCTAGGATCCTGGGGCCAACGCAGAAAGAACACTGGCCCAGAAGTCCAGAGTGGGTTCAGGTCTGGTTCTGCCACTGACTGCAGGATCCCGAGTGAGACCCGGCCCCACGCTGGGTCTCCTTTCACCATCCCAGCACGAAGAGCTGCAGCAAGCAGCAGCTCACGCTACCAGCACGCCAGAATCACGGCAGCGCTTTCCAATACCAGCGCCCTGGGCGGAATCCCAGCCCAGTGAAGTCAGAATCTCTGGGCGCCAGATGCTCCCTCTGTTAGTTCAGAGGATGCGTCTCTGTCTCTGGAGTGGTGGGCAAGCCTTGCGCCCAGGCTGGAAGACCAGAGCGGAACAGACGCGGCTCTAGGGGACGAAGCTCGAGGGACCGTGCAAGTGACAGCGCGGGAAGGCCGGATGCTGGATGGCGCCTCACACACGCCCCTCCGCTTCTCGAGCCAGCCGGAGCCAGAGGGGCACAGGCCTGGGGGCTGTGCAGCCTCCGGCAGGCCTGGCAGGCACCTGGACCCGCTGCATCTCTGCTCGCAGTGCCCTCAAAGGAAACCCTGCCCTTTTGAAGGCCCAGCCTGAGGGCCCCTCTTTCATCTGCCCTTTGCTGCACATTGTGCCTCCCTTCAGCAGCCACATTAGAGAGAGTGGATGGTGTGAGTCCTGGAGGGCTGGACCAGGCTGATCCAGCGAGGGGCACCGTGGCCTGTCATGACCGGAGGGGTGCTCCGGAAGGGGTGTGCACTGCCCAGGCTGAGCCGATCTGGGCCTCGTGGTGGGGGAGAAGGCAGCAAGGAACGTCGCTCACCTTGGAGCCTCTTTCGGGACCAGGGCCAAGCGGACGACGTGCATGGGCCGGCACGTCCTGGTGCTCCTGCTCCCGCACCTGCTGAAGGGCAGTGAGAGCAGCCGCCGGACACGTAAGAAGATACGCCCTCGAGGGCTCTGCAGAGTGAGTGCAGCCACCGGACGGAGGCACCAGGCCACGTGCAGACGGACAGAGGCCCCCAGGAAAGGGACAGGCAGCCTTGTCAGGGACGCCACACTCAAACCCACTGCTCCGCATTTGCTGGGAAAGTCTCTGAGTTAAATACAGCCAACTCCCACTTTAACATCCCTAACTGCCATCCCTCCCAAACAGTCCCTCCTCCACCACACCCTGGCACCACCGCAGGGCTGCTCAGAGAGGCCCCGAAGCACAGCGCGCCGTGCCCTGGCCCAGCCACCCAAGCACTCCCTTCCCTCCCAACCAGATCCAAATGCCCCACTCAGCACCACGCCCGGGTCCCAGAGAGGCCGCCAAGGAGACAGTGAGGCGCGTCCAGGTGGGCCCAGCCCACCACGTGAAAAGCAGCTCAGAACCGAAGGAGAGCCCCATCCGGGGGCACAGTCCCAGCAGCACCTCTTAAGTATCCTCCTGGCGCAAGCAAGCCTCTGCCCCAAACCCTTCTCAGAGTACTCAAGTCTGGGCAGCCAGCACCCGCGAAAACCGCCAGAGGCCATCTTGGGAGACTCCTTTTCCAGAGAAGCCATTAAACAACCGCTGGAGGTTGCAGGAAGCTACAGCCCCATCAAGTGGGCGTCTGCCCTAGAAGGTGGCAGAGTCCTGGGGGAGAGGGGGACGCCCTCCACTAGGAAATGCTGCCAGGAGCCAGGGTGTGGGCAGTCCAGACCCACGACGAGTGTGCCACCTCTGGGGGTGCCTGTACCCACCAGCCTGGCCACAGGCCTCCTCCGGGAGCCCCAACAGAAACCTGAGGAAATTTGAGGGGTCCCCAGAACTACACACATCCCAAACCCTGCAAACAGAAGTCTGGAGCCCTTCAAGGGTCTCTACCACTGCAGACCCTACAGGCCCAGCACACCCCCTTGGCCTCCTGTTGAGTTCAGGCTCCGGGAAAATCAGCAGCGAGCAGGACTCACCTCATCCAGTTGGCGTTAGACTCATCTGACCCGTCTATGGACTTGTAGCGGTTGTTCTTGTCCACAATCTGGAAGACAGAGAGCGTCTGTAACGGGCTGTCCTAGAACGGGTTCGCATATCCCTGGGCTCTTGCCCCAAGCAGGTCCCAGAATCTGGCCACCACCCCCCTGCTGCAGCAGAGAAGAATCCACTTGCCCTCCCCAACAGTGTCACCACTGAAACCCCACTGGGGCCAGGCACAGGTGACCCTCCTCTTCCCCCCTCCCCGCCCCCCCATCTCTAAACATTTAAGAGCTTCAGGGTTTGGGTTGGGCCCCAGTCTCTTCTGTAAGAAGAGAATTTCATCACCACTCTTAGCTGGGTTGGGTACAGAATTCTAGGCAGATTAAGTGTTATTTTCTTTCAACACTTTGAAGATCTCCAAGAGGTTGTCATAAGCTCATAAGTAACCTATTGTTGGTTTCATGTTATTCTTTTGTGTCTAGTCTACCTATGGTAAGTTTAAAGACTTCCCCTTTGTTCTTGATTTTCTGCGGTTTCACTATGTGGTTTTGAAATGGAGATTTACTTTTTAAAAAATTCTCCTCATAACTTGATAAGCACATTACTTGATGAGGATTTGTATTGCTTTTGCAATTCTGGAAAATTCTCACCTATTATGCTTTTGAGTATGGCTTCTCAGTCATTTTCTCTATAGTTTCTTTTTATAGAATTTCAGTTAACATGTAATGTAAGTCGTTCAATCTGTTTTCCATGTCTTTAAACTACCCTTTCATATTTTCCTCTCTATCTTTCTGGGTGCTGCTGTGGCAAAGTTTCTCAAAATATTCCAATTCATTAATTCTCTCTTCGACTGTGTTCAAAGTTTATCCATCTATTGAGGTCTTCGTTCTTTCCTTTTGTTTTTAATGAATACTTTTACTGCAATGAATATCTTCTTTCCAGAAATTTTAATTGGTTCTTTTTCATAGCCATCTTTTTTTCACTCTGATTCTATTTCATAATGCCATGGTCCTCATTTTTCCTTTTCTAACAGCTTTATTGAAGTATACTTGACATATAACGTACCATCTAATAGTCTGTGACACATGTATAGACCCAATGCCACAATCAAAGGAATGGACATATCCATCACCCTCAAAAGCATCCTTGTGCCCCCATCATCTCTCCCTCCTGCCTATCATCATGTCTCCCACCCTGGGTCCATGAACAACCAATGAGTTACATTTTCTCACAAAAAAAATTACTTTGTATTTTCTAGAGTTTTATACAAATGCCATGAGATGGAGGCCTGGCTCTCTCCACTCAGCATTATTTTAAGGTTCATCCATGCTGATGTGTGTATCCAAGTTCATTTCTTTATATTGATGAGTAGTATTCCATTACTTATATGTGCAACAATTTGCTTGTTCTATCTGCTTATCGATGGACCTTGGAGTTACAGCTGCTAATATAAGTAAAGCTACTAGGAAAAGTCACGTACACGACTTTGTATAGATACATACTAATTTCTCTTGGGCAAATACCTAGTAAGGAATGGTTGGATTACATGGTAAATTTATGCATAACATTTAAGAAACTGCTAAACTACTTTCCAAAGTACTTGAACCATTTTACATTCCCATCAACCTGTACCAGGGTTCCAGTTAATCCACATCCTTGCTGGTTTTTTGTTTGTTTTGCATTTTAACCATTTAAGTAGGCTTGAAGCAGTATCCGTCACTGTGTTTAATTTGCATTACTCTGGTGATGAGTGATACTGAGCACCTTTTCTGTCACTTATTACTTATTTTCAACCATTTATCTTCTTTGGTGAAGTATCTGCTAAAGTCTTTTGTCCATTTTTAAAATAAGGGTTTTTTTCCCCTTATTTATAGTTTTGAGTATTTTAAAATATATTTTGCATACAAATCCTTTATTAGACATGAATTACAAAAAAATACTAGTCTGTGGTTTATTTATTCTCTTTATAGGCTGAAGTTTTAAATTGAAACCAACACACTTCTTCCTGGATGTTATCCTTTATTTCTTTGAGAATCCTAAGGCTGTTACCTTACTATCTGTTATCCCTTTCACCTATAAATCACCTATAGCCAGTTATTTATAACAGAATATATTTATTGACTTCTCCTCTAGCTAAGTTCTAGCCAACAGGTGAAGGACTATATATCAGCTGCCTGAAAACTTTTTCTTTTTTAAAGATTTGATTATTTATGCATACAAGAACTGGCGTATAGGCCAGAGGTGCAGGCGGTGAGAGGACTCACCAGAGACAGAGTGGGGAGCAGAACAGGCAGATTGACTGAAATACACTGCTGAGGGCTCAACAGGAGAGATCTGTTGCACAATGCAGGTCAGCTACCTGGCTGGGGAAAATGCTTCATAGTATGGTGCTTAACTCCTTGTGCCAGCAGGGAGGCCGCTCCTGAAAACTTCTTCAAAAGACAGCTGACATGTGCCCTTCTACCACCCTGCTGTCTGGAAGGCAGATGTGATGGCTGGAGCACTAGCAGGCAGCTTGGACTACGAGGATAATCCAAACACTGAGATAAGTGCTGAGCTGGACTGAATTTATCTCTACAAGGACTCTGTGGAGCACTGACTTCACGTGGCCTGGTACGTATTCACAAAGGAGAACGCCTGTCTTGCTCAAGCCACTGTTACTGTGAATCTCAGTGACTTAGTCAACCCCACTCATGATCCAGCCCCTACGCAGTCCTTTGAATTCATTTTCAGATACTTTACTATTTTTATTTCAGTCAGAATGAACTCACGCAGTATTTATTTGGAGGCTGGATATTTTGTTTTAATATTCATTTTCTGGAGATTTGGTCTGGGGACTCATCTTTAGTAGAAGCCTGTCTGTCACCTGTTTCTTTCGCTTTTCTTCTCCTCTTAAGCAGTCAACCCAGCTCCACCCAGTCCCACCACACAGGGGGCACTATTGCTTCATAGCGTCCTCTGGGACCTATAACTGTGCTCACCTCTCCTGCTCTAGACTGGGCCCTTAGGCCTTCGCTTTCGGTTTCCTCCCTCTTTCTTCTCCTCCTTCCATCCCTGCTTCTTGTCTCCCTAGAATATGTTTTGGGGAGCTGGGGAGGATAAGGGTGAGGACTCACCATGAACTCTCAATCCATTTGAATTGGAAATCTCCCCTTTGTCCCCACACACTCTCCTTCTTCACCCACACACTTTCTCTGGATATTCACATCCGCCCCACACTCTCCATGTCCTACTTACTCACAAATTTTTGTCTGAAGCCCTAGATGTGAATATCTAATTTCCCACATGACCTCCTTGCACGTCTCATGGAGGGGGCCGCACACCTGGATAGCTTACGGGAGGGACCTCAAAGGTATCTAGGTACTACTCCCAATTCTGTTTGTTCTCATTTTCCCATCGCACAGTGTTTGAAACCAACATCCATTCCAGTTTCAAAAAGAAAGGCATTTTGATCCCAAATAATTGAATATAGTTTACATGTGTGGGATGTGAACTGTATTCTAACAAAGCTGTTTAAAAGATAAATTAAAATCACCCCTCATATCTCCCTCTCTTAACCCCCATACCTAATCCCCCAGCAAGTCCTCCAAATCAGAACTGCTGCTGTCTCTCTCCATTGCTCCCTGCTTCCAGAGCTCCCATCATCTTCCAGAGCTCCCATCATCTTCCAGAGCTCCCATCATCTTCCAGAGCTCCCATCATCTTCCAGAGCTCCCATCATCTTCCAGAGCTCCCATCATCAGCTCTCTTCTAGACAACAACCAGGGACCCTAACTAGCCTCCTTGGCGCCGTTCTTAACTTCCCCTTGATTCTCCTCAAGCCACCAGCTCAGGACGGCTGCCACTCACGGCCCCTCCAATTAAATCTGGACTTACGGTCACTGCCATCGAGTCCGTATGAGCCCGGCCTGCCTTCCCGACTTCTCTGTGCTTGTCTCCACACCTTCAATTTTCTGCAACTATGACAATCTGAGGACTGGCTGGGCTGGCTGCCTACAATCACTTTTCCTTTACTCCCTCTTGAAAATAATAGGAATGACATAGTTCAAGCATTCAGAGATTATAATGGGTAACACAGCTGGCGACTCTGTACCCACCAGCCAGAGCCGACACCACCGCCCCAGCCGGACCCTAGCCGATCATGTCCCAACACTCTCTCCTGTCGCTTCAAGAAAACAACAAGATATAGGTGAAAATCTTCTTGGCCTCCAACTCCTCCTCCCCTCCCGCCAACAAGGGCCTGCCCATGTTTGCAAGGATTTTTCTAAAAACTAATACAAAGCTGTTTTTGCAAGTTTGTAAGCCTGACAGCAAAGGTGCCCAAGCAACACACCCTCCCTGATTTTCTGCCCACCAAGTTTTGCATGGCTCGTCCCTTCTTGTCTTTGGGGGTCTTGCTTTTGTCACCTCCTCACCATGTCCTTTTCCTGACCTGAAACTGCAGTAAGTAGGTTACTGCAACCCCCTGAACCACACATACCTGTCTCCCAGCTTTCTCTCTACCACCTCTGTTGCAGACACGTCCATTAGGCTTAATCACAACGTATGTCTTTGTTGGTGGTGGTGTCGATTTTGTAACTGACCGTCTCCCTCGTGAGAGCAGATGCAAAGCACAGGGTCATCACAGTGGCCAGGCCCCGGTGCCCGACACGGGCAGGGCACACAGGAGCACGGGGGTTGAATAAATGAAAGTACTGGATGAAAGCATGATGCCCTGAATTGGCTAAATTTAAAAACCAAAAAGTACCAAAGGACACAAAAACACTAATTCAAAACACATGCACCCCTATGTTTATCACAGCATTGGACTATCAACCTTGGAAGCAACCCCAATGCCCAAAAACAGAGGACCGAGTCAAGAAAATGTGGTATATATACACAGTGGAATATTATTCAGCAATCAAAAAGATAAACTCAAGACATCTGCAGAAACATGGATGGAACTTGAAGGGATTAGGCTCAATGAAATAAGTCACAAGGAAAAAGAAAAATACCGGTGATCTCCCTTATAGGAGGAATATAGGGGAGCAAGGAAAAAAAATAACAACAACAAAAAAAAACCCAACGAGACAAAATGGAAGTAGACAGCTACAAAACTTAGGCATTCTGCAGGGAAGGGGGCGTGGGGCTGGGATCAAGGCAGGGATGGGAAGAGCACAAGGGACTATGGTGATGGTGCAGGGGTGAAATTCCATGGGGACTACACCCAGAAAAGAAAGCAAGCATTGTAAGAAAAAAGTACATTGTACTTATATTTGAGTAAAAAGGAAGTGAGCAGTATATTGGACCGGTCTGGACAGACTAATGAGAGCTGACGATGAAGAGTTCTGGGATTTTGCATGCCAGTTAACATGGCCACTATTAAAAATTAAATTATGTAAGTTTATAATAAAAGAAATTTTCAGAGTAGTGAACCCCCAAAGCTTACCATTTGCTAACTATCGTGCAACTGCGGTCCTCGAGAGTTTGCATCTACTGCACCTGCACAATGGAAGCATGCAGGACGGTCGTTCCTGCCTCTTCCCAGCTGCCCCTGCCGCCCTCACTGGCAGCCTGAAATCACCCACCGCGGAAACATTTACACCGAGAAAATCAGCACCTGTTTCCCCACCATCCCAGCAGATCGCCGGAGATTTCCCAGCACGCCACTGTGCACATGCTTATAGCACAGAGAAAATCCAGGAGTCAAATTTCAAACTCTCAGACTCTACAGGGTAAGAAAGAAACAAGGCGGGTGATGCCTTTGCTTTGTTATTTATGACACCAAGAGAGAGACCGTCCCCCTCTCCCTGCAGTCTCTCCAGAGGATGCTTCAGTCTTCAGGGACCCCACCCAGACCCCCGATTCCACAGAACCCTATCCGTATCACAACGCTCACTTCCCTCATTATCATCTTCTGATTGCTCCCCTCTCCCAGGGGAAAACAGAAGCATCTGCAGGCCCAGAGGGGGCTTAGAGAAGAGGCCGGATAGGCCATCAGATGTGGGCAGGACCACACGTGGGGACGCAGGGCCAAAACCACTTAGCGGGATGCAGGTCTGACCCAGCGTGAACCCAGAATACGATTCCGTAAGCCAGGTCTGTGCACGAGGAGCAGCCCCAAGCTGGGTGCTCTGACACAGAGAACGCCCACAACAGGCGCGGCAGCCGTGAGGCGGCGCTCCTCGGCCCCGAGTACCAGGCAGTCACTGCAAGGCCCGCTACCGCGGAGGCTGGAGAAAGATGGTCCCTGGACGGCGATCTGTCCAATCGCCGCTAAGTTTCCAAAACCGAGATTATACGATTCGATGTGGGCAGATCCTCAGAAAATAATATAAAAGCGTGATCTCCGGCCGCCTGGGTCAGTGCAATCCCTGCCGTGGTGACCATTAACAAAGACACCAAGGAGAAATCATCCACAGTAGCCCCTCGTGGAATTCCACTGCCCCAGGACCTGCGACCCACTGGAATGCTCTCTGCTGAGGTACCTACTATTACCGCCCCCATTTTACAGAAAAGGGAACTGGGGTTCAATACCCTTATCTGTGTGCCTGAGGCCACAGTGAAAACGCCTGGGGAAGCTGGAGCTCACACTCAGGTCTCTGCTGGTTCAGCCTCTGCCCTTGGACACTGCAGAGTGACGGGTGTCCCAAGGGGTCCCCTGATAATCTCAGCAGATTCATCCAGGAACGTCCGGCAGCCCCCTCTGAACTACCAGCTTCGCCTCTCCTTTGAGCAATTTTGCTTTGTGAAGATCAGCGTTTTAGCGCGCGGGACTGTTCTGCTCAACCGGGGATCGCCGTTGGGCGCCTCTAAATGGCGCCGTAACTGGATGCAGCGGAGATTGGATTTTCAAAAACCTGATTTGCTTGCAACTTTCCAGGAACGCAGAGCATCCATAAAGCATTTTGATTTTCAGTTCTCCACCTCCTCGTAAAGCAAAGTGGTAACAAAAATGATTTGTGAAGCTATTCACAGTTGACAGAGCACTCTCATACCTCTCAGATGTTCCTCCCCGAACCTCAGGAAGCACAGGCATCCCCGCTGGAGATCAAGGGGCCACCCTGAACTTGAACTTGAACTCTGGCTGCTGCTGTGCCCAGAAATACGGAGTGAAGAACTCTAAGGCTGGAAGGGAGCCTCTGCGGTTATCCAGGTCCTGAGCTCCTAGCCTGCTGTCCCTGAGCAGCGGGAAGCCAGGAATGAGTCTTTTAAAATATGCGGTGCTCTGCGGATACTGTTAAATGAGCATGACTTTCAGGTGACCCCCCAAAAAAAATGTTCACGAGCCCAATCCAGGGGCTGCCCTGGTGGTACATCAAGGGGTTAAGAACCGCACTATGAAGCATCCGCAGCCACTGCAGCATGCGTTCAATCCCCGGCCAGGGAGCTGACCCACATGGCGCAGCAGACCTCTTCTGCCTCGCCCGCTACTCCCCTCGGCAGTGTATTTCAGTAGATCCGCCTGTTCTGCTCCCCGCTCTGTCTGTGGTGAATCCTCTCACCCCCACACCTCTGGCCAGTACCCCAGTTCTTGTATGCATAAATGACTCTTAAAAAAAAAAAAAAAAGAGGGCCTCCCTGGTGGCGCAGTGGGTTAAGCAACTAACTATGAACCAAACCACAGCCACTGTAGCATGTGTTCGATCCTTGCCGCTGGCCAGGGGTTGGGAGGACCCACATGGCACAGCAGACCTCTCCTGCCTGGCCCGCTGCTCCCCTCAGCAGTGTGTTTCAGTCCATCTGTCTGTTCTGCTCCCTACTCTGTCTCTGGTGAATCCTCTCACCTCCCTGGACTCTGGCCTGTACCCCAGCTCTTATATGCATAAATAAATAAATCTTAAAAAAAAAAAAGAGCCTGATCTAACCCAACCTACCCCTCTTTAGTTAACTAACAATGGAAATAGTACTTCTTTTATTGTTCTAAAACTCTGGTTCATCAAATTTCAAAAAAGCCCTGGAGGGGCTGCCCTGATGGCCCAGGAATTAAGTCTCAGTGCAATCACTACGATGGCCTGAGTGTGACCCCCGGACCAGGGGGGGGACCCGCATGGCGCAGCAGACCTCTCCTGCCTCGCCCGCTGCTCCCCTCAGCAGTGTATTTCGGTCCATCTGCCTGTTCTGCTCCCTGCTCTGTCTCTGGTAAATTTTCTCACGGCCCCCACCCCTGCACCTCTGGCCTACATCCCAGTTTTTCTACTAAAAAAAACACACACACACAAAAAAACCAAAACTCTGGAGACCTAGTAATGAAGCAATTTCACTAACAACCCCAGACGACACCCTGTCATTTCACTCACACCCGCACCCTGTCCTGAAACCCAGGTGAGGCTAAGGGGAGGCCGCCTGGCTGGCTGTGACCTGGCATCACCTGCTTTTCACCTGGCACACGTCAAGCATTCGTCCTCACACAACTCCAGGGGAGGTTCTGTCAGACTGTGCTCCCCACGTAGCAACAGCAAACCGCAACTCAGAGACAACAAGCAAACACCCAAAGCCAGCTTCCCACCTGTGGAAGATACGTCCACGCCGGAGACCCAGGTCTACTCAGGGCCCTGCGTCCTCCCAGGGCCCTCTGCTCTGCCTGTAAAAGGCACCAGGCTCAGAACCACTTCCTGAACACGCCTGGTGTTCCTGCTCTCCTGTGACGAGCTGGCTGCTGGTGAAGTCGCGCTAACGGGTCCTCGGGCGGGAACTTTCGGGATCAGTGGCCAGGCACCTGGCCTGAAGCCAGACTCTTACTTCTGCCCTCCGTGGAGGGTCTTGGGGCATGGGTAGGAGAGGCGCAGGAGATCTTCCCAAATGGGAGGCAGCAAAAATGCATAGGCCCTGAGGATGGGCCTGTGGCCAGAGAGAAATTAGACAAAACCACCTTTAAGCGCCACGCTATAGCTGGGAAGAGTTTTCCAAGTCAACATGGCAGAGAGGAGCAGGTGACAGGACTGGTGTAAAAACCACCCACGGAGTTTTTCACTCACAACTTGGACACCTTGATCATGGGCGGCTCTTCCCCAATCACTAGAGGAATGAGGAACGGGTAGAAAAAAGCAGAGAAGAAAATGAAAAGCTCCATAATAAATGTCACTTCACACCCACCAAGATGGCCGGAGCCCAAAGTCAGGTCACAAGGGCTGACAAGAAAGAGGAGAAATCAGAGCCCTCATGCACGGATAATGGAATGAACGTAAAATGGTCCAGTTGCTTTTGAAAATAGTCTGGTCGTTTTGCAAACAATTAAACAGCTACCACACGACCGGCAATTCCGCTCCCAGGTATAGACCCAGGAGAAGTGGTGTACAATGGCATCATTCACAACAGCCAGAAGCTGGAAACGGGTCTCCCTGGTGGTACAAGGGGTTAAGTCGCAGCACTATGAAGCATCCGCAGTGACTGCAGCACGAGTTCGATCCCTGCCGCTGGCCAGGGAGGGGACCCACATGGCAGAGCAGACCTCTCCTGCCTCGCCCGCTGCTCCCCTCAGCAGTGTGTTTCAGTGGATCTGCCTGTTCTGCTCCCCAGTCCGTCTCCGGTGAATACTCTCATCCCCCATGCCTCTGGCCTGTACCCCAGTTCTTGAATGCATAAATAATCTTAAAAAAAAAAAAACCAACAGATGAACAACCTGTCCTCTGTTAACAGATGATGGATAAGCCCAATGTGCCCTGTCTCTCTAACACACTATTTGGCCATAAAAAGAAGTGATACAGACGACAAGTGAGAGATGCTACCACATGGCTGAACCTTAAAAACATTCAGCCAATGACAGAAGCATGTCCCAAGACCACACACTGTATGACTCAAATGAAAATCCAAAGAGGGAAGAAGAGATGAAAAGTAATCGGTGACCGCCGAGGGGTGGGGAAAAAGTGGAATGACAGTCCAGAGATAGAACGTCTCCTTGAGGAGATGAAGATGGTCTAAGTTGACCAGTGATCGTTGCACGTTTCTGTTAAAATCCTAAAGATGGTTGAACTACACAATTTGAATGGGCATATTGTAGGGGATGCGGCTTCTATCTCAATAAGGCTGTCAGGCATAAAACCTGCCAACAGTTGTCAATAACGATCAGACAGGGGAAAGGAAAGCATCTGATACCATTTGAAAAGTGCTCCCTGGGAGACAGGAGGCCTCTGGGGGAGTGTAAGCCTGGGGGGGGGGGGTGGCCACGTGGCCCTGACATACACATATGGGGCTTGGGGATTACGAGCTGGTGCCTCGCCTTGAAGTCCTGGCCCCACAGTTCTCTGCGTAACCCTGGACAAGTAAGCTGGCCCGTCAAGCCTGCATTTCCCATTCTGCTAAAGAGGGCAGCGATGCGATGCGTATCCCTGTCCGCCTGCGAGGACACCAGGTGCAGGGACACCAGTTCTTCAGTGCTCAGTACGAGGCAGCTCTCACTGCTACTGTTTTCCACCTCGTGGCCCAAAGAGCCTTTCCTGAGGACCCACCATAATTTAGAGGTGCTGAATTAATTTCTGGGGGTGCTGATCAGACTAGACCTCTCCTAGAGGAACTCTCAAACAGCAGGCAACCCCTATTATTAAGTTACTATGTTTACTAGACATTAGCGTCTCTCAAATGAGGGTCTTTGGATATATTCAAGATCCATAAGTTCTGTGAGTTTTTAATTCAATGTTTCATTAAAAAGTCACCAGCCTCCCCGGTGGCGCAGTGGGTTAAGCAACGCACTGTGAAGCAAACCGCAGCCACTGCAGCACGAGTTTGATCCCTGCCACTGGCCAGGGAGGGGACCCACAGGGCGCAGCAGACCTCTCCTGCCTCGCCTGCTGTGCCCCTCACCAGTGTGTTTCTGTTCCCCACTCTGTTTCTGGTGGATCCTATCACCCCCCACGCCTCTGGCCTGTACCCCAGTTCTTGTGTGCATAGATAAGTAAATCATTTTTAAAAAAATTCAATCTATGGGGATGACCATGAGAGTTTTACCCCACTAGAGCACTGTGCTTCTGACAGTGAGGAGACCCGGTGCCAGACTGAGTTCCTGGCCCCAGTTCTGCCCCTCCCCAGCAGCCCTGGGAGGTGACTCTGCAGTAGACTTGGGAGTCCTTGGGATGGCATGTCCTCCTGGGCTTCCAGACCTCGGGTTCAGTGAGGTGGCTGCTTTGGCCAGTGGGATGTTAAAACACAATGCAGCACGGTGCATGAGCCTCCCTCTCCTACTCAAGGGCCCCTGAGCCATTATTCTGGGCCCAGAACAAGCACACAGGGAGCCCACCAGCCTTCATAAGAAGAGCTGAGCCCGCTCAATGGCAGCCCATTCAAGGGCAGCCCAGACAGGCCCAATGAAATCAGAATTTAACCAGCTGACAAGCCAGACAACTGAGGAACTGCAGTCAACCAGCAGCCTCCGGGATAGCAATGAAGGCAGGCTGTCCCACAGCAGGGGCCAGTAAACTATGGTCTGTGGGTTAATCACCCCCCGTCACCTGTTTAGGTACAGCCCACCAGCTACATGCTTGAAAATACACCAAAAGGAGTTTACTGCAGCACGAGAAGATCAGTCACAAAGCCTAGACTGTTTACTATCTGGCCCTTTACACAGGAGTTTCAGACCGCCGTTCTATGGCCCTGAATTTAGAAGAAGCTAGTTACAGCAATGGCTGACTGCACTACGGTATTCTCGCTAGGAGGCACGAGCTAATGAAAGAACAGATCCCAGCTTAACATGTAAATGATGCGGCCTGGCCTAGAACACACCACAAAGGGCCATAGCAGCGGCACCAGCCAAAGATTTCCCAGTGCTCTAAACAGAGACCAACAAGTAAGGCAAATAAAGCGATCACACAGCACCGAAAGCACAGGCGTGCCAAGCTCCAAGGGGTCGGTATCTCAGCCACTCGCACATCCGCCTTATAAACAGCAATTTAGTTTCAGCACGGCAACATCACCCAACACATTAAATTGATTCTATTATTTTGAATTACGTTGGTGCATGTAGTTCGGTTCATTTGGTATTTGTAAATCTGTCTTGGTTTTATAGTTGTTGAAAAGTTGTAATAAGTGCTGTTTATATCTCCCTATATTTTACATGACTTTAAGTAACATTAGAATAAACCCATGCAGGAGCCTCCCTGGTGGCGCAGTGGGTTAAGCAACGCACTATGAAGCAAACTGCAGCCACTGCAGCACGAGTTCTATCCCTGCTGCCGGCCGGGGAGGGGACTCACATGGTGCAGAAGACCTCTCCTACCATGCACACTGCTCCCCTCAGCAGTGTGTTTCAGTCCATCTGCCTGTTCTGCTCCCCACTCTGTCTCTGGTGAATCCTCTCACACCCCACACCTCTGGCCTGTACCCAAGTTCTTGTACATATAAGTAAGTATTAAAAAAAGGAAAGAATAAACCCAGGCAACACTGGGCCCTTGGGAACCTTAGAAGTCACCAGAACACAACAGAGATGGACATCACAACTGCAGCAGAAGTCTGGGAGCAAGGGGTGAAGGATGAGCTATGAGGGAGGTCGTACTGGGAATGTGGAGCAGTCTGGAGTAGCTTTCCATGATTTACTTTGGTTCCAATATGACAGAATTTAAGAATCACAGACTCTCTTCTGCCAGGGCTAGCTCACTAGCATATCATATTTTGGGGGGAATCTTTGGTTTAGTTTGTCACTTGATAAGCAAACTACCAGCATTTATAAAAAGCCCTACAAGCCAACAGGGAATCTGAGTGGATTGTAGTTTAGACAATAGTAATAGTCCATGCTGAATATTCCCGGGTACAACAACTATTTTGTGGACATCATATATTATATATCTACAGGCCAGGGGCACTTACAGGTCAAATCCAGCCCCCCATCATTTGTTTTTATACAAGCTGTGAGATGAGTGGAGTTTTTGAAAAAAAAAAAAAAAAATTTTTTTTTAAGATTTATTTATTTATGCATAACAAGAGCTGGGGTACAGGCCAGAGACGCGGGAGGTGAGAGGATCCAGAGGATCCACCAGATACAGAGTGGGGAGCAGAACAGGCAGATGGACTGAAGAAACACACTGCTGAGGGGAGCAGCGGGAGACAGGAGAGGTCTGCTGCTCCATGTGGGTCCCTCCCTGGCAGGGCATTGAACTCGCGCTGCTGTGCAGTGGATGCTTCACAGTGCGGCGCTCAACCCGCTGCGCCACCAGGGAGGCCCAGGTTTTTGAAAATTTTAAGAGATTGAAAAAACAATTTTTATACTTTTATCTGAAATCACAATATTCAAGATTCAGCGCTCATAAATAGTTGTACTGGAACACAGCCATACCGCTCACCCACGGGCTGCCTCAGGGGCCCAGCTCCCTCTGATGGCTGAGGAGTTGTGACAGAGATGGTGTGGTGACCCAGTCAACTACACCTCCAGCAGGTCAGAAAACCACCAAGAACGTGCGCGCACAGACACTGGCAGGTGCATATGCAGATATAAAGCACATAAAGAACCAGCGCAGGGCCTCCCTGGTGGCGCAGTGGGTCAAGCACTATGAAGCAGACCACAACCGCTGCAGCGCGAGTTCGATCCCTGCCACCGGCCGGGGGTTGGGAGGAGCCACAGGGCGCAGCAGCCCTCTCCTGCCCGGCCCGCTGCTGCCCTCGGCAGTGTGTTTCAGTCCATCTGCCTGTTCTGCTCCCCGCTCTGTCTCTGGTGGACCCTCTCACCGCCCTGGACTCTGGCCTGTGCCCCAGCTGCTGTGTGCATAAGTAAATACATCTTTAAAGAAAAAAAAAAAAAGAACCAGCGCAACAGACAACTCTAAGTGCAGGGCTGAGTGCCCATTCTGCTGTTCTCGCAACTTTCTATAGAGCCAGGAATTTTCAAGACAGTTGGAGGACGTGCACAGGCATGGACGGCCCTCACGCACGGACAGCCCAGCCTGACCTCTCACACGGTCCTTCCTCTCCCTGCGCCGAGCGTCCCCGCACCTGCCAGCACCTGCCAACACCTGCCTGCTCCCGCCTACGTCCCTTGCATGGCCCCCGTCTGCGCCGCGCCCACCTTTCCCAGCTCTTCAGTTTCTGATTCTGTCCTGGAAGGTGCGCCACATCCAATGTCAAGCTTTAAAATAAATGAGCATTTGGCCATGAAGTAGGAATGGCAAGCACATAGCTTCGAAGTCTGCTCCTCCCCAGCACAGGAGTCGGGCAGGGGGAGAGGCTGGGGCCAGCGGGCAATGCCACCACGCGATGTCCTCTGCCCAAAGCCCCCCACCGCAGTCTCCCCTCCGCCCTGGCGCTGGAAGGCCGACCCCTCAGGAGTGCTGGGGACTTTCCCCAACACGGACACTCGCGTGGTAGCCGACCAGGCTCACCGTAGCCCCGCGGCTGCCAGACTCAGAGCCCAGATAGGCAAGAGTGCAAGTCTAGCTCATTGTGGGGGCATTTTTAGCTTCATTCCTGGCTCCACTCAGGGTCTCCACCCTTGTTGTTCTTTCTTCTCACTCCCGTGCTATCGTGCTATGTTTATGCAGCCACCAAGCTCCTTCAATTCCTCTGGAGCAAGACTGGTCCTGAGTGAAAAACATTCCGTAAAATCCCTGCACTGGCCTCCTCTTTCTTCTGCCGCGCTCTTTACCAAGGCCAAGGCAGCGGGCACCCCCCGAGCCCCTCATGCCTGCGGTCTCGCCTCCCCTGCCGTCTGAGGGCAGCCGGGCAACCTTGGCAATGGTTTAGGCTTATGATTTCCACTGTGATGAGAAAGTAGAGGGAAGGGTATTTCTTTCCCAGTCAGAAATAGGTGCAAAACTCCTACCCAGGAGGCCAGGCCAGGAGATGCAATGTGGAGATGCCCAGGAGGCCATCAAAACCCAGACTGACCCTGAGTCACACTGCAGCAGTGGGATCAGCACCCCCCAGATTTGGGAGATGGGGGGATACGTGCCAGGCAGGAAGGGTGAGTAGAACAGTTAGGAGTCAGGAACCGGTGAGATAAGCAAAGGAGGCTGCTAGGGGACCTCCCTGGTGGTCAAGGGACCTCCCTTCAGCACTCTGAAGCTGTCTGCAGCTACTGCAGCACGAGTTCGATGCCAGGGAGGGGACCCACACGGCAATGCGGACCTCTCCTGTCTCACCCGCTGCTCCTCTCAGCAGTGTGTTTCAGTCCATCTGCCTGGTCTGCTCCCCACTCTGTCTCTGGGGAATCCTCTCAGCCCCCTACCACATCTCTAGTCTGTACCCCAGATCTTGTACGCAAGGAGGGAGGGAGGGAGGGATTGAGGGAGGGAGGGAGGAAACCAGCTCGGCCACTAGCTCTTTAGCTTTGTGCAGAACGATCCACCTCCCCCGGCCTCAGCTGCCCAGCTGTGCAGCGGACAGAGACAGCTACAGGCAGCCTACAGCGTCATCCTGCAATGAGGTCGTGCAGGAAAGAGCTGAGCACAGACCCGACACCCGGCAGGTGCGCGCAGGGCACATTTGCGCGTGCTCGGCACTAGCCCGGCGCTACCCGAGTCACAGGCAGGAGAGATGCGTCGTGTCGGGTAAGACCAGAGCTTTGGAAGGTGACAGAAGGTCAAGAAAGGACAACGTAAGTGACTTCAGGGTGGGTGTGACAAGTGGATGCTTAGAGGAGGTGGGGCATTGGATGCCGGCCCGAAACCAGCGCTATGGTTCTGCCCCTGGTACCCCCTTTTCCCATGCAGTCTTGCCCTGGTCTGAGTTTTTCCCCAGCTCAGGCCCTGGTTGAAGAGACACGCATGCGCGCACACATGCACACACGCATGCATGCGCACACGCACATGGGTTCTGCCTTCTCGAGCGACCCTGCACATCTCACCTCTCTGGGTCCACATGGTCCTGCCACCTCCAGCTGTCCCCGCCCCGCGCCAGTCCAAGCCACAGCTCCAACATCCCAGGAGGAAGCCTTGAGGAGGGGCCCCCAGCCACGCCCCTGAGTGCAGGTCCACTCTTGCCAGCAGAGCTGCAAAGGCCCAGTTCCCATCCTTCCCTTCTTCACATCCCAAGACCCAGCCTGGGGAAGCAGCCTGCTCCGGAAGCCGCACTGCATCATGAGCTGTCCCAGGTGTGAACTCTGGGGGGCTGGGGGTAGAGTGGATCCAAGCAGCTCTTCCCTCTGTGTGGCCTAAGACTTTGCTCCCTGCTGTTTCCCTGCAGGCGGAGAAGCCATCAGCCTCCTCTGCTGAACTGGCACCTCCAGACCCATCCCCAGTACACCCAGTCAAGCGACTCCTTTCTCCTGCCCCGCAGCTTCTGCAGCACAGTCACTGCAACACCCCAGCTCAGCACCCTGGAACGTCCCTCTGACCCCCGCAGGCTCCAGGAGAATAGGGGGTAGCCCAAACCCATCGCGCCCACCCCACTTCAGGGCCTAGGGCCTGGGGCTGCTGCATCCATGAGGTGGACTGAATCTGGACATATAAGCCACCGGCCCAGGCGGCCCCTCACTGCTCCACCCTAGTGCTGTCTCCCACGCGGGAACTCCCGAGAGCCCCTGGCATGGCAAGCGGTGCTGTCTTTGAAGGAGCTGAGGTCCACCAGGTGTCAGCTGCGGGCTCGTGGGCTGTGCACTTGACCTCTTCACTGGAAGAGAAGAGCACCAGCCTCACCTGCCAGGACCTTGTGAGCAGGAAGGTGGCAATCACCTGGCATAAGACAATCGCTCGATGAGCCGCCAGACTTCCACAACACGCCAGACGCCCGTGCTGGCTCCCTCTCCTCACCTCCCACTCACATCTCAGCCACAGCAGTGTGGCTTCTGCCTGACAAGCTCCCGCTGCCAAGGACAGCAGCCCCGGGTGCTGCCTGGCCCAGGCCTCCCTGTCCTCAAGCTCCTCGGCCCCCGAAGCGCAGACCCAGCGCCCGCCCCTGCCAGGGCTTCCGCTGCAGACAGCGACATGCTTGGTCCTCCCCTGGGCTGCAGACACACCGTGCGCACGTGCACACACACACACACACACCTGGGGGCTCCCCTGGGCTGCAGACACACCGTACACACACACACACACACACCTGGATGCTCAGACACCGACATGCTTGGTCCTCCCCTGGGCTGCAGACACACTGTGCGCACGTGCACACACGCACACATGCACACACACACCTGGATGCTCAGACACCAACATGCTTGGTCCTCCCTTGGGCTGCAGGCACACCGTGCACGCACGCACACACACACACACACACACACCTGGATGCTCAGACACCGACATGCTTGGTCTTCCCCTGGGCTGCAGGCACACTGTGCGCGCGCACACAAACACACACACACACACACACCTGGATGCTCAGACACCGACATGCTTGGTCCTCCCCTGGGCTGCAGGCACACCGTGCACGCACGCGCGCACACACACACACACACACACACACCCTCTGGATGCTCCCCGGGGCATCTCAAGCCCTACTCACCCACCCTGACCTGGACCCCTCTGTCTGCACATTTCCCAGCAGACATCCACCCAAAACACAGGCCCACAGCCCTGCTGCACCCGACAAACAGCACAAACAGCAGCTTCAAGCGATGTCTTCTCTCGTGCTCTGGGGTCAGTCTTAAAATCAGTGCGTCACAGTGCTGGGCTCTTTCTGGAGGCTCAAAGAATTTATTTCCTTGCCTCTTCTGGCTTCCAGAGGCCGCCCGCATGCCTTGGCTCCTGCCTCCCCCTGCGCCTAGGCGAGGAGGGACACCATCCAGTCTCCGTCCTCCGACGCTGACCCTCCTGCCTTCCTCTTACCATCATGCCTGTAACAGCACCGGCCCCCCACAGTGCCACACCATCTCCCCAGCGCCAGACTCCAACTGAGGCACATCTGCCAGCTCTCTCATGCCATAGAAGTTTCTCGCAGGTTCCAGGATTCGGACGGGGGTCTTTCTGCGGGAGTGGGGGTGCAGGCATGGTTTGGTCTATTACACATTCGTTCCCCACCTCCATCTGCTCCAAGCCTCCGGGGTATCCTGCCAGTGACAGAGAAAACACTGACCTGCCTCCTCTTCCGCATTCTGTCTCCACCTGCACCTCTTCTGGTGATGCCAAGTGCACCGGTCATACCTTCTCGCTCCTCTACAGCCTTGAAGGAAAGGAGGCCTTCGGAGAGACGCGACTTGGGTCACTCGCCACTGTGCACACCGCACAGAGCGACAACGCTGCCCTGGTGGTGCAGCCCCCGCCCCGGCTAGTGGCCTTAGCAACTGGTCCGAAGCGCGCCAGGACTGGATTCAGCCATTTCAGGGCAGTACTTCCCAGCAGGCCGCCTCTACTGGATTTTTTTTTTAAGATTTTTTTTTAAAATTTATTTATGCATACAAGCACTGGGGTACAGGCCAGAGGTGAGAGGAGGTGAGAGGAGGTGAGAGAATCCACCAGACAGAGCAGGGGGCAGAACAGGCAGATGGTCCGAAACTCACTGCTGAGGGCAGCAGCAGGCGAGGCAAGAGAGGGCTGCTGTGCCATGTGGGTCCCCTCCCTGGTCGGCAGCAGGGATCGAACTCGAGCTGCAGTGGCTGCGGTCTGCTTCACAGTGCGTTGCTTAACCTACTGCGCCACCAGGGAGGGCCCTCTGCTGGATTTTTAAAGGATGCTAGTATCTCTCTAAAGAACAAACTCCCTTCCTGGACCGCTAACAACTTACTCCGGCCTTCACCGTGCCAGTCACCCAGCTAAGGGGCTGCTCCTCTAAGACTGCATCCGCCCCCTTCAGGTGCCGGAGGCAGGCCGGCACCTGTGCTGCTGACCCACAGCCACAGCTCCCGGGCTCCCAGGAGTTGCTAGAGCACTTTACTAGGTCACGGTCCTACTATGAGGAGAGGTGACTCAGCCACAGGGCGAGGCGGGGCCAGGGAAGGGGCTCCCTGGCACAATCACCAAACTGGAACCTCGCCAAGCCCTGCCCACTTGGGTCTTTGTGGGAACTTCACAACAGAGGCAAGACCCACTACCCCCTGGGCGTCAGAACATGCACCGACCTCCAGCCTCTCCCCTCCCCAGAGGTTGGGGGTTGGGGGTAGGGGCAGCCTTGGGGGTTCTAAAATTCACCTTAGTAACACAACAAGAGATTTTTTTTTTTTTTTAGTATTCTCCACGCTTAGGAAACTCCACTGTTTGGGAGGTAGAGACTCTTGAACTGTGGAGGAAGAGCAAAAAATACACAGGAGCTTAAGAATCCCTCCTGGCCTCGAGCTAAGCAAACCGAGAAGTGACAGGATCGGCCAAAACGTCCCGGGGAGGTCTCTGTCCACCAGGGCGCTGCAGGCCCTCTCGTCTCGGAGCACGGACAGTTGAGGTCAGACTCTGTTGTGGGAGTTGTGTTCTGCTGTGTCCGGGTCTGGTCCATGTTCAGCGGCATCTCCGGCCGCTGCCTTCCACTTGAGGGTAGGACGTTCCCATCGGTGTTGTGACAGCCAAAATGTCTTCAGACATCTCCAAGTGTCGCAGCAGTGGGGAAGGGAGGCGCTTGAGAACCCGTGTCTCCTAGTTACAGCTCTTGCTCAAGTCGCTGATGACTTTTCTGGCACCAAATCCACACTCCTTGCTTGCCTGGTCAGCAAACTGGTCACCACTGGCTGCTCTGGTCTCCCACCTCTCAGGCTGCTCCTTCTGTGTCCCTTGCAGGGCCAGGCCCCACTTCTGAAGCACCAACTGCTGAGTGCCTCAAAGCTCAGTGCCTGCCGCCCAGGGCTGCTCTCCTGGGGTTGGCCCTGCACACCCCAGGCCGCGGACACTTGTGCACAAGTGACACTTGTGCACGCTGCCAAGTGGCACCTGCAAACCCACAGACCCCACTGCCTGCTTGACTCGGCCACTTGGACACCTTGGTAGCACCCCACATGCGACAAGTCCAAAGCCAAGCCAGGAGCCTTCCCTCGACCCAGGGCCCTTCCAGCCTCGCCCACTGCTCAGAGAGAGGTGCCGGCACCGCCCGCTGGGGGAATACAAACCGCTCCCACCCTTGGGCCAGTCGGACTAATCTCATTCAGATCTCTTCTCCCTGAACCGATTCACACACCAGTTCACTTGGCTCCGTGTCTCTGCCCCATCCTGGCCCAAGCCTCCACATGGCCAACCTAGAGACTGGCCACAGAGCTCCAACGTGGTGTGGGCACCCATTCTTGATCAATGACCGCCCCCCCCCTTCCTCCAGACCGCAGCCAAAGCTGCTTTTTGAAACAGCCAAGAAAGCTCCTCATTGTTCTTAAAGAACAAAGGTCCCAACTTGGCCCACTAGGCCCGACGTGGCCAAGCCGCCATCCCCTCCGGCCCGGGTGTGCCCTGATGCGGGCACAGAGACCTTCCTCAAAGGCCCTGCCCTGCCTCCACGTGGCCGGCTGCTGCAGCCTCTGGAAGGTCTCCCTCACCTCCACCTGGTGAGCGCTCTCTTGCCGACCAGCAGAACGCCTTCCCCACCTCTGGCCACACAGATTCCTGCTTCTCCACATTTCCCCTGGCCTCACCGCCTCTCCATCATCTTGCAAAGTCCCATTTTCACATCTATTCATCTTATTCTTTGATTCCATCTCCCATCTCTCAGTAAAATTATGAGGGCATAATGACTGTCCAATCTGGTCCACCGACAAGTCCCACACCAGCCCAGCGCCTGGCGCCAAGGAGCCCCTCAAGAGTATCTATTTAATGAGCAGTGACTAGCCTTCCTACCCCCAACCCCAGTTTTTTTTATTGCCCCACTTTCCCAGCTCTGTTCCAGCTCAGCCCTAGTCCTCTCTGATAAGCGTTCCTCTTCACATCTTTGAAAGCCTTTCCTCCTCACCTGCACGTTCCATCAATAAATCTTGAGAATTCTCCCTCCTAAACCTCTCTCTAGTGTACCCATAGCACCTAGCTGGACTCCTTTTCTCCACCCCACGACCTCTGCTGGAAATGCAGTGGCGGTCTCGTGGCCTGCAGGATGAAGATGCACTTGCCTTAGTCAGGAACCGCCCGATCTGGCCCCTGCCTCCCCCTCCCGATGAGTTCCTGATGAGTTCCTGCCCCTCTGCCTTACAGGCTCATTGCTGGCATTACGCTGGCTGGCGACGTCTCTGAGCTCCCCTCTCTGCTCTTCTGTCTGCGGAGTGCTTTCCTGCCCCCTTCCACTATCCACTGACTGCTACTGATTCTTCAGGGCCCGAGTTAAAGGGACGCTTGCCCAGCGCTGCCACCAGGACGGCAGCAGCAGCAATACCTGATACCAAGGGCAAGTGTGAGTCTAAGCACGTTACAGCATTGACAGTCTTCACCACCTCCCTCGGTCATCCCGTTACAGAACAGGCACAGAGGCCAAGCGAGGCGTCCAAGGTCACATCAGGCAGACAGAGCACAGCTGCCCGAAATATTGAACTTGGGCTCCCCCGATTCCTGAGCTCCATGAGCTCTCTCTCCCTGTTGCCAAAGCATCCGGGATGCACCCTCAGTAGCAACTGCCACCCACGCACACACCTGCTGAATGCCTGCTCTCCCCACCAGAGTGGATGCTCCCTGCGGGCAGGGCTCATGTCTATTGTGCTTTCCCTCCAGCACCGGGCTTGCTGCGTCTTCAGCTGAACATCATGCTCTGCACCCCCCAAAGCCCCAGCAACAAGCCACTCTCTCCAGACCAGGGCCTGGGTAATCCCTTCCCTCGTGTCATGAGTGGCTGGCTAGACACGCACGAGCACTCACGGGAAATCACCCACCACCGATTCTGCTGACGATGGCCAGGGCTCCTTAGCCTGGCCCTGGCCCACCAGCGGTCACAGCCATCCTGCTCCATCCAGCAAGGGACCAGCAACAGCCATTATCCCCAAGTCCGCAGTGAACACTGCTGGGCCAGAGCACAGCTCCCCCTGCTGGTCTCCTCCCCTGTCCGGCAGCACCCTGTTCCGCAGAACAGCCTGGCACACTCACCAGCCACGAGAAGAAGCCAGCGGACTTGTCCTGGGTGGAGATCTGCCCTTCGTAGGGGCCAAAGATGTGGCCCTTGGGGATGACCTCACTGATGCAGCGCACATCATTCTCGCCACTGGCCTCCTTGACCACCTCCATGCCCTGCGGGATGGTGAGGGCAGCACGGTCCGGGATACCCACGGGCACCGGCGTGTCGGACACAAACACCGGGGGCCCGTGGTTGGGGCACTCGTCCACAAAGTACTCCTGGCAGGACTCGCAGACTGGAGGGGCGGAAAGAGGGACGAGCCTCAGCTGTGGCCGGAAGGTCGGACCCCCACGGAGGTGGCTGAGGGGCTGAGGGGGAGCCCACCCCGAGAAGGGCACAGACCGAGGAGAGCACTGTCCGCGTGCCCCAGGCCGCGGCTCCACCCCAGGCAGCCACAGGCCACTGGGTTTTCAGCAGCAAAAACCATGCCCCTCCCTAGAGGCTCAAAGAATGCGTCTGCCCAGACTAAAGAGCCAGTAGCTCTCTCCGTTTCCAGTTTGAAAAGGGAGCAGGGAAAGCATGACCCCAGTCAGATAGGCCTGGGTCTGCATGGCAACGATGCACGTGTGGGCTGGGAGACCGGGGAGGTGCTGAGCCCCCCCTGGCCTCGGCACCCTCACCTGGCCGTGAATGGCCACCGCGGTGACCAGCGGTGAGGATGAACGACCCGGGCCCCTCGGTCTAGTTCCTAATAGGGGAGCGTGTGTTACTCCCTCAAATTCCCGACACAGAGATGGGGGGGTGGGGAGGCAAAGGGAGGAGCAGCCCAGGAAGCACCCCAAGTTCCACTTACACCAGAAGTCCACTTGCTGGAAGCTTTTGGGCATGATGAGGTCACGCTTCCCCTTCAGTTTCTTGGGGTCCACTTCCATGGTTGAGGGGTCTGGTCTCCTAGAGCTGCCAGGACAGGGGCCAGTAAAGAAAGCAAAGAAGCTGTCAGGTAGCGAGAGGCCAGCGGGCAGAGCAGCTGAAGACCTGGCCGGACGTCACGGGGATGCGGAGAAGGCGGAGGCACCCCAGTCGGCCTGCCTGCTAGTGCAGGTGGTGGTGGGAACAGGAGTGGAGACCTGAACCAGGACCTCCTGGGTCACTGGGTCAGTGGAGAGCCAGAGGTCACTTCTGGGCCCAGGCGCTGGCCAGAGCAGGTTGAGGGAGGTGGGCAGGAAGAGGGGCTCCCCCAGGGTCTCCAGCCAGCCAGCCCCTCCCCCTCCCCGCCCCACACAGGGCCTCACCAGGGCTGGCCATACTCCTGGTCGTGGAGGGGCGAGCAGACCTCGGTCTTCACCACGGTCACCATGTCCCCCACGGCCGCCTTGGTCTGCGCCAAGCACTCCTTCATGTTCTCAGTCATTCTGTCCTGGGGATGCGGAGGGCCGGGCCAGCACAGGAAGAGGATCAAAGAGACAGGGAAGAGGGGTGAGTGGGGGAGAGGGCAAGCTGGGGTCCAGTGGCGTCTGGTTACCCTCCCTGCCATCCCCAGAGGAAGCGCTTGAGAACACAGACAACAAAAACAGCTGTAGCTGGGCCAAGAGGAAATGCCATTTCTATCCCGGGCTGGTCCTGGGGATGGCTGGAGCCACCAGCCCCACGGGGTCAGGGGCTGAGGGCCAGCGCGGGCCAGCAGGCAGGACTGTAAAGCACAGGCTGAACCCCAAGACCAAAGGGCAGAGGGCATGAGGAAGGGCAGTGGCCGCCCCACAGAACCGCAGTGGGCAGCAGGGAAGGATCTGCTGGAGTCCAGCGGGGCCCGGGGTGGGCGGCCCACGAAGTGGCCTCAGAGCCGGCTGCGCTGCCCCTCACCCAGAGGCTGCTAGGGAATGCAGCCAGGCCCGCTTTGCCAGCTCAGAGCAGGTACAGGCGGGGCCTGGGGGTCCCGGTGGGGCCGGCAGGCCAGCCCTGACTCCAAGCCCCACCCCACTTTCTCGAGGGGAGTCTTCCCAGCCCGCTGCTTACCGCCCGCCTCCACCACCGCGCTGGGTGTCAGCCCCGCCCTCGGCACCCCAGGGTCCTCATGCCAAGCTCGGGGACACGCTTCAGGCCAGGCAGCGCGAAGCTCGGACTAGGACAGCGCTCGGCCCGGGACTGGCTGGGCGAGCGGCGTGTGTGACTCACTACCCCGGGCCCCGCTGGCCACACCCCTGCTCCTCGGCTAATCAGCCGGCTGCTCCCCACCGGGGCCCCAAAGCCAGCGGCGGCTGGGAGGGGTGTGGGGAAACAAGACGGCCTGCCCCCTCCGAGCTGGCGGGGGCTGGGGGCGCGCGGAGGGGGCGCGGGCTGCCCGGGCCGGGCCGAGCCGCCCCGCCCCAGCCCTCCGGGCAGCCCCCGCCCCCGGAGCCCGCGGGTCGTCCGGTCCGCGCGTCCAGCGGGGAAAGTGCGAGATCCCGCGGCCAGGCCTGGGCGGCGCACTGGCCGGGCGCGGGGGGCCGGGAGGGCGCGGGCTCGCTCTTTCCCTCTCACCAACCTTCCCGGCGGGGAGCTCCCTGCCCTGCCCGGCCCGGCCCTGCCCAGCGCCCGCCCCCCGCCCGCCAGGCCCGGCATTCCTTGCGGGGGCATGTGGCTTCTTGCCGGCCCCGGGGGCACGCAGTTGGCTGGCGGCCGGGAGGGGGCCCCGCCTGGAAGGAATTCCAGCCCCTCCCGCGGGGCTCGACCCCCACGCGGGCCGGGGGGGCGCCGGGCGGGCGTCTCCTGCGGGTGATAGCGCGGGGAAGGCTGGGTCCCGCGGCCGGCGACCTTGGCGACCAGGACTGCAAATTGCGAGAGCGGCCCCCCGCGGCGCGCTCGCGGCCCCCCCTCCCCCAGCCTGGGCCGCGGACTCCGCAGGGCTGCAGCTCGGCCTGAGGCGCTACCGGAGCTCACACCCTGCTCGCCAGGGGGCCGCGCGCATGCGGCCCCCTCCCCCGCCTGCACTGCCCAGACTGGGGACCTGGCTAGGGGCTCACACTTGGTGCTCGCTGGACCTCATAACCCACGGAATGGCCCCCATTCTGTGGCCGGGAGTGAGCGGTCACGGAGGAAAAACCCCAGGTCTGGAAGATGTGAAGTGACTCGTCCAAGGTCACACAGTCCATTCTTCATGGACTCCAGACTGGACGCTTGGAGTCCTGGGTAAACTGAAAACAGGAGATACCCCCAAATTCATGCATCATATTGCAGGTGTGCTTCGCCACCCGGCTACGGCCTCCGCACAGTTCTCTTCCGAAAGGGTCCCGGAATCACCCAGAAGTGGGTTCCAACTGCAGCACACGGTGGCCAGGTGGGGCAAGGCCCTACGGATTGGTATGGGATCGCTGAGCAACTCTGCCCCGGGATCGCTTCTCACTTACACAGGGGTCGTTCACACACAGCCCATCGGGAGGCAGAAAAACCTAGTGGTCAGGAGCCCAAGGTACTGAGCAGCACTGCCTGGTTCCAATCCCGACTGGCCTGGGGCAGGTGTAAAGAACTGAATGTTTGTGTTTCCCTGAAATTCACAGGCTGAGGCCATGACCCCCAAAGTATTTGAGGACAGGGTGAGTGAGAAGAACAGAAAGGTGATACTGCATCATAAGGGTGGGGCCCTAGTCCAATAGACTGGTGCCCTTATAAGAAGGGGAAGAGCACCAGGGCCTCCTCCGTGCCACCTAGGGACTGTGAGACAGCACCAGCTTGCAAGCCAGGAAGAGAGCGGTCACCAGGAACAGAACTGACCCATGCCTTGAGCTCGGACTGCCCAGCCACTAGGACTGTCAGAAATCGCGTTTGTTGTTTAAGCAGCCCTCCCCCACCCATGGCATAATGCATTGACAGCCTAAGTGAGTGCCTGGACCCAGTTTCCAACGTGTGTTGTGGCTGGGGGAGAGGAGGTAAAGATCACAAGCGAGCAATGCTCAAATCCCAGCTGGGTGTTTGAAACTTCAGCTCGCTTCTGACACTGTCTACCTGGACAAAACGTCAGGTGCCACAGGTGGAGGGCTCAGTCTGCTAGGACCACCCCTTCTCCCAACCCCCACTAAAGCATAGGCTCCCCAGTCTAGTCCAAATTGGAGGTTCCAAGGACTCCCTCTAACGCAGAAGGCAACTGCAAGTCCAGGTTATTAACTGTGCTTTGGAACCACTGGCTATAAATCAGGGATTGCTAAGATCCACTCCTAGAAATTAACCCACTCCTAGGGGTTAACTTCCTAGAAAAGTTCACAGAACTGAGAAACTTATTAGATCCACTAGTTTATTATTAAAGGATATGAATCAGGAAGAGCCAAATGGAAGATATACCCAAGGCGAGGTATGTGGGGAGGGATGCCTGCTTCCAAGCCCTCTCCGGATGCACCACTCTCCCAAGTCTTCCTGTGTGCACCGGCCTGGAAGCTCTCCGAACCCTGTCCTGGGTTTTCAGTGAAGGCTTCATTGATATGACTGATAAACTCATGTGCCTTTTATGATTGGATTCAACGTCCAGTCCCTCTCCCTCCCCCGACGTCAGGAGGTGGAACAGAAGTGTCAAGCAGCTAATCACAGGGTGGGTTTTCCAGGCAGCCGCCCTCAGCCTTAGGTGCTGCTAAGGCGTCTCATTAACATAACAAAAGAACCTTTATCTACACTCCACACTTAGGAAATCCTGAGGTTTGGGAGCCTTAAGTCAGAAACCTCAGAGGAGATACAGAAATTGTCATCCGAACGTCAATCGTTATTTTCCTTATCGTCACAATGTCGCGCAGCCCTGGCTAATACAACAGGTCATGTGACGGCCCATGCTCCAAGTCTTGTTCTGGCTCAGGTGGCAGATACTGGACTCTGCCACAGACACTGCCACCTTAAAGGGCGGGCATGAGTTTGGGGGATGCTAGGCAGGGTTTCTGGACTTCTTCCTGAAGAAAGCTGATCAGGAAGGTGGCTCTGAGTGACTTCCTTAAGGGGTGCCTTTGAATTCTCTCCACTGGGTTGGATTACTTTCTAAGTGAATTATTTGCACGCTGGTACTTGATTAGAACAGGCCCCCTGGGACATTCTGCACCGGGTTCTCCTGCTCCATCCGACCCTCAGGCCTGTGTCCCCCACCTGCAGGGCACACGTTAAACTCCTTACCCATCCTTCACCCTCACCCCCCACACCCCATCATACCCTCTTTAGCCCCATGTCCCTTTCCTCCAGACACCTGTCATCACCCTTGGAACTGCCTTTGGTTAGCATGAACATCCGTTACTTGTAATAGGTCTAGGTTCCCCTAGGGCAGGGTACAGGCCCTTTTGCTCAGTACAGAATCGCCTGCACTTGTAATAGTGCCGGCACCAGTGCCAAGCTAGACACAAGCAAGCTGCTAGGCCATGGATTTGAAGGAGACATTTGCTCTCAAGGCCCCGGATGGGCATTGGCAGGATTTAGCACCTGAGAGTGAATGCCTCCTTAAACTTTGCACCCTAGGTGTCTTGCTGGCCTTCCTGTGCTCTCAGTCTTGCCTAGAACATAATATATCTCAATAAACACTTACAAATGAACTTATGTCCAATGACCCATATCATGGTTTGAGGGAATTCATTGCTCCTCCTCCTCGAATATGTCCTGCCAAGCCCGTTTAGAACCTCAACTTTAGGAGACCACAGAAGGGGGTGGGGGTATTGTTTTCATCCTCTTCTCTGTGGGTCACTCTCTCCGTAATCTCTGCCAGGCAAGGTGGGTGGCAAGAAAGATGGGACCTTTCTGGAGTCAGAATCAGAAAAGTTGTAAAGTATAAGCAGTATTACCACAGGCACTTCACTTAAACTCTCTTGGCATTAGTGATTTCTCGGTAAGATGGAGGTAATTATACTTGCTAGGTTGTTCTCAGGAGGAATAAAAGAGATAAAAGCTGGAGTAAGATGAGCAGCGAGAGGAGAGAGGGCATGGGAGGGGGGGAAAGGGTAAATAGGCAAAATTAAGAAAATAAAAGATGGAAGGGAAGAGGAAGAGAAGAAGGAAAGAAGGAAAAAAAGGTCAGGAGGGAAGAGGAGACTGAGAAAAAGAGAGAAAAAGAGACAGATGGACATTTTTCTAAATCTTAAATGATCCTGGGAAAACCATCCTCCTGTAGAAAAATGATTATCTTAACCTAGAGATTCTTGAGAGGAAGTCTTATTTTCCATGTACATTCTACCTTTATTACACTGTAGATTTGTGATGATTTATAACACACACATACACCCCCCCCCCAACGCAGGACAATTAAACCACCAGAGGCCTTGCAGAAAAATAGTGATGCCCATTAAACCAAGAATCTGCTATATGATCACTAGTGGTCTAGCTTTCCATTCAGTTTTGAGCCTCCTGGCAGCTAAAGTAAAAAGGAAAACAGGATGGCTTACAGAGTTCTCATTATTTGACACATATTTATTGACTGTCTACACAATCAGGTTTTCTCCAGTCTTGGAGGAGTCCAGGATTTGCATGACTGATGTGCATTACAACTATTGTCTGTCTGCAATGAAGACCATGGAGGCAGTGAGGAAAAAGATGGGATGTGGCAAGACTAGGGAGACTGAACAAGGGCTATATGCCCTTCATTGATTTCATCTCCAGGGGGCACTGCTAGGCCTAGGCCAGGTGAAGGTTCAGCAACCATTTCTGCAGAGTGCTCTGGCCCTGCTTGCCGAGCGAGGGGCTTGGGGGAAGGGTGGTCCGAAGGCCTCATGTTGGATTCCAAGCTTCTGGCAATTCTCCCTCTCAGCTGGCTCCTCTGAGTCTGCACACGCAGAGATTAGGCATGTTGCAAACCCAGCAATGAGATGCAAACTCAAGAGGAGGGGGCAGAATGCAGCTCAGGAGCTTGCAGCTCTGTTTTCACCCTTGGCAGGGCTCCAGGGTCCTGGAATGTCCAGCAGTAGTGTGGCCAGAGGACTGGGGGTCTGTGCCCACTTGGTTTCCCTGGAGGCTGGCTCTGGGAGAATTTGTCAGCATCCCCTGCTGTCCGCCCTGACAACAAAGGGCTAGGAGTTAGGGGACTAGGCCAGCTTACATACTGACCTGTCCTAAATCCTGGCTCTCCTGAGCCTTGGCTGTGCCAGAAAGATTTTAAGTGACCTGAGCAAGTTCCTGCCTTGCCCTGAGTCTCAGTTTCCCCTCCCTGAAAAATCAGAGGGCCAACTCATGGTCCTTAACCACAAACTGTGGGGGTAGTACAAAAGAACCTGGCATCCTCGTTATTGTTGGACTTCACATCCAGTACGTGCTGCCTCCAGAGAGAATAAATTGTGTATCTTCAATTTATACACAGGACAGGTTTGCAAATTTATTTTGATAGAAGTATAATCAAAGGTAAGTGATAATAAAAGATGAAGACACTTTTAATAGGGCCAAAAACCGCTTTAAAGAAAAATGAATAAAAATACTTTAATAAAGCTATAGTACAAAGAAGTTCAACCCAATAGAAAAAAAATGGAAAAGATCATGAAAAAAAATGAAGAAAGACAAACGACCAAGATGGTTTACGGAAACTCATAAAACTTTAATACTCAAATAAATATAAATTAAAACAAACAAATAGCACTGCTCCTCTATTAAGCTGGCAAAGATTAAAAATCTTGATACATTCAGAGTTGGCAAGAGTGTGGGGGAATACCTTAGGTATGCGACTGGCTAGAATAAAAATTGGTGTAAATTTTCTGGAGGGCAATTTGGCAACATATTCCAAAAACCTTGAATGGAGCAACACCTTTGTAGTAGGAATCCCAGGTCCAGGAATTTATCCTAAGGAAATAATTAAGTTGTGTGCAAAGATTTACCCACCAGGCTGTCCGCTGCAACACTATTTTATTAGCAAAACAAAACAAACAACTTAAAGTTCAAAAACAAGGAGAGAAGTGAAAAGACAACATACAATGAAGTATTAGACAGAAAGGAACAAGGCATTAGAAGACTTGATAGGAACATGTATACTCAACACACGGTTAAACTAAAAATGAACATTATTAAGTGAAAGACGTCAACCTGAAAAAGGCTATCCACCATATAATCCCAACTATACCACATTCTGGAAAAGACAAAACTATGGAGATGTAACAGTGAAAGCCCAAAAGACAGGGCAAGTTCCAGGTCCCCTGCCCCACCCTAAGGAAGGGTGGAGCTGCACAGGGAGGTGAAGCTAGAAAAGATTGGGGAAAGGAATGGAAAGTACGAGAGGAAGAGTTCAAAAAAGAGGAAGAAGAGGGGGAAGAAGCAGAGAGATGGAGAAAAAAGACTGGAGGACACAGATGGAGCAGAGAGACAGGTGAAGAAGCAGCCGCGCTTGCTTCTTGGCCCTGGACTTGTACGGGGTAGGGGGGGGGCGGCCTTGGGTGGAGGCACTTGGAATGGATGCGGATGCTGGCGAGAGACCCCGCGGGGAGGCTGACAGTGGCAGCCTTTATCTTGATTCTGATGCTGCCCTTTCCTTCCAGACTTGTCTGGCCCTTCTTGCCTCTATCCTTTGGGCCCCCACGAGAAGGTGCCTTAGACTCGTGGCCAGCTTTTGGGCCTCTGGAACTCTGCTCTGGGCCGGCCCTATTTGGCTGGGCATCTACCCACAAAGGGATGGGTAACCCTGTGAGTTTAATTGGAAACTATCTTAGCTATTCTTTGCCCTCTCCTCTCTCTGTTGCACACGAGTTGTATTAAAGGTCTTTTCCATTCACTGTCTTGTTCATATAGACAAGGCATTAATGTGGTAGATGGTAGAACGTTTGGGGGTCCTGGGGTGCTCCTCATTCTGCCCACTAACAGAGACAGTAAAATGATGAGTGGTCACCACAGGTGGGGAGAGGGAGGGCTGACAAGTCAGAGCTCAAGGATTCCTAGGACAGTGAAACCGCTCTGCATGATACTATCTGCAGCGCTGCGTGCTGTTATACCCTTGTCCAAACCACAGGATGCACAACACCGAGAGTGAAACAACGTAAACTGTGGACTGTGGGTGATGATGTGTCGGTGTAGGTTCAGCAGCTGTAACAAAGGTACCTCACCTATTTGGATCTCCACGGGGCAGGGGGGTGGGGGGGACGAGGTACATGAGAACGCTTTATACTTTCTGGAACTTGCTGTGAACTTAAAATTGCTCTAAAAATATAACTTTTACGTGAAGGTGTTACAGGGCAACCCAGACATCCTTTCCCCCCTAACAAAGGCTATACAACATAGATACAAAATCATTCCATTGACGTCAGTAGGTAGGCATGTAGGTAGATTTGTAAACGCAAGTCTGGGTACACTTGGGGGCATTTTGGGGTATCACCAGTGCTTAGTTGGGGGAACTATATAAAGAAACTTTCTTACGTACAAGGGGAAAAGTGTTGCTTAAAAACTCTTTAAAGGAACTCTTCTTGCTCAGATTAGAAACTGTTAGTGACTATATCTAAGATCCACTTTTACCCACTCGTCACTAGATGCTAAAATCCAACTAATTAGTAAGAGAAAGGAGAAATACAACTACTGAATAGCAGGCATATAAGTGCAGCTGATACAGATTTGATGAATGAATCAATCAATCAATAAGGCTCTCAATATTTCTATTTGTCTTTATGATTCCTATTTTGAAAGACTGTGTCTACTACACAGATGGCATATCTGAGGTAATATTTCATTCATTTTCCCCTGTTCCCAACTTAGGTGATAACCAAGGTTAACACCTGGTTAGCTGCTCTCATTCTAAACAAAAACAAAGCAATTTCACACACTGGTTCACTTGTCCTGCTGATTACAAGGAACTAGCTGTACAACAGTCTTTACACTCCTTTATGTTTAAAAAATATCTTGGAAAGAACACTTTGCGGAACTGAGAATGAACGAGTTACAACTACATATATCGTGTGGATGAGTCATAATGCTGAGAAAAGAAACCAGACTCCAAACAATACATGCTGTATGATTCATCCCTTTTATATGATGTGTTTAAAAAAATAGGCAAAACTGTGGTGTAACAGGTCAAGTTAATGGTTTTCCTTGCGATAATTCGAAAAGGGCTGGCTTGGAGGGTGCAGGTCAGGCTCTAGAGATTCTTGATCTGGGCGCGAGCCCCACCCCTGGGTTAAGTTTATGAAGATATATTGAGCCCTGCTTCTATAATATGTGCATTTTCTGTATGTCTTTATATACTAATAAAAGCAAAGAAGATATCTGCCAGGGCCCTAAGAAACTCCCATGTGGAGCCCTCCACTCTGTCCAGCCCCCGGTTGCAGCTGGGGAATCTGGGGTCCAGCCAGTTGGGAGGCCCCTGCCCAGAGCACTGGAGATCAGGTTTCAGCCTTCCTCTATGGAGCGTCCAGGAGTATGAGCAGGGAGTTGGAGGCGGAGTGGTAGGGGGGGAGACAGAAGAACACATCGTGCTCCACGGTGGTCCCTCCCAAGGAAACCTTTAAAGTCAACCATGTTGACTCTGTCATGGCTAAGACTTTTAGAATATGTTAGAAGAGGGGCCTCCCTGGTGGTGCAGGGGGTTGAGCGCTGCACTGTGAAGATACACGGCAGAGCAGCGCAAGTTCCATCCCCACCAGGGAGGGGACCCACAGGGCGCAGCAGACCTCTCCTGCCCCGCCCGCGGCTCCCTCAGCAGTGTGTTTCAATCAGTCTGCCTGTTCTGCTCCCCGTTCTGTCTCTGGTGAGTCCTCTCACCCCCCACGACTCTGGCCTGTACCCCAGCTCTTGTGTGCATACATAAGAAGAAGCAAAGGAAAGGGCATAAGCCAGGCAGAGACGGCGGGCAAGGACGCCACCCCTTCACGTGTTTGCTTCTCCCCGTGGGCTCTGCTGTTGGCTGGCCTGGATCTCATCTCCCTTCTCCCCAAACTTTTTCTTTTCTTTTATTATAAACTTTTAAAAGAAATTTTTAAAGATTTATTTATTTATGCACACAAGAGCTGGGGTACAGGCCAGAGTCCAGGGCGGTGAGAGGACCCACCAGAGACAGAGTGGGGAGCAGAACAGGCAGATGGACTGAAACACAGTGCCGAGGGGCGCAGCGGGCCAGGCAGGAGAGGTCTGCTGCGCCCTGTGGGTTCCCTCCCTGGCCGGCAACAGGGATCAAACTCGTGCTGCAGTGGCTGCAGTTGGCTTCATAGTGTGTTGCTTAACCCACTGCGCCACCAGGGAGGCCCTATAAACTTTTTTTAAAGACTTATTTACTTATGCATACAAGAACTGGGGTACAGGCCAGAGGTGGGGGGGGGGGTTGAGAGGATTCACCAGACACAATGGGGAGTAGAACAGGTGGATTGACTGAAACACACTGCTGAGGGGAGCAGCGGGCGAGGCAGGAGAGGTCTGCTGGGCCATGTGGGTCCCCTCCCTGACTAGGGATGGAACTCATGCTGCGATGGCTGTGGATGACTTTACAGTGCTGCAACTTAACCTCCTGCACCATCAGGGAAGCCCCAGAACCAGACTTGGTTGGGGTGCAACATCTTCCTCACAGGACACAGATCCAGGGGTGCGGAGCCGCCTTCGGCCTCAGGGGCGGACTCAGATGTGTCCAAGCTAATGGCAACAGCAGCCTCCTCCGCAATGCTTAGATCACAGCCGCGACCTCTAACTAACCAGCACCTGACAGGTCCTTCCAGGCAGACACCGAGCTCAGGTCCATCAGAGGAAAGCACAGGGTTTTTATTTCAAGACCTGAACCAGAAAGCACCGGTGGCGGCCAAGAGCAGCCCGCAGCAGAGGTTCCTGCAGGAACCAGTACGTGGAGAGAAAGTGCAGCGCAACAAGAGCTAGGTCTGGTCTCCCCAGTACAGGCACAGCGCTCCCCAAACCCTCGGAGTGTCCCTAGTGGCAGGAGTGTCTATGAATAAGGAGCCCCTTTCCAAGGCCAGATGCTGAAGGGGAGGCTGGGGGAGGCTCTTACCAGCCTGAGGGTGGTCTGGGCACTAGCACAGTGGTCAGAAAATAAAAGAACCTCACCCCACCCGCTGACCTCCAGGGACGGGACAGCCCGGAGGTTGAGCACACAAAACTCCAGTACCACTAAATGCAGAGCGCGTCCGGCTGCCCCACTCGTCTCTCATGGCAGCCCGGAGCTGTGTCCTCTTATTGTGAAACAGCAATTGTAGGAAATGGGTTCTCCTGAGTTCCGTGCATCGTCTAGTAGATTATAGGACCTGAGGGGGGCGTGGTCGGAGTGCCTGTGCCTGGCCTCTGAAGTGGGACAGTCTATGGAACTGAGGTGTGTGTCAATCCGGACAGAGTTCCAGAAATGCGGTGCTGAACAACTAGCTGGTGTTGGAGAATCAGAGCACTGGCAGGAGCTGGAAATCATCTCAGATGGGAACTTTAATGGACGGGAAGGCACCGAGCCACTGGGCCTACGTCTGCCCTCCTTCTGCACTTCAGAACTCACTTCTTTTTTTTTTTAAGATTTATTTATTTATGCACACAAGAGCTGGGGTACAGGCCAGAGTCCAGAGAGGCGAGAGGATTCACCAGAGACAGAGCGGGGAACAGAACAGGCAGACTGACAGAAACACACTGCCAAGGGGAGTAGTGGGTGAGGCAGGAGAGGTCTGCTGCGCCCTGTGGGTTCCCTCCCTGGCCGGCAGCAGGGATCGAACTCGTGCTGCAGTGGCTGCGGGTTGCTTTCTAGTGCATTGTTTAACCTACTGTGCCACCAGGGAGGCCCCCGAACACACTTCTTGTCACTCATGGTAAGGCCATGTCAGGCAGCGGTAAGTCATCCTCACTGGTACCCTGAACCCCCAAAGGCACAGGCCGCACCACCTGCGAGTCCACTCCACCAGTTCCTGAACTCTGGCTGTGCCCCCATGGAGCACCTTGGGCTACCTTGGTCCACAAGGGCCAATCAGATGGGACTGCAGCATTTGCCTCGAGGAGCCCCCCACACCCAGTCTCTCCCCTCCACTGGAGACGTGAGCTGAAGCTACCACCTGACAGTTCTCATGCACCGCTGATAGGAATGTAAACTTCCTTTGATCCTGCAATTTCACTTCTAAGGAATTTCTCCAAGACGTGTGTGTATAAGAGTATTTTGCCGCACGGTCTGGAATAGCAAAAGCCTGAAAACAACCAACGTGTCCATCTGGAAGTTGGTTAAATAAATGATAGCGGATCCGCATACCGGGCAGTGGTTCAAAGAAGCATGGAACAAGCCCCGCCCCTCCTCCAAGCCACCAGACCCTCTCCCATCCCCAGGGCTGCAGGGCCAGCAGAGCCATCTCCCTGCTTCCCTAAGCCCCTCGCACCATTCTCCGCCCCATGCCTGATGTCCGGGCGACCCTGTTACCACCTAAGTCAGAGGACATGGTGGCTCCTGTCCGGGAGCCCCATCCACGCAGAGCCTGCAGCAAGCTCTTCCGTGGCCACCAGAGGCTGTGCATTTCCTCTGAGACCTCACGACCTACCCTCCCGCCCCAGCCAGGCACTGCCTTGCTTAGCCTGCAACAGGAGGCTTCACCCTGGCTGTTCCCTCTGCTGGAATGTTCTACCCCAGAAGCCCCAGGGCACACTCTTCTCAGGCCTTTCACTCAGTGTCACATCCTCTCGTCACCTGCAGAAAATTGCAACCCTGTTCACTTCCTTTATTTTCCCTTTATTATACCTTGCTTAATTTTTCTCCAGCATGCTACTCACCATCAAATGCATGTACCGTGTGTTTATGTCATTTGCTGTCTGTTCTTCCTACCACTGTGTCAACTCCAGGGGGGCAGAAATGCTTATCTATTTTGTCTATTACTGCCACAGGTAGTGTCTGGCACCAGGTAAAGCACACAAACGTTTTGTTGAATGGATTCTGTAACTGGTGGAGAAAACAAAGCTGAGATAAAGGCAGTACTCGTCAAGTGACTAGAAAGGGGAGGCTGAGAGCATGGATTCCGGTCCTGGGCTGCGTGGGTTCAACTCCCACCTGCGTCAGGTACCGCTGTGTGATGTCAGGGAGTTATGAACCTCTCTGCGCCTGGGGATCCGAACAGCGCCTACCTGATAGGGCTGTTAGCAGGATTAAATGAACCTCTACTGGTAATAGACTTAGAACGGCATCTGGACGCAGTGAGTAAGCTATATAAATGCGTTATATAAAACAAACACGCACCACTTTAATGAAAAGGACACACACACTTACACACGCTCCTGTAAGCACAGAATGGCTCCAGGCTGTGGCAGCTGCTGCTCCAGGAAGGAGGGCTGGGGCAGCGGGGGACTTCGCACTGAATCTGATGCCACATGCATGCATTTTTGATTTGAAAAAATAGGTTCCTGATACCTAGGAGTCCTATTGTTAAGTAGGCACTGGAAGTTTATTATGCTCTTCCATCTACCTTTTTTGCATAACAAAAAAGTGAAATACGTATTAGTATTAGTAGTTTAGGAAATAAACCCCAGCATACCCGCCCCTGCCCTGAGCAGAGCAGCAGAAGGAGGCACCTGCTGTCGGAGGGTGGTGGGCCTAGGGGCCCCTCCTCACCCCCACTGTCTCTACTGAGGGGCCCTGGAGTCCAGGCGACGGGGGCCAAGCACCAGCCACGCAGTCTCAGGCAGGCTCCGAGAAGGGGCGTGCGGCGGTGCAGGGCTGGGCTCAGGCGCAAGTAGTGGAGGGGCTCGTTGCCCTCGTCCCTGGGGCCCAGGGAGATCACCCTTTCAGAGAACAACAGACGAGGGAAAGAGGGAAGGTCAGGCTGGAAGGGGCTGAGGGGCCCCCTAGTGGCGCAGCGAGTAGAGCGCCGCACTGTGAAGCACAGCAGCGGAAGTTCAATCCCCGGCCAGGGAGGGGACCCACAGGGCGCAGCAGACCGCCCGCTGCTCTCCTCAGCAGTGGATTTCCGTCGATCTGCCTGTCCTGCTCCCCGCTCGCTCTGTCTCTGGTGAATCCTCTCACCTCCCGCACCTCTGGACTGTACGCCAGCTCTTGTGTGCATAAATAAATAAAATCTTTAAAAAAAAAAGTTTGTTTTTTTTTAAAAAAGATGGAAGAGGCTGAAATGCAGATTCACTTAAGGCGGGCAGTCATCTCGAGGCAAAAGCCAGCGGGGCCAAGCAGATGCTGGAGACTCAACACCTCCGCTTCCCTGCGCTCTTCCCCGGATGCTGATGAGGACAAGGGATTTAAGCAGTCTGCTGCCACCTAGGTCACAGCATGGCTCTTCAGGCAAGGGGCTGTACTAGCTGAGTCTTACTGTCTCTCTAGAATGCTGGCGCCCAAAGGCTGCACCCAGACTTCCTGGCCAAGCCCCTCCTTTCTAGACAGAAACTGGAGCCTGAAGGGAAGTGACTGGCTCAGGCCCACCGATATTCAGCCCGTGGTGGGCAGCCCCATGCAGCGCTGTCCTGGCTCCCACAGCTCCCCACCATCTACCATGGAGCTAGCGGGAGCCCCTGCTCAGCCAGGCAGGACCCAGGACGCACCGTGTGCGCTTCGAGACCAGAGAGGAAAGCCGAGGAGGGAGTGGGCAGCGTCCGCCTTCTCCCTCCTGCTCATCAGCCCCATCGCCCCGGCCATTCTCACTGCCTGTCTATTTGCCCAGTGTTGCCTGGAATCTCTGCAGTCACCTAAATCCTTGCTTCTCAAGGCATGGCCCACACACCAGCACCGTCAGCATCCCACAGCATCCCACGGCGCCTGTCGGACAAGCAGAGACCCTGGCCCCACACCTGGCCTCCCGGTCAGTTAGCCTGAGGGAAAGGAAATCCCCAGCTGATTACTGCACGCGGGCTGAAGTTCAAGATGCATCAGTCTGAGCTGCAGGACGCTCCTCGTCACAGCACGCACCACAGCAGGCGTGAACACCTCCACGTCACGGCCGGGCAGGCAGAGCCCCGTTCCGTCAAGGCCCAGTAAGGTGCTGGGATGTGGGGGGTGGGGAGGGGCCAGGAGCTGCACCCTGAACATCCTTGCTCATCTGTCCAACTAGAAGGCCTCCCAGCCTCCGACCCCTGCTGTGCCTGTAGTAGCCACAAAGGTCATGGGGGGGGGGGGTGACCCCAGCAAGACACTGTGCTCACCCCCAGGGGACGGGAACTGGCTTGTTTACTCCTTGCTACAACAGCTGCCCAGCCCTTAGCCTTGAGTTCTTTGGCTGCGGTGTAGCCCACTGCCTGCTGCACCATCTGGGCTGCGTCCCCCATGGCACTTGGGCCGGCTCACACTCACAGAGGGCAGGTGCTCCGCCGTTTGCTGAGCTGTGAGTAAGAACCCGTCTTGCAGGTCACGCTTACCTCTGCCTGGTGACAGTGAGGTTCTCCTGAGCCGTGCGTGTGCCGCTAGTGGTCATTCACTAGGATCAGCGTCACCCCACGTGCTCAGGAACGCTCAGACGCGGGGCCTCCGGCAGTCCGCGGTGTGCAGAGTCAAAGGGAACCTGACTCTCTGAGCACCTGCTTGGCGTCCAGCTGTGTGCCAGATGTGCCACTTCTTATGATCGCAATCCTCTGCACACCCCTGGAGGGACGAGCCACTTCGGGCCACTTCCACTTTGACACTGGATAAGACTGAAGCCTTGTCTCCAGCTCCTTCTCAAGAGAGAGAAATAAGTGGCTGGGACAGGGGCGATAAAGCCATAAACAAAGAAGATGTTTTTGGAGACTGCTACCTACGAACACCTACGCAGTGGTATGAGCACTCGCAATTATAATTACTGTTTGTGAGCTTGCCACAAAAACAGGTGTTCTGGGGCTTCTCGCTGAGCTGACAAGCTCTACTTCCAGGAGATGCTGCAATACCAAGATGCTCCTGGGGGAAGATGAACCTGGCAAGGACGGAAGACCTTCATCCCAGGCCTCCAGGAAGGAGGCGCGGATGTGGCTGGTGACAGGCTCTGTGCCAAGAGTTCTAATGCACCGTGAAGGATGTCCATTCATTCACTCACCACTTGTTCAGGTGCTACCGGGTGCCAGGCACTGTCCTAGGTGCTGGGAACTTCCAGGGGAAACCAGGTCCCCGCCGTTAGGAGGTTGGGTAGACTGTCTAGCTTTGTCTCCTAGCACCCACTCCCTCTTTGGGCATCAAGCCCCCTGGTGTCCTTGGGAGTGTCTTTTTCAAATGCTTGTCTGGGACGGGAGTGTGACCTAGGATGGAGCAATCAAAACCTGTATCTGCTGGTCATTGTGAATGGTGCAGGGGAGAGTATAGGGCCACCCCAATCCTGAGCTGCAGTTTTGGAGGCATTTGCTGGGAAGAGGGACTGCTGAAACAATAGACTGCAAGTATGGATCTACTGAGAGTCAGTCCCTGTGCTCCATGTCCAGCAGCCTGCCTACAAATAGAGCCAGTACAGAAAAGGCAGCGAAATTGGACAGACCAAGTCCTGATGACACTGTATGAGCTGCTGGATCCTACTATGCCTGAAGCCCTAAGATGTGCATGGACTTCTCACTTTGCTGAGCCAGCTAAAAATGGAATAGACTATTCCATTTTTACTTATTCTTGCTCGAATTGCCTTTCCCTCTGATTGCATTTATTCCTTTCAACAACATATGAATGCAGTTTTACTTCATTTTTTAGATAGGAAATGAAGGTTCAGAGAGGTTAAACTGCTTGAACAGGGCAGTACAGCAACTGTCTGGAGTCTGCCCAAGTCAAAGCCTATGCCCTCCACCCTCTCGCCCCCTACTTGAAGGCAGCAGTCTAATACAGGGAGTCTCCTGTGGAAGGACTTTCCTGGGAGAGGTGTCCCCTAGGGACAACTGGAATGAGATCCTGCTCCAGCCAGAGACAGGCTTAGAGAGAGGCAGAAGAGGTGTATCGGTCACAGACTGGCAGTTGTTCTTTTTAAGTTTTATTTTTGCTGTGGGCGCCAACTCTGGAGAAATGAGTGATTACGTATTACAAACAGGGATGTTCAGTATTTCTGGAAAATCAGAAGCAGCACCAAGCAGGTGGTCCTACGAGGCAATAACTTTCGGGCGCTGGGCGGTGCTGGTTCCATCGGGTCTCTGGCCTGTTCTCTGCCTGGGCCACGCAAGAGTCCAAAGCACTGTGGAGACCCTGTCCTCTGAGAAGCAGCCTCCAGTGACAGGGGGGTGCTATGTGGGGACCTCACTGGTCTCCCCGCCCCTCTCCACTCTGGCTGCTCCCAAGCCCCCAGTGCCAGGTGGCTCCTGGTTCCAAGGGGCTCAATACGCACTTGGTGAAAGGGAGAAGAAAGCGAGAGGGTGTGGGCTGGGGTTCCAGAACCACCGCCCAGAGACCTTGGAAGCCACCGCCCAGCGGCATGGGAGCAAAGCAGACCTGTGGGCCCCCAGCAAGAAGCATTTGGCACAGACGTTGGGAGTATGAGGTGGGCTCTGGAGCGAGGTTGTCTGGCTACACATTGTGGCTCCGACACAACTGTGTGTCTGGGAAGTCATTCCACCTCTGTGCCTCCAGCTACCTTCCACAAGATGGAACTAATAGTCTAATGGGGGTTGTGAGCAAAGAGGTGGACACTCAGCAGGTTACTCTCAGGCTGAGCTCTTCTACGCACACTGGCCTGGGGGCTCTCTCCCCAAGTGGTCAGGATCAGTTTTCTGGGAGGACCCGCTAGCTTGGGAACTCTGGGCCTATGAAAACTCCATTCCCGCGTGCTCCACAAAGGGGCACCCCCACAGGTCACAAGCGGTCTCTGCCAAAGGACTCCCCCATGAAGGTCAAAACAGACCCAGTGACTATCAAGGTAAAACCTTTTGATGCAAATCCCTTTAGATCTGGCCCAAGTTTCAGCCCCAGGCTCTCTGACCCCAAAGCATAGCCCACGGTCACAGGGAGCTCGCAGGGAGGGCTCTTTCTGGGGTCCCTGGGTGGCCTGTTTGGGCTAGGGTCCTTCTCGGCGCTTGCGAGCAGGGCTCCCCACGGATGTTCACTGAGGCTGGCGGCCGGCCATCCAGCTGGCAGAGCCGTTTCCATTGCTCTCACACACCCCCGATGGGAAATGATTCATGAAAACCAAGGAGGTAAAATTAGCCCAAAGGCTGCCGAGTAATTTCTGCAGCCAGCAGCCCCAGGAGGGAGGGAGGGAGGCCGCACTGCCAGCTCGGCGTGGCCTCCCGGGGCTGGCAGCGGCCCGGCTGGCCACCAGAAGCCTCGTCTCCAGACTCTTCTATTTCTGGACTTGACCTCCAGGGCTGTTGGTAAGACTGCCGCAGCTCTCTCGGGCCGCATAGCCACCATACTCATTTGGCCGCTGGGGTCTTGCTAAGTGTCGGCGGGTTGCTTGGGATTCACACACCACTCACTGCAGCCTCACCACAGCTGAGGAGGAACGCTTCACCTCCCTAGCTTCACAGGAGAGGGCCCTGAGGTGCAGCGCTGGATACAAGGGGCAAAGGCTGCAAGCAAACCCAAAGCTCATGAGTTCCAAAGGCTGCGCTGCTCCCCACCCTACCCCACCCTCACCCTGAACCCCCAGGTTGTTGTCTGCCAAACCTCAAGTTCTCAGGGTGAGGTGAGGAGAGTAGACCCGGCCCAAGGCCCTGGCAAACCCCCCCACACCTGGCCACACTTTTCACGGCCCAGAACCTGGACCTTGATCTCCAGCCCAGAGGTCTCTGCTGAAAGGGAAGAGGGTCCTGATATCCCATCATCTCAGAAAGGGTTAAGAAAGATGCCGGACTGGACCCTGAGGCACACAAATTATCCCCCTTAAAGAGGGACAGAGCAGCAGGGATCAGGGAGCCCGCGGTGCCTCACGCTGTAGGGCCATACACCATGGCCCAGAGAGGGCAGGTCACCCAAGGTCACACAGCAAACCTGCGGTGAGCCCAGGAGGGACGTGCATGGCCTGCGTCTAAGCGTGCATGGCCTGCGTCTAAGCGGAGAGCCTGCCATCAGTGCCTCGCCCAGAGGGCAGCCCAGAGGGCGGGGAGTCCCTGTGTGCAGGGGCAGCTGAGGCGAGTCACCCCTGAGACCCCCACCCCTCCTCCAGGCACTGCCCCACTTCGGAACCCAAAGAGGACACGAGCAAGTGGAGACGGCATCGCAGGGCAGCAGGTGAGCAGTCGAAAACCTCGCTCCTCGCCTGGCAAGTCACCTCTCCTCCCTGAGCCCTGGGGAAGACAAGACACGCAGGCTGGGGTGCAGAGGTCAAACAAACGCGGCCACAGTCACCCTCAGCTCCTCCCAGCCCCAGCTCTGCCCAGAGAAGCCTGTGCGGCCCGTGACCCCACTGGCGCCCGTGCAGAGAGCGTCAGCCATCCCCCCGGGGCCGTCAGAGGCCACCAGTGGGACCACTTGGGGCAGCGCTCTCCCAGCAGACAGCAAGCAGCCCGAGGCACTGCCTCCGCAGACCCACCAGGGCAGCACTCAAATATCACCGCACCAGCCCTTCCCACCCTGAGGGCGAGGTGCTTGAAACCCATTTTATGGGGAGGAAACCGATGCTCAGAAAGGGTGACCGGGTGTCCGAAGCCTCACCCTCATCTGTGCAGGTATTCATTCAGCAAACGTAGATAGCGCACCTGGCAGGGACCAGGCAGCGTGCTGGCAAGGAGGCGGGTGTGACTGCCTCGTGCAGGGGTTCACAGGCTCCCAGGAGCCTCACTGCCCTGGCTTCGCCAGCACAACCTTGGGAAGCCCCTTAGCCTCTCTGTGCCTCAGCTTCCTGCACTGTAAACGGACAGTAATAATGGCAGCAGGCGGTTATTCTGAGGATTGAGATTACAGGTTCAGAGTAGCGTGGACTAGAAGGTACTTGGCATGTAGTAAGCGCTCAATAAATAGAACAGCCGCTCTCGGGTTCAAGCTCACGTCCCCCTGACATCAGTGGCTGCCCCTGAGGTCCGGCAGGGCCGGCGTCTCCGGTGTGACCCAGCAGAGGGCTGGCAGGGTCTGGAGCTGGAATCGGGGGTAGCTCCAGTTCGCCTCTGGCTCCACCAGCTCAGACGGGCCATGAGGGCTTCTCTCCTGCCTTCCTGGAGACGGCCCCAGGGTGGCTGCAGGCCGCAGGACAGGGCAAGTTCTTCCCAGCAGGGCCCGGGGCCGGCTGAAGATGCCAGGCTCTGCTCCCCGGTGCCCCCAGGGAACAGCTGGCACTGGGGAAGGGCACCCCAGGGAACATCCCACCCTGCCGCGCTCAGTGACCATACATGCCACACGCCAGAGGGCAAGCGGTCAAGAGGGACGGCCTGGCTGGGCACCTTGGGAGGCCTTGAGCAGAAGAACCAAAGAAGAGCCAGAGGGCCTGGGTCTGTGCCAAGCCTCGTGGCTCGGGAAATCGCTCAGTCCGAGCCTCAGTTTCCGCCTTAGTGAAATGACCACAGGTGGCTGTGAGGAGCGAGAGACGGACCAGAGGGTGGTTTGGAACCTGAAAGGCGGGTAGGAGGAAGAGACACAGGGCCATCTTCACTGGGCAAGAAATACACAATTATCTGCTGTGGTTTGCCCCCGGGGCTGCAAGGCGAAGCGCTGCCTGGCCTGGCTCTCCTGAGGGCCTGCCCGTGCTGCGTTCTTCTCCTGCCCACCCTGCCCTCCAAGGGAGATCAAATCTGCAGCCACAACGGCCTCATTGAGAACTGGTAAATCTGCCCAAGGTGTGGGGTTACGTTACCGGGCTCCTGGCCATGACAGCCGAGGGAAGGGTCAGGCTGACCTCCTTCCTTCTCTGTAGGCTCCGGGCCAGGCCCTGCAGGGCCACGTGGGGCGGAAATCCGATCGCCCGCCGCATTCCCAGTCAGTAGCCTCCTTTGGGAAATCAGTGGACAGAGGGATGAAGCCGTTGCAGAGGCTGCCCTCAGGGAGCCCAGGCCCCGTGCCCCCAGGTGGGGCCCCCCAGGAGGGTAGGGAACATCAGTGGCATTGACAGAGTGCCTGTGGTGTGTCTGCACTTGACTGTGTCCTCAAGCAGGCAACGACCGAACGCTCTTGTCGTCTCTGCTTCACAGAGGATGACACAGGCACGCAGAGGGCGACGTGTGCCCAGAAACACATAGCAGATAGGGCGGGACCAGCCCCAGCAGGCTCCAGCATTGGACCGAGGTCCCTTCTAGAACAGCTGTTCAAGAAAGTGGGCACTCCAGTCAGCCGTGCCTTTTGAGTAAGGGAAACCCTGAACGGGAAGGCGACAAGGCCCCAGGGGCCAGGGCTGCTGCTCCCAGCTCCTAGGGACTGGCAGGGTGGAGAGCAGGCTCGAGGTCTACAGAAGAGACCCAGGAGTCGTGGGAGATCCACACGGAGACATTCGCTTTTGTGCAAACTCTCGCTGGGCAGCTTTAAATATCAAACAACACTTTTAAAAAAGTGCCACAGGTTTCCATAACCCACAGTGAAGCAGCTATTCTAGTTATGCCAAGAAGGCACAATTAATCAGAATTAAACTAAGTGTGCAGCGGGAAGGAATCTGACTCAATCAGTGACCATCACCTCTAGAAATGATTGTGAATCAGTGAAAAATAAAACACAGAACGACGGCAGCTCACTATGCAGGCGTGACCAGATGTCCCAGATGCGCCGCTAGCTGCGAAGAGACCGTCTGCTTAAACACCTATGCGCACCCAACAGCACGTACTCCTATAGGTCACACGTGTCCATAAAGAGGGAAAGATCTTGCAGGATTTATAGCAAAGCAGTAACAGTGCTGTTTACCTGCAGAGCAAGAGGATGTTGTACTTCTCAAAAAAGACATTGCTTTTCTTATGCGATTCTTTTTTTAAGAGCAAACAGTATTTTGTAGATTCTGTATGTACATAAAACACAGGGGGAAGGCATAAACAGACAAGAGGAGCACCTCGGGAGCGAGCTCGGGCCCTGGAGGAGTGCAAGCATGGCGGAGGGTGAGGGGCTGGAGCAGCCCATGGCCAGTGGCCAGAGGGCCCTTCTGCACCCAGGGCCCCAGGGAGGTTCGGAGCAGGAGCCTGACCCCTCCCTCGTGGAGGTGGCGGATAAGGAAGCCCCAGCATCAGACTCTGGAGGGACAGGCTGGGAGCTGCTGACCCTGCGCTGATGAAGTCTGCAAGCCAGCTACTAGACTGGGGCCCGGGCCCGAGCCCCGCCCTCTCCCCTTCTCACAGCCCGCCCAGCCCCAGCCTGAAGTCCCAGCAGCCTCCAGCCCTGGCAGGCATGCCTGGCTTTAGCCTCAGACTCTCCGGCCGCAGTCTCTGGGAGGATCTCGCTCTGGATGCAAGAGCTCCAGGAGGAGAGGAGAGAAAGTGCACCTGAAGTGCTCGTAGGCCCCCAACACCCGGCCGTGACACAGAGCCCAGGCAGCCTCACGGTGAGCCCCAAGCCCCAGCGGGCTGAGCCCGGGTGTGGCCAGCTCCCTGGTCCCTGACAGGGTAACAAGCAAAGGTTAGTGATGCTCTTACCGTCCAGATAGCCACGGGCCAAGGGCAGAGCCAGGAGACGTGGGTGTGGGTCCATCTCTGCCCTGGCTTCCGACAGGAGCCTGACAAAGCCCTTGAACCCCATGGACCCTCAGCTCCCTCATCTGCAAAATGGGCTCAGAGAATCCACCTGCCGTGTGGATGGGACAAGGCAGGGCTCACGTGACCTCTGGATGCTCCCCGTGGCCTCCCATCACAGACAAGGCACCGAGGGAAGGGGTGGCTGCAGGGAACCTCGAGCCAGGGGTGGCTGGAGAGGAGCCTGCCCACCGGGGCCCAAGCAGGGAGGGGCGAGCCACAGGCTGACGGGTTCTGCTGGTGGAGCTAGGCCCAGGATGAGAGGAGCCTTTCTTAGCCACTGGCCTGGGCTGAGGGCCAGGGAGCTCAGGGAGGGCAAGGAGCCACTGGCAGGTGCCAGGAGGAATCTGGTTTCTACCTGAAACTGGGGGAGGGGACCCCTGGGAGTCAGCCAGCAAATCCTCACCTCACCAGTAGCCCAGGGGGCTGGGGCAGGGCGGGTGACAGAACCGCAGAGGGGAACGAGGGGAAGAAGAACAAAGTTCATTCCTCGTGAGAGGCTGTGGCGGCTGCGAGGAGTGTGGGGGCTTTGGCCAGTTCATCTGGGAGAGAAAGGGGCTCAGCCACACGCTGTGAGCCCAGGGTGTCCTGCGGGGGCGGCCACTGAGAAGCAAGGAGGCCCCAGCCCAGCTCAGGATGGGGTGTGGCAGCAGGAGGAGGCCTGAGGCAGGTTCTGGGCCCCTGACCTGTCCTTCTGGGGAGGTCTCGGGAGACCCTTGGGCTCCTGCGAATACCGAGTCCCGTGTGGGGCCAGCCCAAGGCAGAGAGAGCCAGAGGGGTCTGAGAATGCAGGGCTTGAACTTCCAAACACACAAGGTCACTGTCAGAACCAAAGCACTCAATGGCCCCTGCCTTGCTGGCTCTGGAGCCCAGGCCTGGACAAGCAGCCAGTGTCTGCCCAGCCCCGTCCAGGCAGCTGGGCTCTGAGGAAGAGCAGCCAGACAACCTGGCCTGCTGTGTGGGGCCCAGAGCCGCAGGGAGGGTGCGGGAGGCTGGGCCACCCTGAACAGGGCCCCAAGAGGAGGAGGGCGGAGGTGGGGCTGACAGAGAGGCAGTTCTCACAGCCCCCCCTCCCCAGCAGGCTGCACTCCCTGCAGACCCGGAACCCCACAGCACTGGAGGCCTCACCGGAGCCAGCCGAGGGCCTGGCCACGTGCGTGTGAGCTGACACAGCTGGGGCAGGAATTGTCCCTCCTCGCCTCCAACTGCCATCGTCCCCAGGCCATAGACACAGACTCAGCCCCAACCCTTAGTGGGCTTGTGAGGGCGCGACTTCAGGACACTGCCCACTGCCACACCCTAAGCGGACACCCCTCCCTCACACAGCAGTACGTGCCCCCCACCCCAGCCTCAGCCCTCACAGCGGGGAGATGAGTGGAAGATGGAAGGAGGCAGAGAAGGCAGACGTGGGGTGTCTCCCGACCTCACCCCAGGGTGTAGCTCTGCACCCCGAGGAGACACCCCCCTCACAGCTCATGGCACGGTCACTCAGACGCTGAGCACGGGAGGGGCCCGCTGCAGCCAGACAGCCTCTGGCCAGGTCAGCTCACAAGGCCGCCACTCGCACCAGAGAACTGCCCAGTGGGTGGCCTCGTGGGGCAGCAGGATAGTAGGACTAGGGGTGCAGGAACCAGGGGAGGCCTGTCGCCACCGCTCACCCCACTGGACACAAGGGGTGGCCTTCCTGAAGTCGGAAGACCAGAGGGGAACACACATTGCATGGCGCCTTCAGCCCTCCGGGGCCCCTACCAGTGTGCTCTCACCTCCCACCTCCTGTCCACTCCCTCCCCAGCAGTCTCAAAGGCTCAGGGCCTCAGCCCCAAATTCCAGGCCCCCCCAGTCTGGCCCTAGTGGGCTCTTCAGGGTGGGTTCCACCACCCCTTCTCCAAACACCCAAGGCCACTCGCCATTCCCAGAACCCGGGATCCTCACGTCACCTGCCTCTGCGTATGCTGTTCCCAGTGCCTGAAATGCCCTTCCCTCTTCCTCTACCTGGCCAACTTCTACTCCTCCCTAACAGTCCAGCTCAGCCTTGCTCCCTGGAAGCCTAGTCCTACTCCCCGTCCTGATGGCCCATGGCAGAATGGCTTACTCGCCTCCCCGCCTCCCAAGCAAGTAGGGCACTTCCTACCTTCAATCACAGTTAGGATCTGGGCCAGAGCCATTCAAACTATTTGTGGTAAAGAGACTTTTTTTTTTTTTAGTTTTGCAATCTGTTGCCAACTGATGCTTTTGTAAATTACAATAAAAAGGACGTGGCAAAGTCGAGTTGCAGTACAAGGTTTTCAACACCTTCCTATCTCACTGCAGGCCAGTGAAATGTAAATCACACGCGGGCTGGGCCCACAGACCACCCCATCTGCACCTGGTGTCCCCGGAGGTACCTGGTGCAGAGCCCACAGAATCGTGTGTTTGTGTTTGAACCTCCAGAGCCCCAGGGGTGCTCCAGGAACATCTGCAGAACCAGGTATAAACGGGAGGGTTCCCATAACCCTCTCTCTGGGCAGTGTCAGCATCTCCGCCTCTCAGTGGAGCCCCAGTTGCTCGCAGAGGGTGCTGGTCTGGCACTTGGCACCTCGAGTCCTGCAGTGCCTGCTCCCCCCACCCCCACAGGCGCTGCCAGCATGCCCCACTGCAGCACCAGGTGAAGGCACTTGAAACCAGACAGACGCAGGCGCACGTCCTGACTCAGCCTTCCCAGCCCTGTGGCTTGCACAAGTCACTTCGCTTCTCCGAGCCCCACTTCTCTGTGAACTGAGGCTACTGACAGCAGCATCGTGGGGTAGCGCATGGCTCGGAGCCCACACAGACCTATAAGCCTCCTTGTTCCTAAAAGAATGAGCCCAAGCTCTGTCTGGAGCTTCTTTCTGTCCATCCTCCCCCTAAGACCTAACGTCTCTTAGGGTAGGTTCTCTGGCGGCCAAGTTGGCTGCCTGCCTGTGAAGACTCTACTTCCCTGCCCCCGCCCTGGACTCAGGGGCTCCTCCTTCTCCCTCTGCCCCCTCCCTGGGGTACCTTCAAGCGCTGACCTTCGTGACCCTCTCTGGGGGCTCTGACTTCCCTGCTGAGACCAGCTGGGCTGAAGAGAGTCCTCACCGCCACCCTGGGGGATGCCTCCCTGCTTTGCAGAGAAGGGCTGGGCCGTGAGGTCAGAACAGGCCCCTACCTGCCCCCCTTCCCCTCCCGAACAGGCCCCTACCTGCCCCCCTTCCCCTCCCGTCCATGCTCCCGGAGACCACCCTCTGTACCTCGGGCCAGGACGGAGCTGAGTGCACCCTGGCTGGGTCCCAGTCCTGTCCCATGAGAGCCCGGCTTCCTGCGGGCTGCTCCCCGTGGGCTGCTCCCCGTGCCCCTTGGGTCCTGGAGGTTCCCAGGCTGGCCGTCTCCATCCCCTGGGCAGGGATCCTTTCTTGGCTCTCACCCCTCTCCCTTGGGGAAAGTGCGAGAAAGTGGGAGAAGCCACTGTGGAGAAGTTGACACTGTGGGGGCGGTTCCATATTTATTTGCTCGGTGACGTCCATACCAGCCCAGCTCAGTGCCCCAGTCGAGCTGCGCTCCTGTCTGGGGGTCCCACGCTCGCCCCCAACCCACCATGAGCAGGGGCAATGGAGCCCACTGGTCACTACCCCCTTAGGACAGCGCAGGGCCCAGAGGCCACTCTCAGAGGGCCCCATTCTGCTGACTCCGGGAGGAGCTCCCTGGGGTGGAGAGAAGGGGAGTGAGATCGGTTGTAACTTTAGCCCGGTCACTCCCAAACTGTGACCTCCAGAAAGTGGCTTTGCCTCGCGGAGCCTCGGTGTTCTTAGCTGTGAAATGGAGCCACCAACACTGGCCTGCTCCCCAGAGACTGGGAGAAGATCAAGGTTGTCCTTAGGGAACAGCTGGGGTGGGGAAGAGAGGAGCAGAAGGGAAGCTTGAGGCGATGCCCAGGCCCCCAGAGGTCCAGGTGTGCCTCGCTCTGCAGAGCCCCCACACTCACCCCACCCGAGGCTGACACCGGGGAGCAGTCAGCCTGCAGCCCCTCCGCCTCCCTGACCCACTGTCCTAACGTGTCTGCAAGTTCCGACCCGTGAGCTCTCCGGGTGGGAAGAGGGTCCTGAAACCAGCTGTGCAGAACCAGAGCTCAAAATCAAAGCCGTTTTCACGGCACCCCAGAAATCCGCCGGCGGAGCGCAGGGCTGTCCAGCCTGGGTGCCACCGAGCGTGGCTGTGCGGGCAGCACTGGCATTTCAACAGCTCAAGCCTGCAACAGGAAATGGACTTTGGAAAAATAAGAGAATGCGTTCCTTCTGTCTTCATTTTACTTTCTTCCTGCATAGCCTGTTTTCCTAGCACAGCCTCTGGTCATTTAGAGAGAAGCCCCTTCCCAGGCCCCACTTCAAGAATGTGGGGCTGGGGCTGCCCAAGACTCCCAGACCCAGTAGAGGTGGAGAAGCACGGAGGGTTCTAGATCAGCCCTGGCACTAAAGCCAACAGGTACCTCTGACCTGGAAACCTTGTTGCTCAAACCCCAAGACTGGGGGAGAGGAGTTACCTTCTAGAAGCCTGTCTCCAGGGAGGGCTTTATAAACCCAACTTCCAAAGGCACTTTTCCATGTTGGAGCTCGCTGCCCTCACGCTAAGGGGGCATCCCTAAGGAAGTGGCATCTGACTGCCAGGGTTCCAGTCCCGGCCTCCCTCATCACTGGGTAACCTTAGATCCCTGATTTCAACTCTTGGAGCCTCAGTTTTCCCAGCTGTGAAATGGAAACCATGACATTCACCTTGGAGAGCAGTTTTCAGCATAGGCCATGCGGCCCACACAGCACCACACGGCCCACACTGAGCCCGCCATATACACGAGCTGCCTTTATCACCCTCTTCTTCAGACCCCGGGATCTCCTACTCTCCCTAGGCCGAATCCAACACCTGCCGGGCCAGCAGACCGCACCCCCATGCCCTCTGGGGTTTCCTTCACACATCCCTGAAATATGCCCCTCCTGGGGCACAGACACCTGCAAGACCAGGGAGAGCAGGAACGAACTGCCCAGGCTCTTCCTGCCAGGCCTGATACCTCCTTCTGGCTGGACCACCTGCCCACACCCCAGAGAGGCAACCTGTCAATCCTGTGCTCAGCCCCGCCCACAGCTCAGGACTCCCCAGAAAGTGTTTATCAAGCAGCTCTCATGTGCAGATATAAAACATTGTGCAGATTCAAAATCAGTGGCCAGTCCAGGCCCTGCCCTCATGAAGTTTAATGTCTGGTGGAAGAATGAGACTGTGATCATAATTACACCAAGGACTGGGAAGTTACTGCTGAGACAAGTGCTACAAAGGAGAGATAAGTGGGGCCATAATGGAAAGGCTGTAATGGGGCGCTTGACCTAATCAGGGAGGGCTTCCCTGAAGAGGTGACTGATGTTCCTGCTGGTGCTGAAAGATGAAGGATGAGGAGACCTAAACAAGGGGGTGGAATGCATGGTCAGCGCAAAGGAGACAACATGAGGAAAAGAATTCTAGGCAGGATGTGAGGGATAGAGAAATGCAAGATGGTGTTCCCACAAAGCCCTGAGGGTGGCTGAAGGATTTCTCTCTACTACCAGGAGTGGGAGTCCTTAAAGATTTTCCAGGCAGGGGGTGAGACTCAGATTCCTTGGTCAGAGAGGTCACCTGGTTACTGAGAATAAGCCTCCCCACACTCTGTGTGTGCCTGCCTTTGTCTGGCAGGCTCTCTAGGCACCCCTGTCAGTCAGGACAGGCCAGGTTCTGCTGCAGTGACAAACGGCCCTCAGATTTCAGTGGCTTCAAACAACAAGGACTCACTTATCACTCATGCTGCATCACAAGTGATCTATTGTGGGCCACCAAGGAGCTCTACTCATGTCATTGGGATGTGGGAACCAGGTTAGGAGAAGCAGCCAGCACCCCATTTGCTACGAGTTCCATGCCGAGAGAGAGAATGCTCTAGAAGGCCTCACATTCACAACCAAATGCTTTGGCATAGAAGTGCCACATATCACCGTGGTTGAAGACTCGCTGGACTGTCATGTGGCTCCACCCAAGCTCCAGGGGAACTAGACCCCATGCCACCATGTGCTAAGAGCTGGAAATGTTTAGGGGATAACATAAGGTCAACAGACCTTTTCCTACCCCATCTTGCCCTCTGCTAACCTTAACGCACTCGTGAGAGCACAGCTGTTTCAGTGTTCCAGAAGAAGGGAGCAGCATGCACAGGACAGACTCAGCAGGAGTGAAGAGAGACCAGGGGCGGGTGGGAGATAAGGCCAAGGAAAGATGAGGTCCTTTGGGTCACTGGTTCTTTATCTTAGAAGCAGTGGAAAGATTTCGAGGTGTTTTAAGCAGAAAATGGAAAGTGTGATGTGATCCTCTTTGGAACGGGTCTCCCCTACTGTGATGCTTAGACAGGCAGAGAGGGCAGGTAGCAGGTGGGCAGTGGGGGGCTCTTGCTGCTGTGCTAGGGAGAGACAGTGGTGGCTTGATTAGGAAGCTGAGGAGGAGGAAGATGGAGAGAAGGGGGCAGATCCAACTGAGAGGCTGGAGTTCTCTGGACCTGGACATGGACTGGGCTGAGGGGGAGGAGACAGCAGTTTCTGAGTTGGGACTAGCAGGATGCTGGCGACCTTGGCCCAGATCTCAGCCTCCCTGGCTTAGGAAGGAGGACAACGGGCCGGCCTTGGACCCCGGGGGTGTGGGTCCTGGTAAAGGACAGGCCAGGAGAAAGCATGGAGGCAGCTGAAGTGATACATCCGGCCACTGAGTCCTACCCCAGGGCTCTTAACTTCTCACACTTGCAGTAACCTAGGCCCAGGGAAACCCCACTTCTCCAAGTAAATCCAGGACAGGGAAGATTCAGATGGAGGAAGTCTTACTTGACCCCAAGAAATTTATGAAATACATCAAACGTAAAGGACAGAATTGTAACTAGGTCAAAAGATAGGTAAGTGCCGAGGTGCAGCGGCCGTGACTGATCCAGGGTTCCTTGGATGGGGGGGCAGGGGAGTGGGGGAGGGCGACGTTCATCTTTAAGAAAGTCACCAGGAGGGCATCCCTGGTGGCGCAAGGGGTTAAGCACCGCACTGTGAAGCACCCACAGCCATTGCAGCATGAGTTCGATCCCCAGCCAGGGAGCTGACCCACATGGCGCAGCAGACCTCTCCTGCCTCACCTGCTGCTCCCCTCAGCAGTGTTTCAGTCCATCTGCCTGTTCTGCTCCTGCTCTGTCTCTGGTGGACCATCTTATCTCCCCGCCAAAACACACACACACACACATATATCCCTCTGGCCTGTATGCATAAATAAAATAAAAAATCTTAAAAAAACAAAAAGAATGTCACTAGGAAAGGGAATGTCACCCTGCCCAGCTGCCCTCTCTAAGGGCCTTCATGCCCATGGGGCCTGCTGGGCAGCTCTGATCCTCCCAGAATCGTACATCCCACAGCCGGCCCTGGCCCTGAGAGAGAGGCCCCTTCCTCAAGCATCCCTGGGCTCCCAGCTCTGCTATGTCATCTCACCTCGCAATGCTTTGCTGGCTTCTTTTTAGGAATGGAGAAGCGGGACTCGCAATGCTTTGCTGGCGTCTTTTTAGGAATGGAGAAGCAGGACTCCAAGAGGTCAAAGGTCACCCTGCCAAGTCCAAAGTCACCATTTTACAAGGGGCAGGAAGGATGTCAAGGGAGAAACCCTTTCTGTTACACCAACTCAACTGGCCTGGGCTGTAGCCCTGGGCGGAATGCTTTTTCAGACACGTGCTCACACAGAACTGCTCTGGCCTGCCTCTGAGAAAGTTGGTGGGCCAGGACCACCCCCTTTTGCCCCCCCAGGACTGCAGCCTGTTACTTCTGGTGGGTCCACACCCCCCAGCACCCTTCCTCTCAAGGAGAACGGCGAAAAGCCAGCGCAGGTGTCACAGGCATCACAGTCCCCGGAAAATTCTTTTGCTCCAGTCCAGACAAAACCCCTAAAGTTTATAGGGTTTTCAGGCATTAAGAGCAGTCTCTCATTATTGCCTCCAGTCCCCCAGGGCACAAAATAATGGGGTGTGTTTCCTTTCAGCCACTCTATATATTCCACAGCCTTTCCCCACATGAAACACAAGCCTAAGAAAGCAGAGAGATTTACCATTTTTCTTCCCTAAGTCCAAGCCCACCCTGGGGGGCGGGGGGGAGGGGTCTAACCCCTACTGCTCAGCCCAGCCCGATTCAAGGCACTAGCAACTTTCAACCAGCACAGCCCAAGGTCCAAGACATTTGGTATTCTCCTTGCAGCACTTGCCTCGGGCGAGCTGGCCTTGACCAGAGAAAGGTCACTGGCCGCCAAGTTCCTGCAGTTTCTGCATCTAAAAGTACCTTGGGGATTGCAAAGTGGGGGCAGAAGAGGGGGGGCGACTGCAGGCTACCCACTCCAGAGAGATTTTCCTAGGAGTCTACACCGCAACTAAGATTTCACAGAAAAGAAACGGCCTCAGGCAGGCCCGATCACGTCTGCCGAGAAATCACGGCCCGAGCTGGTGGGGGACCCCCGCATCCGAAGTCCCCGAGACCCCACCTCAGCCCCAGGTACCACGCCGAAACGGCCCCCCAGCAGCAGGCCGGCGGCGGCCGAGCCCCCGGCGCCCCACGCCCCGCCCCGCCCGAGTCACCGCGCTCTCGCGGCGAACGCCCGGCCGAGCCGCGGCTCCCATTGGCCGGCGGTCCCGTCCGTCAGGGGCCGCACGGCGGCGCAGAGAAAAGGCTACATTGTAACAAGGCGAGCGGCGAGCACCAGCCGGGAGGAAGGAGGCGGAGGGGCGGCCCGATCCCGCGGCGGCGGCAGCTACCTGCCGCGGGTTAACCCACCTCCGGGCCGCGGCGAGCCGCCCCCTCGGCCCGCGCCCGCGCCGCCGGGCCCCCCGCTCGGCCCGCGCCGGCCCCGGCCGCCCGCGCCCCCCGCAGCCGCTCGCAGCCCGTGCACCGGCGGCCCCCGCGCTCGCTGGCAAACTGCCGAGCGCTTTCCGAAGCCATTTTCAATGGCCACATTGGCTACCGGGCTGACTCACCTTCCCGGGAATGCTGCGGCAGCCGCGGGGCCCGGGCGGCACGAGCGAGCCGGCGGGCGGCTCGGCGGAGGCGGCGCGGCCCGGGCTGGCGGCCCCCGCGGCGGGAGCGGCCGCGCTGCGGGCGCGCTGGTCCCCGGCGAGGCAAAGTTTCAGCGCCAGCCTCGGCGCGGCGGCGGCGGCGACTCGCTGCTGCTCTCCTCCCCTGCTTTGACCACCATCTTATTAGTACAGGAAATGACATGGAAAACGGAAGAAAGCGGCGTTTGGGGCAGACGCGGACCCCCCAATTCAGGGGCCGGAGCCGGGACTCACCAGCCGCGTCCCAACCCGGCCGGGGAGAAAGCTCCCCGGGCCCCCCTCGGCCCCCGCCCCGCGCCCTGCCCCGAGGGGGGAACCCAGCTCCCCGAACCCAGAAGGAGAGGGCGAGTTTTATAATCCAGCCCGCGGAGAAATCGAGAAAAAAATTAAAAAGGTTAAGAGAACTTTAGAAGTGGGACACTTTTTTGGGTAGGAATTAAAAGTTGTAAAATTTCAAAAAGCCATTCCGTGGGGGGCTGCCTGGTCGTGCCGATCGCGGAGCAGCACCTTTTGAACCAAAGCGTCGGGGTAATAAATGCGTTTATATTTTTAACCCTTTCGCGCCTCCACGGTCCACAGCAGGCCCTCCACGCTCCCGTTTAACCGTTTGAGTGCCCTGCAGCCGGCGGACCCGAACTAAAGCTGTAAGCCTTAGGCGTCCCAATAAACGCCGAAGGTAAGGGGTCTGGGGACTCGCCTAAAATGTTTATTTCCACGGACCGCCGTTTTAAAGTCGCGAACCACGTGTGCTCTTCAAATGTAAATTTGTTAACAGTCATTGAGATGATATGAGAACAGGATGGGGTGGCCCCTGGCTGACTTGGAAACTACTTAAGGGGCGCACTCCTTGCTCAGTTCCTCAGTTTCTCCATCTGTGAAATGGGACGCAACATCACAGCCGGATGGACGGTGACTAAGAAGAGACTGGGGGCGTTTTCATCAAGACAAGTGCCTGAGCGTCTGAAAGACTGCCTTGGGCGCCTGGAAGATCCATCCGTTGTTCTGGGGCTGAGGCCCCTCATAAGGGGTAACCACGACATTCCCAAAATAACCCTCGCTCTGGCATTGTCTGCAGGGCGAATGGCCACTTGGAGATGTTCTGTGGGGGGAGGCTGTGCTGCCCTGGCTCTAAAACCCGGAGCATATCCTCTCATGGGCCCCCAGTACAGAAAAATGAGCTCCAGGAAGGCGTTAGGGGGGGCCTGCTCAGAGGAGTGGCGGGTCCCACAGAGATCTGAGACTCCCTCCAAGAACTGGCCCAGACAGCCTTCAGGAGTACCCCTTAGGGAGCCCTCCTCCTGAGGGGTTGGAGGCTGGGGCATGCCTGTGGCTCTTGGAGTCCAGGAGTTGGGGTGAGTGAGAGAGGCAGTGTGGGTACCGCATCACCTGTATCCCTTACTTTGGCATCACACAGCTTGGGATCCGGTGACTGTTGCTGTGTGACCTTGAGTAAGTGACTTCACTTCTCTGAACCTCAGTTTCTTTCTCTGCAAGATGGGGCACCCCACTAGTCACCCACACTGCAGGCTCTGTACCAGGAGCCCTGAGTGCATTTAAAAGCCCTGTTTACAGCTGCTCACAGTAGATGCCCAGATAACGGTAATTGACATCATCACTGTATGACATTCCATGCACCTCTAAAAGTTTCCCAAGTATCAGTCTGTCCCAAGCACGGCAGAGCACTGGGTACTGGGGAGGACCAAGGTTACCCAGACGTGGCCCTTCAGACAGGCCGCTGTCTGGCCCGAGATGGAAACACACAGCTCACTCAGAATGCGGTCGCGAACTCCAGAAGGCAAAAAAGGTCTCGAAGAGAATGAGCTGAGGCAAGGAGGGGATTTCTCCTTGCTGAGCTGTTTGCTATTTCCATCTCCCCATCCATCTGGCCTCCCCTAGCCAGGAACAGGTGGTCCTCAGGCTGTATGTGGGGTGGGACTGGACTCCTGGGCATTGCGCGTGGGGCCAGCATTACACCCCAGGAGCACGGGGCCAGCATTACACCCCAGGAGCATGGCAGCTCCGTGGTTTGCAGACCCAGCTTTGAAGCTCAGCCTGCCGCACCATGCTTAGCCCAGGGAACATGACGCTTTCCCTCTGGACTCCGCTTCCTTCCCGCATGACCCCAGGAGTCTGGACTACCTTCTGCCCTCTAGCAGCTGCCCATGGCCATGTAGTCCAGACTGGCTCAGGAAGGGATCCAGAACAAGGCGGAGAATCGCTGGAGTCATCTCAGAAGGGAAGCGAGGACTTGAGTTGGCACAGGTGCTCTGGCTCACCGGGCAGAAAGTGGCCCCAGGGCCTGAACGTAACCACCATAGCTGGGCGGGCTGGACAAAGCAGATTTTATGGCGCTTCCTTCTGTGGGCTGAGTTGGGCCTGAATCAGAAGTTGGGTGCAGCGGAAGCTCCCCTGGAATTCCCCGAGGATGATCAGGGGATGGGCAGGAAAAGGGGCTGAAGTGAACAGAGCACGTGGCATGCAGCTTCCTGGCCAGTATCATTTGACTCCTGGTAACCCAGGACAGATAACGTGGTCACTATTTTCACAGATTGGGAACCCTTGCTCAGAGAGGCTAAGAAACTTGTCAGAGGCCACCCAGCCAGTGAAAAAGGTCCACTCAGCCTGATTCCTCCACTCTTTTTGATCATTACCCTTTCTTGTAATGCAGCTCTTTAGCCTAATGGTGGGTAAAATGTTGCCCTAATTTCTCTCATGGGACTATCACACAAAAGCAGCTAATCAGAATTTCTTGATGTGAAATTGTACTTTATAAGCTCTCCCTGCAAAACATGGACGGTCAGCCCCACTCGCCTCCACATCCCCGTGAGGACTTTGAGATGCTCGAAGCGAAGTGAAACTCTTTGGAAGGAAAAGATAATCTGAAGCACAAATAGTAATAATTCCCACGCAAACACGTATACTATGAGCGGCAAGTTAAATGCACCTTGGATGTACTTTCACGTTTGCTATTAAGGATGTTTATTGCATCAATTAATGGCCCCTCTAAAGCCTTGAGGGAGAAATTTCATTCAGGATTTAGTACCTAGGAAAAACTAACACTGAATTTTCTGCATTTTCCCAAAGGAACTGGCAATCATCTCTCTTGCTAATAAGAAAAGCTCCGTAACTGATCAGGTTTCTCTTTTCGCACAGGCTGCCAGGAAGCTCAGAGCCAAATTCTTCTCCCCTCCCCATTCCCAAAAACTTTGGCAGTTGCCTCCTCCCCATTCCTGCTTTCCCACTTCTAATCCTACTGACTCAGGCTTGTTTTCTCTGACACTTATTAATGTCACCTCCCCTCCCCCTTTAACGGCAAGAAATAAATATTTAAAATAAATCCACATTTGGAAGAGTTGTTGAAGGGGCCTGGATTCCATGAGCCTTGTGTTAAGCCAGGCACAGGGCTGCTCTGGTTTGTTGACTCGCCCAACAGCTGAGGGATCCCTCTCTTGGAAGGAAGGAGGGACTGGCTTAAAACCAAGGGACTCCTCGCCCAGCTGCTGACCATGGCTAAGATCAAATGCCCTGGGTCCGCTCATCAGTGCTATTTTATGCTCCACTGACAAGCAGCTTGCCTCTTTTCTGCCAGCTCCCCAGGAAGTACAAACCACTGTCCTTTACCCATCCCTCCAGAAGGCATCCCTTTAGGCTCTCAGCTGCAATGTAGCAGGTATGTAGTAGTCTTTTCTACAGAAGACACTGCCACTTCTGAGCCCTGTATGCTCGGCAAGGTGAGCTGACTGGGCTGGAAGTGGGGGATAGTGGGGTGGGGGTGAAGAAGTGACTTTAGATGGGGACAGGCAAGGGGTTTCACTGGGCGTGGAGGACCTCAGCTGCTTCTGACCTGCTGGTTCTGGCTCAGGCTCTTCTGGGGCCCAGTCTCATCTAGGACTGCACTTATCTCAAGGCTCCCCAGGGTGGAGGACCCACTTCTAAATTCCCTTACATGTTGAGCTACCATCTGTTCAAGTTTGCCCAGGACTGAGGGGGTTGTTCCCAGGATATGGGAGTTTCAGCCTTAAAAGCAGGCCAGTCCAAGCAAACCAGAGTGAGTCCGCGGCCCTATTCAAGAGGCTATTGGCAAATGCTGAGCTCCTTGGTGTGGGCATCTCAGAGGCTGCTGGTGACCTGCAGCTGGTACCCCCAGTGTGAACTAGGAGTGAACGCCAAAGAAGAATGCCCCAGTCTTTCATAGCAATCTTAGGGAGGCGTGCCAGTGTATTCTACTGGGCACACAGAGCCTGGTGCTGTGTTGAGGGGACTACACGTTGATCTGAATGTTAGATGAGGGGCACTGTTTCCAAATGTGTGAGTTTGGGCAAGTCCGCTGATCTGGACATAGGGTATGGGAACTGACCACTTTTACAGCTTTCTCCAAGTCTCACTCCCTACCTGTAAATTAGGTTAGCATGTGGGATTCAATCATTCAGAAGATGAAACATGTCCCTTATACTGTTCTCTTCTTGCTCAGTGGAGGCAAGACAGGAGAGCAGGATAGAGATGGAGGCATTAGAGGAACTGATTTCTAGATCCACGAAGCTCCAGGATAAGACTTCTGAATGCCACACATTCCAAAACCTGCAGGACACCATGCAGATGGAGGAGTGGATGCAGGGGGCTGGGTGAAATGGAGCAAGCTCACAGTGAAGGGGGCTTCCACGGCAGATGGTGAGCTTCCTGTTATTGGAGGTATGCAAGCCAACCCGGGGTTCTTCTGGAGATAACTTGGTAATTGATGCACTCCAGAGCCCCTGCTCTCTGGGAATATTACTGATTCTAGGAATAGCACAGCCACGTTGAGAGGTTCTGGGCCCTGTAGAAGGGACAGGGCCGTGGGCCAGATGTCAAGAGATGTGGGTTCTGTCCATTGCTGTTTTCTGGCTGCTGAGAGACTATATCATGTCCCACATCTGATCGGAACCTCAGCCTGATAATCTGTAAAATGAGGAACAATTTTACATGCCAATCCATATCATGAAACACCTCTGTTGGAGAACTTTTCCTTGGTCCTTGTAGAGACGAAAACCATAAAGCAATGTAGATCATTTTCATAAAGCTGTATCTATTCAATGTAAAGAATTGTCTGTTATTCAGAGACAATGTGTTCCTAACTATTTCGGTCTCTAACTGTTCTTTCTTTTATAACAATGTGCTAATAGCATTTATAAAAGATGGAGATAGATATTTTTTCTCCAGTGACCTACATTTGGCAAAACAAAATGTTGACAAGTTCTTTCTGCAGTTAGTTTGGGATGTATATATGACATGGAATGAAAAGATACAGAAATCACTTATTCATATTTTCTATATCCTAATTAATTTTTGGTCTGGTTTTTTTCCCATCAGTTTCTGAGAAAGAAGTATACAATCTCCAAATAAGATTATCTATTTGATCTATTTCTCCTTTCAGTTTGGTCAGGCTTTTCTTCCCCACCTTCTTGTATATTAAAGCTATGTTGTGCCTCCATGGTGGTGTAAGGGGTGAAGAATAACTATGATGTTATTGGCAGCCACTGCAGCACAAGTTCAATCCCCAGCCAGGGAACTAACCCACATGGCGCAGCAGACCTCTCCTGTCTCAACCACTGCTCCCCTCAGCAGTGGATTTCAGTCGATCCACCTGTTCTGCTCCCCACTCTGTCTCTGGTGACTCCTCTCACCTCACGTGACTCTGGCCTGTACCCTAGCTCTTGTATGCATAAATAAATAAATCTTTTTAAAAAATAAAGCTATGTTACTAGGTTCATACATTTATAATTGCTATGTCTTTCCAATAATTTGACACCTTTAATACTGTGAAATGTTCTTTAGCTCAACTGACATTGCTTATTTTAAAATATATTTAACCTGGTATCAGTGTCACAGTTCCCGCTTCCCAACGCTTACATAGTATATCTTTTTCTATTTTTTTTTACATTGAACACATTGCATTTTCATATTGAAAAAAATATAGCGTGCTTTTCAGTCAGTCTGATAAACTCTAAAGTGGAGTGTTTAATCTGTTTGTATTTAACACAATTACTGAATGCAGGACTATCAATTTGCTATTTATTTTCTATTTGTTCCACGTGCCCCTCTGACCATCTGTTTCTCCTTTTCTGTTATCTTTTGAGTTAATTAAACATTAAAAAAATAATATTTTGACTTCTCCTTTGACCTTTTTTGCTAATCTTCTTTGCATGATTTTCTAGTACTTATGCTAGGGATTTCAATATCCTTAGCTTTCAATATCCTGTAGCCCTTTCCATGAAAGGCAAGAACTCTGTAGCAATCTCCTTTCCTCTGTGTTACTTTTATGGAAGATGTTGCTACTATATCCATTATATATTTTTTATTTATTTATTTATTTATGCATACAAGCACTGGGGTACAGGCCAGAGGTGTGTGTGCGGAGTGGGTGGTGAGAGGATTCACCACAGAGAGCAGGGAGCAGAACAGGCAGATCAACTGAAGTGCACTGCTGAGGGGAGCAACGGGCACAGCGGGAGAGGTCTGCCTAGCCATGTGGGTCCCCTCCCTGGCCGGCAGCAGGGATCGAACTCGTGCTGCAGTGGCTGAGGTTTGCTTCATAGTGCGTTGCTTAACCCACTGCGCCACCAGGGAGGCCCACTATATCCATTATAAACTCCATAAACAACACTATGAGTTTTGCTTTACTTATGCCTTTTAATTAAATTAAAAGATGTACCTTCTAGAACTGTTTCCATGTTGACCATTTCCAGTGTTCACTCCTTTCTATAAATCTGAGTTTTTCTTCAGGTACAAATGCCCTCCTGCCCAAAGGACTTGCTTATTTCTTACGGAGCAAACCTGCCGGCAGTGAATTCTCTACTTTCACTTGTTTGAAATGTCTCTCTCTTATATTTGAATGATTTTTTCTTTCTGGATATGCAATTCTGGAACTTTTTTTTTTTTCAGTATTTAGAGTCTTCAAGCAGTTTTTAAAGTATCTTTTCAGGTATTACCTTCCGGTATTATTGATATCTGAAGGGACACTGAATTCGGTAAGAGCCGTTTCACCATTACCGGGGAACCAAACCACTCTCCGATGATTGCTGTATTTTTTGTGATGCATTTGAGTAAACTGCCATGCAAGTTCTCCTTCTTGTCAACATTTTATGTCTGATAGTAATTTATTCCTCCAGGTAAACTTCACACTCACTTGGGTTGTGCTTTAAAAATCATCCAAGAGCTATTGAATGGAATTTCACTACATGTGTAGACTTATATGGGTAATTGTCGATGTCTTTATAAAATAGTACTTTCTTCCCATAGTGCTATGTGTCTGCATTGGGTCAGGTTATATTTTATTTGCTCACTAACATTTTATAGATTTTCTTCATCTAGCTCCTACTCAGTTCAGGGCTTCCTTGGTGGCACAAGAGGTTAAGTCACAGCATATGAATCCATTAGCAGCCACTGTAGCATGAGTTCGATCCCCGGCCATGGAGCTGACCCATGTGGCGCAGCAGACCTTCCTGCCTCGCCTGCTGCTCCCGTCAGCAGTGGATTTCAGTCTGTCCACCTGTTCTGTTCCCCGCTCTGTCTCTGGCGAATACTTTCACCCTCTCCCCACCCCACCCCCAGCACTTACATGCATAAATAAATAAATCTTTAAAAAAAAAGAATAGGTCCTACTCAATTCTTGTGAAATACATCACAAAATATTTGGTAATTAAAGTTTTTATAAGAATTTGAGCATAATATTTCTCCTCCTTTTTTCTATATCCTAACAGTCGGATGAGCCATATTTACATACTATGGCTGTAGGTTGGGACTCAGGCACAAAAACAGAAAAACATTAGTTTACCACAGAAGGAAAGCCAGAGGGTGCTGGTTAATCAAGCCCTGGAGGGCTGAAAGAACAGACCAGAAGCTCAGAGGAAACAGAGAAAGTAAGGCACCTACCACCCCACTTGGGGTGAGAGGAGGAGAGGAAGGGGGCTTTGGAGGTGGGTCCCACAGGTTGGGGCCCTGCGCTTGGGGGGATGCCGCTCCGCTGGTGCAGCCTCTCCAGAGCTCAAAGGAGGACCCCGCGCGGCTGCCATATTCTGAGGAGCGGGGGCTGTGTGGTGCTAACGGCCCCCGGGGACTCAGAGGTGCACCCCAGAAAGCTGGGACACTGGACAGGGGCACTGTCCAGCTGGTGCTAGACACCTCCAAAGGGATGCGACGCGGCTGGTTTGGGGGAGCACTGAAAGAAAGTGGACACAGGGACCAACACCCACCAGAGTCCACTGCCAAGGTCAAGAGACACCACCAGGGACAAGGGCGGGCATAAGCAAGACGGACGCAGCCCCTCTCCCTGTCCTGTGACGTCTGCCCTCCTGCCGGTCACCCAGAGAAGAGTCACTCGGCAGATGTGAGACCACTTTTCAAATGAAGCCAGCACCCGGCGGAGACTCCAAAGGGGGCACGAAGCGCTGACGTGCATTTTCTCCAGGCCCGGGGACGGCAGCAACAGTCTCTGTGGGGACACGGATTACGCCCCTAGTTGGATCACAACCTCGCGTGACTATGTGGAACCTGAAGATGACACTGTCAGATGCACTGTCATCAACACCCTTTAGTGGAACCACAATGGAAAAGAACGAGATACTGAAAAAGAAACTAGTAATATACACAGATATCTATATACGCATAGAAGGCAAAAAGAAAACATGTACAGGGCCTCCCTGGTGGCGCAGTGGGTTAAGCAACGCACTATGAAGCAAACCTCAGCCACTGCAGCACGATCCCTGCTGCCAGCCAGGGAGGGGACCCACATGGCGTGGCAGACCTCTCCTGCTGTGCCCGCTGCTCCCCTCAGCAGTGCACTTCAGTTGATCTGCCTGTTCTGCTCCCTGCTCTCTGTGGTGAATCCTCTCACCACCACCCCCACACCTCTGGCCTGTACCCCAGTGCTTGTATGCATAAATAAATAAATCTTTTTTTTAAAAAAAGAAAACATGTATAGTTGTAACAGTCCTCACTTCTCCTCCTGGCTACCTGGCTGTAGTGGATTTTTTAATTCCCTTCTCCTATCTATACCATGTTCCATTTTCCATTGGTCAAAACCTTCGTTGGTTGTGGGGATGCAGAACTTCATTCCCCAAGAGCCTGAGTGTCCAGGGGTCCTGCCTCTCGCTTGCTGTGGCTGTACATCCACTTCCATTACCGGCTATGGAAGAACAAGGCAGTGTCCCCAATAAGCCGTCTGTGTTTTCTATATAGCCCATCCATTGTGGGGGAGCATCTTCATTATCACGGGGCCTGAGGGTGCGAGACAGTAGCGTGACCCCCTTTTGTGCCTGCTGGTTCAATGGCAGGAGAAACTCAGGGCCTGGATGCGCCCGTCCCTGTGTCTCACAGGGAGACGTGGCTTCCCAATCAGCTGAGGCCAGCGTTGCAGAGTTGAGAATCCGAAACTCTGTAGATGGTTATGGGTATGACAGTGAGAGAAGCCGCTCCCATCTGTGATTTTGGCCCCGTTGTTGTGGGTAGGGGCGGGCAGAAAGCCCCACTCTGGCTGCCAAATGAAAGCCAGAACCTCAGCTCTGCAGGATGCGGTCTCTCGACAGCATTTAAGTGAGTTTCCCCAAGACCGTTCCACTTTCCTGTCAGGCCTCCTGCTTCGGGATGATGGAGCCTGGGTAGCGTAGCTGGTGCCTTCCATGGCCCCGTCCACCGCTGCCTTCTGCCGTGGAGTGAGTTCCTTGGTTAGAAGCAACGTGGCTAGAAAATCGTGATGGCGAGTAGGGCATTTCAGCCTTGCTCAGAAATAATGCAGGCAAGCAGACAGCTGGAATGTTGGTTCAATCAAACAGTGAGATAATGAAGCTGGGAGAGAAAGGGATGTGTGTGTGTGTGTGTGTGTGTGTGTGTGTTTGCAAGGGCAGAGGGAGCTTGCCGATTACAAGAAAGGCAAACCGTCATCTCAGGTAGTAAGTCAAAGATCATGTCTAAAATGAAATCAAGAACGAGGATGACAGGCAGGGACTAAAGTAGCAGAACCCCTCAAGCTGTTGCTGGTAGGTGCATGTGGAGAGATGGAGAGCGGGTCCCGGAATCACAGGGAACCATCTGATATTTAAAAAAAAAAACTGATATATTCCTTTGTTTAAAATTAGAGTTATATAAAAAAGTTAAAGCCATATAAATAGAAAAAGCGGATCTTACTCTGAGATATGCACCCTAAGTGCTATTTCCAAGATTGCTGTGGCCAAAGGAGCAAGCTCCTCTGCAAATCAGATAAAGGTGCCACGGCCTTGGGACATTTACTGCCCTCTGCTGGACAGCTAAAGACACGCCTCTCCAAACAAAGAGCGACCTGCAGGCGCCAGGCTGGGTGAGCTGTGCCCCAGGCTGTGCAGCTGAGGTCCCCCAGCCAGGAGCCGCCGTGTGGGACAGCCCGAGCTATCTGTGGAGGTGCTTGTCCCGGACCAGGGACTGAGATCTGTCCTCCCCTGGACATCACAGGTGGCTGTATCCGCCGGCCAGATGCTTGGGGTCGGATTGCATTCGACTTTCAGGGTCTTTCCAGTGTCCTCTTCTATGAGATCAAGCACCTATGGTACCTGAGTCTTTGCTTTAACCTAACATCGAATGCTACTGCCACGCCCACCTTCTGGTCCCCCCCACCTGCCGACATATCTTTTCTTGATTTCAATCAAGGCTGGGGAGAGATGTGGGAATCAGGTCTCCATGAGTACATTGGACTAGGGTTGCAATTTTTAAAAACTCCTACCTACATTTGGCCTCCACTTCTTGGCTCTGGTCTCCAGAAAATCATCTTTCTTGGGGGTGGGGGGAGAAGTTGCCCCCATCTAGAAAGGGGATGAGAGAGTCTTCTTGCTAAACTCAGCATTGCCAGGAGTGTATGTTCTCATCCTCCAAGGGAAATCTGCACAGGAAGGAGTGAGCCACAGCATTAGTGGGGAGCTCCAGACAGGGTCCCGTTGGGTCTCCTGGTCCCCAAGGCCCTAATACGTGGGTAGTCGATCACCGCACTGGCGCTGAGAACAGGTCTTATAGGGTGCAGGCACCCACCTGCTCACCTGCAGCACCTCTAGCTGCAGAGGGGGCTTTGGACATCCGTGGGCCGGCTCAGAGAATACTGTGGGATAATATCATGGAATCAGAGACTCAGAAAGGGAAGAAGTTCTACGAGACGCTGAGCTACTCCTCCCCATCCACTAATGCCTCAGTCCTGCTACTCTTTCCCTACCAGGTGGTCGCCAGCTTGTGCTTACATACCCCCAGGGACAGGGCGCTCACTCCTTGTTCCAGCAGGCCCTGTGCTCTCCGGAGAAACCTGAGTCAGAAAGAACGTCCTTCTCCCATCCCAAATCGGCCTGATTTCATCTGCAGGGCCCAGGGATCAGTGGCGGGGAGCCCAGGGTGTCTATGAAGCCACAGAGAGAGCTGCCATCTTCCTGGAGAGTCGTTTTTCTTGGGTGGAAGTAATTTAAATCACTATTTTTAGATTTAAACAAAAATGGAAACATGGAGCAGAATCAGACACCGTGTGTAACTCTGAGACGAAAACCAAGACTTCAAAGAAATTTCACACTTGTGTCAGCTGCTCTGGGCGGGTTTCCTGGCCTGCCAGGAAGATGTCTCTTCTTGGCATGGCAGGCATTTCAGAGGGACGTTGACAAAGTGCTGGGGGAGAGGCTCTGGGACCCACAGTCTGAGGGGTGCCGGGCCAGGGGTTCCACTTAAGTGCAGGGCAGGCCTGGGAGCAGATGGCGGTGAGGACTTCAAAGACAGCTGCCGCCCCCCCCTCCCCCATGCTCAGGCCTGGCATCAGCTCATGCACATGCCCACCTCTGGGGCGTGCAGACCCACTGGGAGGAGGTCACTGCTTTCAGGACCTACCCCCGAGGACAGGCACCAGACCCAGGCTGAGCAGGGACGTGGGCCCCAGCAGGACTGCGGCTGAAAGCAGTCCACACGACCCAGGCCTGGGGCTCCGGCAAATTCAGCCCCAGAGCCCCGAGCACCCTCCCGCTGCAGCAGCTTGCAGCCCAGAGCTGGAGCAGGACCCTACTGGATCAGGGGCCCTTTCAAGGTGCTAGATCATGGGGAGTCCTGGGTAAGAGCCTAGGGGGTCACTGTACCCAGCAAAGCACCAGGTCAAGTTCTTAGCCATGAGTTCCCAGGAGACTGGTACATTTGGGGCCACAAGACACTGGAGGGAATCCTGTCAAGAAGAGCAGGTGAGAAAGAGACAAGTGGCCTGCAGATAAGGAGATGGAAGGGCATTCTGGGAGGGGGAACTGGCACAGCACAGCTCTGGCCACATGGACGTGCTGGGGGATACAGGCCGGACAACTGTCCTGGCCGAAAAGGAGCCTCAAGTATGGGTGCTGTCGAGCGGGGCGGGGCTGTACCCTGGGACTTAGCGACAGATACTTTGTAGGGGGCTTGTAGACCATGCTCACCAGAGTCAGGGCGCCAAGCAGAGGCTGGCACAGCCCTGAGGGGGACCTGATGACCTGGCGAGTCTCACTATGGCCACTAGATGGCGGGCTGGAGCCACAGCTGATTGATGGGACAGGCCATCTGTGGAGCAACCTGAGACTGGGAAGCAGTCCCATCTGGGGGTTCTGGCTCACCCTGGCTAAGAGGAGGGGACCAGAGGAGGGTCAGTTGTAGCTGTGGAAGCCAAGGCTCTGTGCCTGATTTGAATTAACCAGGGGGCTGTCACATGTTCCGGGGTGCCCCGTCTGTCTGTCTATCCAACCTTGTAACCACATACATCATCCCATTTAACCTGCAGCACCAAGATCTGGCCTGACCTCAGGACCCCTCACCCCCAGACCTTGCTTCTCTTTCTTCCCGAGATGTGTTGATGCCACAGCTCAGCTGGGGCTGAGGTCTAAGCAGGGAGCTGGAGGCCCTGCAACAGCTGAGCTTCAGTTTCCATCTGCAACATTGAGAAGTGCTTGTCCCCCCTGCAGGGTCACTGTGAGAACCTGAGTGTCTTCACCCCCGCAGGGCCCCACTTACCTCTCATGGCAAGCCTGGGTGGCAGGAAGGATATAAAATCGTGCCCCATTTAGCAGATGAGAAAACTGATGCCCATGGTCTTGGTCACTCAGCAGAGCCTTGATAGACCCGACCCACCCTGGCTCTCCTGGTTACCTGACCCTCCCAGAATGCCCTTCCATCTCCTTATCTGCAGGCCACTTGTCTCTTTCTCACCTGCTCTTCTTGACAGGATTCCCTCCAGTGTCTTGTGGCCCCAAATGTACCAGTCTCCTGGGAACTCATGGCTAAGAACTTGACCTGGTGCTTTGCTGGGTACAGTGACCCCCTGGGCCTGCCGGACAGCCTGACACCCTGGGCCTCGCTCAGCCCATCCTAGTTTGAGGGCTCAGTCCAGGCGAAAAGATCTAGGGTGTGCAATTAGAACATCTGGAGCACGTTTTGGCCAAGCCCGAATTCCCCAGCTATAAATGTAAGGTCAACTCACAGATTGCTGTAAAACTGAAAGTTAGCTATATTTGTAAGTGTCTGGTGACCACAGCGTGATCGTGACCTTTACCACATCCTCTCTGTGCCAGATTCTGAGTTAACCCCCTTTCCTGCATGATCTTAGTCCCCACAAGACCCTGTGAAGTCGATATTATTGTTTGCCTTTAATGGAGGTATAACATCTACCGCGAAATGCGCATGCTCGAGTGGACTGCTCCGCGATTCTCTTACAATCATGTGACCACCACTGTGTTGGGGATCATTTACAGGACCTGGAAGTCCCCCACAAGCCCCTCAGTCAACGTCTTACCAAAGATGACACTGTGAGGTTGAGGTTTTAGACACACACACACAACATACATTTTTATGGCAGTAACAGTGGTTTATCTGTATAGCATTATGGCTTGAAATTTGTATTCAGTATGTCTTGATCACCACTAAAAGTCTAGTTTCCATCCACCACCAAACAATCAGCCAAGGCTGTGGTTATGTATACCCATTTTACAGACCACTACACTGAGGTTAAGGGAGGGGTTGGGGTTGTGCACAGCTCAGGGGTAAGACCAATATTGTCTCTTACCAAAGCACAGGGTCATCCATATATACTACAAAACAGTCCTTCTTCCTCTCCTCAACCTTCCTTTCACTTTCTCCTCTCCTCCACACTTCTGCCTTGCCTAAGGCTACCTGCTGGCATGTCACATACTGACCACCAGAGGGAACTAAAGGACTGCCTGCAGAATTGAGGCTGGGCTCCAAGGACCTGCAGGTGTCGGGCCCCATTAAGGGTCAGGCTTTCTGGGCTATGATGACAGTGGAAGTTGCTGGAGATCACACTGTGCCCTTCCCAGCAGACACAGCAGAGGCGGTGCCATACCGCGTCACATTCTGAGTCACTTAGACCTGGACCTCAGTAATGGTAGTCTCCACCTCAAGGCAAACGACCCTATTCCTGTTTCTTTGCATTTGCTATTCCCTTCACCTGGCATTCTCGACCACCTGCAGTCAGCCCACCCAATCAGTGGGGTTACACAGCCCAGCTCCATTATCAACACGCCAGGAAGCCTACCCTGCCTGCTGGTCAGTGAATTGATTTCATGATGTCCCCTCTATGATGGCTCAGCGGCAGGAGGCGGCCGGATGCAGCGGGGTGTGGGTGTAACCGGGCCCCAGCTGGGGTTCTTCAGCTCATAGTAGCCCGGGAGGCTGCTGTGGATTGGGTCTATGTCTCCTCACCTGTGTTCCCAGAGGCCAGGTGGGGAGAGCCCTCGGGCTAATTAATCACACACTGGCCCAGGTCACGCAGCATCCTGGCAACGAGACTGGCCCCATCCTGCCCTGGGCCCCAGCTTAGTGCTTTCCAGAAGGCACCCCAGATGGCCTCCAGGTCTGAGACCAGGGGGCACCTCTATCCATGGCAGGAAGCTCCGTACCAGCTCCTTTCTCTGGGCACACAAACCGGGCGCTCCTCCCGGCCAGCAAGTGTGTGGGGCAGTAGGGAAGGGCTCTGGAGAAGACGCTTCTGAGGCTGAAGCCCCATCAAGCCCCCATGAGACCATTTACCGTCAGTTCGGTCTTGGCCAAATCTTTCAACTTCAGAAATGGGAATTAGCACAGCTCTTACCTCTACCAGCTGGGCGAATTCAGTGAGAGAAGGGTGCGCAGACAGCACCCGCCGGGCCGGAGAGGGCTCAAGCAAAGGCAGTTCTGTCCTGAAGGTCTTGGACTCATCCCAGTGATAGGGCCCCACCCCTCACAGAGAGGGCCCCGCCCACAGAGGGGCCCCGCCCACAGAGGGGCCCCGCCCACAGAGGGGCCCCGCCCACAGAGGGGCCCCGCCCACAGAGGGGCCCCGCCCACAGAGGGGGGGTACTCACCTGGAAGGCTGGGTGTTGATTGGTTGACAAATATGCAAACTTATTCTGTGATGTCATCCCAGTAGACCAATGGAAGAGAGGGTCACTGCTCAGGACCATGTCTCCAACCAATCAGCTGCAGCAGGTGTTGGGCACCTGTAGTAGGTGTGGCCTGTCCAGGATGGATTGGGAGGAAAGAAGCGCTCTGAGCAGCCAGCCAAGAGACTGGACCCCAGCCTGACCCCAAAGGAATAGCTGATTGGGAAGGCTGTGAAAAGAGGAGCTTGAGTTTCTTCTTCTGTGACACGAGGATGGCCTTTTCCTCTTGAGGGGTGTATGAAGACCAGTGAGCTGATGAAAGGGACAAGGTATCACAAGCCCAGGAGGCCTCGGGAGTGGGACCCCAGGAGCAATTAGCCAGTCTGTATTGCTGAGAGTTTGCTCTTCTATACTCAAACTTTCAAGTTTCACTTTTGCCTTTGGATGGAACTCTTTAAAAATATGACCTATTTCTCAACTTTATTAAATGAGCAGCCTTTATTGTAAGTTGCATCGATGTATTTAAAATGGACCAAATACGCAGCCACTGCAGCACGAGTTTGATCCCTGGCCAGGCAGCTGACCCATAGGGTGCAGCAGACCTCTCCCACTGCTCCCCTCAGCAGTGTATTTCAGTAGATCTGCCTGTTCTGCTCCCCACGCTGTCGCTGGTGAATCCTCTCAGCCCCCACACCTCTGGCTTGTACCCCAGTTCTTGTATACATAAATAAGTAAATCTTCAAAAAATATTTAAAAAACAATTGGCCAAATAATGCCATTTTATTGTGCTTTTAAAAAAAGCTTTGGTCTCTCAGTGTCATCTATTGCCCCTCCCTGCCCTCACTGCTCCTGCCTGTTAACAGTTCTTTCACCCTGTGAAACTGTCTATTTCTACTCTGCTGTGGATTTGGGATCCAGACACCTAACAATGTCAGAAGTGTAGATTAGGTAAGGATAACGGGGTCCTAGCGAGTGGGTTCTTGACTAGAGGGCATGGCTTTAGAGGAGGCTTATAGCAGCTGCTTCCTCATTCCTTGTGCTGGCTGCAGATCCAGGAGATGTGAGGTCAGAGCCAGTGGCCTTAGCCACAGGTTATATCTTCTCAAGGGCTCTGTGGTCACACGTCTGCTCCACTGTCCCATCCTGTCTCCTCGTTCTTGCCCCCAACCTCAACCTGGCACCCTGCAGCAGTCTGCTGGCTGGACATTCCTCCTACTGGAGGTCCTTGTCCAGTCTGTCCCACCTCCCATGCACTGTCATTCATTTTCCAGGAGACAAATCTGATCAACTTCCTTTCATGCTCTAAGCCCTCTGCAGTCTCTGAGTGCTCATTTATTTATTGGGATTAACGCCCAGATCCCTAGCTCAGTACAAGGTCTCACCCTTGGGACTCCTCTAACCCTCTTCCTTGCCCTCTCCTGTGCCCGCACACTTCATTGTAGTCACAAGGAACCAGTGCAGGATGCTCCATTTCACATGAGATTCTCTATCCTTACCCTATTTCTTCACCTGGGAAAAATTCATCCCACATGTCACCAGGAATTCTTCATTACCCCCTTTTTGGCTTTCTCTGCCACTGCTCTCTAGTCTGTGATAGTGGCCTAAATCATGGACTCTAGCATCTGACCACCTGGGTGCAAAAACAGCTTCTCTCTATTGCTGTGATATACGGTGGGTAAGTTACCTGCCCTGAGTCCCACCTATAAAACTGGACAAAAGAAGTAGCAAGTTCATTTACATCATCACGCATCAAGCTTCCAGCCCTACTCCTGGCACATTATAAAGCAACCAATTAGTGAGAGTTGTTTGCTTATCTGTCTTGTAATTATTTGTTTCCAGTCTCCTCCACTATTCAAGGGCAGGCACCACATTTATTTATCTGTATTCTTCCTGGGGTCTGGTGCAAAACCAGGCAGACAGTGGCTGCTCGATAATAGCCAAATGTGTGAATGGAAGTCAGGTCCAACATTGGCTGGGAGAGTCCTTCGGCAGCACGAGGGAGCACGCAGCCCTGTGTGCGTGAGTTTCCCTCGCAAATCACTCTTCTCCCTTGCCCGAAATAGTGAGCTCCCAGGGATGAGGGAGCAAGGCCATCCCTTCCACCTTTGCCCCTGGTACCAATTATTGCACCTGGTATACTGAGGCTTAGGTGGGTAACCCAGAGGTGAATCCTGGGTACTGTCCATGGTGCTGAAGATAACTGCCAAGTGACTAATTCCTATGCCTGAGATGGATGTTGGGAAGTGGAGGGATTTGCTTCAGGGCAGCCAGGAATGGATTTTTCATCTCCAGATCTCAGCCAGCACATTTTGTTCTGACATTTCTCTGGCACCTTTGCCAATGACGTGATGTTGTCTGTGCAGCTCTTTCCTCAGCCTCCCAAATTCCTTGGAGAACTGTCATATCCTCCACCTCATCCCATCCCACTAGTGCAGGCACCTCCAACCCTGGATAAATCACCCACTAGCCTGGATTAAAGGCACTGGGTCATGAACTGTGACCCCAATTGCTAGCCAGATGCACTTTCTTCAAACTTCTGGTCCAACTATTGGTGATCCCAACCCCAGCAGCCTTCTAATAGCTTTGAAGTCAGGGGCAAGAAATCAGGAAAATGGGTCTCCCTGGTGGCACAAGGGGTTGAGCACTGAACTGTGGGGTTTCCGCACCCACTGGAAGTGTGAGTTTGATCCCCGACCAGGGAGGGGACCCACGTGGCACAGCATACCTCTCCTGCCTCACCTGCTGCTCCCCTCGGTAGTGTATTTCAGTTGATCTGCCTGTTCTGCTCCCCACTCTGCCTCTGGTGAATCCTCTCACCACCCTGTGCCTCTGGCCTGTACCCAGCTCTTATATGCATAAATAAATAAATAAAATCTTTTTTAAAAAATTAGGAAAATACTAGTCATGAGAATGAAAACAACTTCACATCCAGTGCCCATGGTGGAGTTAAGTGGCTCAAATTTTGAGACAGACACCTAAGTTCAAATTCCACCACTGTGACCATGGGTGATTCCTTTCATCCCTGAGCCTCTGCTTCCTCATGTGCTCAGTGGAAAAAATGATAGCTTCCTCCAGGATGGGGAGCACACAGTTAGATAATATAGGTAAAGTGACAGTTGTGCCTGACACATAATAAATGGTCATTAAATAGTAACTATTATCTCTTGCAATTTCTTTTGGTAAAGACACCTTAGAACTTCAGAGCTGGAATAGAATCTAGTTCCATCCCCTCATTTTAGGTACAAGGAAACAGACTTAGCAGGTGAAGGGACTTGTTAAAGTTCACAAGGAAGGGAAGGGAAAGGACATAGGATGGAGGTTTCTTCAAATGTGGGAGTTATTGATCGGTTTTGGAGGTGGGGGTTGCCCAGATGATGGAAGTCAAGGTATTTTCTCTTTAGTTGCAGGAAATGTCTTTGATTTAAACCTTAAAACCAAATCCCCACTCTACCTTCAACCCATTTACTTCTCAGCTCCCCACTGGTTTGGTGATGTCATTATGCCCATTTTCCAGATGAGAACACTGAGTCTCAGAGGGCCCTGCAGCTGCCTCCCTGCCAGGACTGGCAAGCAGCAGTCCCTGGAGCAGGCCTGGTGGAGGAGGATTTGGAAAGGACAGCACCCCATTTCCCTGCCGAAGGATGGGGCATAGTTTAGAGTGGGCAGGGCTGGGAGGAGCACAGCAGGGATGGCCTGCAGTCCTTGCTGGAGCCTTCTCCTTACTCTCCTTCCTCCCTCCCCCAACTGTTCTCTCCTCTCCACTCCCCTATCCTCTGTTATTTAGTCCTTTTCCTTGGTATCTTTCCTCTCCTCTCTTCCTTGCTTCCCTTTACTCCTCTCTCTCTCTCTTCTCATATTTTCTTTCTCCTTATTTTTCCTTCTTCCTGGTAAGGACTCCTTCTCTCTCCTACCCTCTTGGTTGCCCCCACCCCAACCTCAATACACAGCCTCTCACTGCCCATTTTCTTTGAAACTTGTGGCAGGGGCAGGGCCAGTCTGGTGAAGGTCATATCTACTCTGGGGCCCCTATTCCCTGTCCAGCATCAGGAGTCAGGAGATGGTGTTGCTACTGCTGATTTGTGACATCTGCCCTCTCCCAGTTGGGCACAAGAGACTCATGTTCATTGAGGCAGAGATGGAGGTGATGCTGGTGGAAGTGGTGATGGAGGAGATGATGATAGTGGAGGGGTTGTTAGAGTGGAGATGATGATAGCAGTGATGGTGGTGGTGATGATGGTGGAGGTGATGACAGTGGAGGTGATGACAGTGGTGACAGTGATGGTGATGATGATGATGGAGGTGATGATAGTGGAGATGATGATGGTGATGATGGTGGTGGAAGTGGTGATAGTGATGGAGGCGATGACAGTGGAGGTGATGGTGGTGGTAATGGTGGTAGTGATGATGGTGGTGATGATGGTGATGAAGGTGATGAGTGGAGATGATGATAGTGGTGATGGTGGTGGATGTGATGATGATGATGGAGGTGATGACAGTGGAGGTGATGGTGGCAGTGATGGTGGTGGTGATGATGGTGGAGGGGATGATGGTGATGGAGGTGATGACAGTGGAGGTGATGGTGGTGGTCATGGTGGTAGTGATGATAGTGGTGATGGTGATATGGGTGGTGGTTGTCTATGTGATGAAAAATCACATATTGTTCAGACGCTCATAAATATATACCTAATACATACATATGCATATACATCTACATATGATACATATGTAGATGTGATATACCTAATACCATAAAGAAAGGTAAGGATTTGTTTAATGTTGAGTAACAAGAATCTGTTGTTGACAAATAGACAAGGTTTCTAAAGACCCAGGATGCACCGGGCTGAGAAAGTGCTGGCAATGTGTTTTCTCAGGCTGCTGGTGAGTCGTAGGATATTATTTGTTTATTATTTTATAAATAAATATTACTCTAAATGTGCATATGTTACATACATTTTTATATGTAATATATCTCATAGTAAAAAGTATGAATAAACAATTCTATAAATAGAAAAAGCAACGGAAGCCAAGTCCCCGCTGACGCTGGGGACGACTCTGGACTTACTTGCAAGCCACTGGCGCAAGACCAACAGAGCAGGGTCCCACCCGGCTGCCACTGGCTGGTTCTCAGGGCCTGGGGCAAGGCCAGGAGGGAGGGGGTCTGAACAAGTAAACCGCACCCCAGCCCCACCCCCACGACTCAGGGCCCTCCCTGTTCCTCCCACTCCCTGACCCAGGCCTGGCACATCTCTCTGGGGGAGTCACCGAGAACCTTGGAGTGTTTGTTTAGAGACCTGATGTCCTTAAATGGTTGAGTTTTAAAGCAACATATGTGCCTCCCTAACTTCACTTCCCCACCAGCCAGGGTAGACACAGCCGGAGCGCAGAGGTGGTGTAGGACAGGTAGGCCAGAACACGGAGGAAGCAGGTCCCGACAGACAGCCTTGGGGACCCCTCCGCCCCCACTTCTCACAGAGGAGACCAGACAGGAAATGGCAGGTCCTTTCGCCAGGGATCCAGTGGCATCATGGGGATTCCGACCCGCCTGTCTATTTTTGTCTCCATTAAGTCTCTTCCTGCCTCTGGGCTTTGGCACATGCCAATTCTCTGGCCTGGACCAAGCTGTCCTTGGCTCTTCTCAGGACAAGCGCCTTCTCACGTAACAAACACAACCTGAGCAAATCTCCCCTTGCCCACGGCAGTGCCAAGCACCCACCTCTCGCCCCTGGTTATTATTTCCTGCTGAATGCCTGAAAGTTTGCCAGTGGCAGAAGAGGCCGGGAGGGCCCTCTTCACGGGCCTCTGTGAGACCTTTGATCTTGGAAGGGTGATTTCTTTTCTGTTTACTTTTGCAGCTACATCAGAAAACCAATGGTCCTTTTAAAAATTTTGTTCCAAGCATCCACTCATGTGGCTTGTGAACTACTCATCTCAATAGGGTAATCATGACTATTGTGAGTACTTGAGAACCATTTCTGAAATGTATCTAGGCAGAAAATGCATTATTTAACCCAAAGAATGAGCTTTGGCATTCTGGTTATTTTCTTCCATGGAGCTTAGTATTATTTTAACAGACGTAAGCTTTGATTTCTGGACTTTTTGCCTTTTGGGCTAGAGATATGCAACAGTCAATTTTTAGACAAAGACTGAAATAGAACAATTTCAGTTGGTCAATGAGAAACTTAAATGTGGGGGTAGAAGGTTAATTCTGTTTTCATTTCCTTGGTTTTGTGTCGCCAAGAAAAGCAGTGTAAGATTTCCTGCTTTTTTAATTTCCCAGATGATTTATAGATTTAGCACATTTTTACAGGAAAACACACAAAAAATCTTTCAGCATTTACAGAAGGAACATCCAGAGACATTATTCAGTTAATAAATAGTCTTCCTTAGCTCCTGGGTCAGGTTTCTCCCTGTGTGGAAACATTCTAGGGATTCCCCTGCTCTTAGGACAGAGCATGAACTCCTTAGGAGCCCACAGCCCTTCAACCTCTGGCTCCTGCCTTCCTTCTTTGCATATCTGCTGTCACCAGCTCTCTAAGCTCCAGTGCCACCAAGCTCCTTCAGTTCCCAGACAACTTCTTCCCTGCATGTTCTCCCTCCTGGTCCTTGCACATGCTGTTCTTTCTGCCAGGCTCACTCACCCTCGTTACCCCCTACTCATTAGTCTCCTGGCACAATGTCACTTCCTCCAGGAAGACTTCCCTGATACTCCTGAATGAGTGAATGATGGTATTCAGCTTCTACTTTGGTCAGAAGGCTTCCCACATGTTTTCTCATGTTTATCCTGCTGTATTGTCTCGGAAAGTCCTCTGTTTTTCATCTATATGCTTCACTGGAATATAAGCTCTGAGTGCAGGGGCCACCTTGTTTGCTTACTACTGCATTCCTACAGTCTGTTGTGATCCTTGACACATGGTAGGTACACAATGAGGGTCACGTGAGTGAATGAATACATGGCCAGGGTTTGCTTGATGTCCACCACACGCTGGCATCACATAGTTTATAGTTTATCATGAATGTTCTTGGATAGCCTCCTTTTAGTCATTAATTTGGTCATTTACTCCATCCAAATGCTCAGTTCTCTAGCTTGCCTCTTCCTCCCTCCCCCACTTCTCTCTCAAGTCTTCATGAAGACCTCTCTCTGAGCCAGGCTCTATCTTGATGACTGTTGAGTCAGACCTGAAGTTGAGCTCCAGTGATGCTCTGAGTTTATTGCAGCTAGTAGGGAAGGCACAAAGAAGATACTTAAAGTACTGAGTGGCCTATGTTGTAAGAGAGGCCCAGACAGTGAGCACCTGAGGGAGGGTAAGGAGGGAAGGTTGCATGGAAGAGAGGACATTTGAATTGGATCTTGATGGGTAGGTAGACTTTAGATATGTGAGAACAAGAGAGAACATTCTAAAAAGGAGCAATCACATGAGCATAAGACACAGACAAATCTGGACAGGCCCAGAGAATCCAGCACCTGGAGGTAAGGCAGTGGGAGGAGGAAGAGGAGTGTGGAGAAGGCTAGGGAGGGATCTTGGACTAGATCGCAGCCAAAGCTGTGGAGGCTCATCAGAATGGAGTAACTCACTAGCAAGTATTTTCTTTAGCATTTACACTGATGCTCTCAGGCCTACTGCTCTTCTCCAAAGGTCTGCAATTGCACCTGTTCTATGCCTGCCTGCAGCTAATACTCCCATCCACTCTGTCCCTCCCTTTGGCTGCAGCACAGTCTCCATAAAGGAACACAAAGGGTTGGTGTCCCTTCCCTGCCTGTAGCTCTTCATGGCTCCCTAGTACCCTCAACATAAGTTCTAGACTCCTGGTTCTGGACTACAAGCACCTTCCTCTTCCTACATCCTTACCCCCTAGCTCCTTCTAGCCCTCCAGAGGCTTCTTTCATTCCTTGACTGCTCCCTGCATTTGCTCTGCTTGGAACTGCCCCCGCCTCCACTGATTCACTCCGTGCATTCCTGCAGGTTGGAGGCAGATGGCAACTCCTCAGGGACCCTACAGAGACCTCCCAGGCTAAGTTAAAGTTATGACTGTCTGTGTCTTCAGGGGCTCCCCCGCTGGACTGTAAGCTTCTAGAAAAGTGAAGTCTTGCTGTGCTCACTGTTCGGTCACGTTCTGTCCCCAGCTCAGGAGTGCCTGGCTCACAGCCATCTCTGGGCTCCCAGGGATGGGGGTGCAGAAGAAAACTGACCTTAGAACAGGTGGGGGTGAGTGAGCGCCTACCCCTTCTGCCTCCCAGCTCCCTGCAGCCCCACAAGCCTAGAGAGGCCCCAAGCAGGGCGTGGCAGTCTCCTCTGGCAGCTACCACCGGACGCCAACGGCATGAGGTGGTACAGTCACACTTGAGGAGGCCCAGGCGTGCTGGCTCTGAGCTGTTTCTAGGCAGGAGGAAGGGCCATGCAGGGATAAAGGAGGAGGCAGGGACGTCTCTGCCAAGAGACAAGCAGCAACTGGTGTCCAAGCTGCAGGTGCGGGGGGAGGACGCACCGCTCTGTGCTCCGGCCACATTTCTGTGTTTGGACTCTGCTTTTCCGTTTGCCCTTTCTCCCTTTTTCTGTTTTTCTCTTCTCAGCTAGACCCGCCTGGGGCTATTTTTGCTTCCTCCCTTGTTCGACTGCCTGAGCCGCCTTGTGGCTTAATTGGCCCATTTTCTGCAAGCTGGGGAGATGTGTCCTCCTTGTCTTCTGCCCACCCCCACCACCCAGGGGGCCAAGAGCAAAAGCTAGAAGTGAGGCTAATTATGGCAAAAAGGTGGGCAAAAGACAGCTCCGAAGAAGGAAAGAGATATAGGGAGGGGGACAGAGACAGAGCCGAGACTCGGAGGTCAGCGCGCAGAAGAGTGGGAGTCCAGGCGATGGGGACGGGCACGTAATGGAGGTGAGCGAGGGAGGCACGGACAAAGGGAGACGCAGCAAGCAAACAGATGGACTGACTTGTGCCGAGCACAAGAGGAGGACAGACACACACTGCAGCAGAGGGGCCCCCCTGGCCGACGGGAGCCATGGTGCCGAAGACCCCAAGCCCAAGCGCGCAAGCCTGGGCCTCCTGGCACACGGAGCGGGGATCACAAGCTCCCGGCACCCGCAGGAGGCTGTTGGCAGAACCGTCAAGGAGCTTTGTGAATGGCAAGGGCTGGGCAAATGGGGTGGTGGGAGGGGGCTCATGGCACTGAGGTTCCTGTCCTGTCTCTAGGGGTGGGAGAGGGCTGCTCCCACATGCCTTTATGGCTTATACCTACAACAAACGTTTACTGACCACCTACTGACCAGGCCAGCCCCCTTCTGGGCCCTGAGGGCATAAGGTCCCGAGCCCTTCTGGTCACAGGCCTATGTGAGGGGCCAGTAAATGTCTCTGTGCCACAGTTTAAGGAGGAGGGGTGGACACAACCACCTCCACCTCTGCTTTAGCCTGGCATTTACACTGGCTCAGGAGTATCCCGAGGAGGGAGTCTCTATCTCCACCTGGGGTAATCAGGGAAAGCTTCCTGGAGGCGGCACCATAGGAGAAGACCAGATAAGAGAGGGCAGGGAAAGTGCTCCAGAGTGAGGGATCACGGAGGCACAGAGAGATGGAGGTATGGGGAGGCAGGCACTCGGAAGCCAGACAGGAGGCGGGAAGGTAGGCAGGGGCTGGGGTGTGCGGGCCTGCAAGGCGCGACAAGGAGGCAGGCTAAACAGGCAGTCATTCCCTCAAAAGCCTAGCAGGAGCAAAGCTGGGTTTTCTGCAGAGAAATCTCACGGCAGGACACTGACACTGTCCAGGGAGACGCAGGGAGGGACTGGGGCTGGCAGCGTGAGGCGGTTGTGGCCAGGTCCCAGTGCGAGGAGGGGGTCTGCGCGGGCGGGAGCCACAGTCGTTGTGCTGTCTGGTGGCCGTCCAGCCGGCTCTCCAGGCCTGCCCCAGGCCACAGCCGCAGAAGCACAGAAGCTGCATGGAAGCTTGAGCCAGCAAGTCCAGGGGCCTCAAGCGCACTTGCCTTAGGGGCCATGGGGGCAGCTGGGGTGAGGCACAGGGAGCGGGCAGGCCAGGCCAAACTAGGCCGTCTTTGAATTGCAGTTTTTGAAAACATTCCTTGATCTCTGACTTCTCCCCTTCCCAAGGTCACAAAAGGAGAAACTGAAACACAGATGGGGGCAATAGACGTGTCTGAGTGTGACCCCCAGTCTCAGCATCCTGCCAGACAACCTCCTTTACAGAGCAGGAAAGGACTCCAGAGAGGGGAAGCGCTTGCCTCAGGGGGGAGGGGCTGGGCTACTAGGCAGCATTCCTTTTAGGAAAATGACTCAGCCCCTTCCACCAAGTGGGGGAAGGAGCCTCAGCGGAGAAGGAACTCCAGAGGAAAAATATCTGGTGGTGGGAGGGGAGGGGTGCTGGGTTTAATGAGAAGGCGGCAGGGGGTGGACGGTCCTGGTGAGGATGAGCCAGGAGGGAAAGAGGCATCCCCAAGGGACAGTGCTCCAGCTCCTGGCCAGCTGAGCCCAGGCCTTAGCCATCAGCCAGCTGCTGGGGGCAGCGCAACCTCAAAGACCCAAATCACCCCAGCCTGGGCCTGCTGAGCTGCTGATTATCCGAGGCAGAAACCCCGCCAAGATGAACTTTTGAGAATAATCATCAGAACCAATAATAATGCCTCCCACCTGCTCCGAGCTTTTGTTCAGTCAGAGCGAGAGAGGCCAGGCCTCATCTGGAGAGAACGGGGAGCGGGCAGCAGAGGTTACAACAGGCCCGGGAGCAGGAAAGTCCCACGAGGTCAAAGACAGCCACTTCCCCTCCCTGAGCCTCAGTCCTCAACTATAAATGGAGACATTGTTCTCTGTTCATCTTTTCAGCCTCATCTTCTGGCTCAGATGACCCCCGGCCCTTCTTACTCTACCAACAAACACTCATCATTATAATCCGGACCCACAAAGCTATTGATCAACCCTGCTCAAGTCTCTGCCTTTTTTCTGCATCAAAGGCCAAGTCTTCACAGTGAGCTTCTCTTCATCTCACAAAGCCCAATGCCACCTCCTCTGGCAAGCCTTCCCTGATTGTCACCCAACAGTTAATCACTCTCTTCTCCAGGCTGCCACAGTTTTGTGCACATCAGAGCAAGATATATTTTTGGATGTTATGCAAAATTCTTTGCCTATCTCCTTCCCCTCCAGCCTGAAACTTCCTTGAGGCCAGGGGGACTAAACCTTACCTCTGAATTTGCAAAACCCAGCACAGATTAGCACACGGCAAGCATCCAAGAGAGAGACCTTGAGTGATACACCAACTCACGGTTGCGCATCAATCACTTCCTTTGTCTGTTTCCTCCACTGGACTAAAGGCAGGTGGGTCCCATTCACCTTTCTATGCCTCACCTGGCACGGGGAGGGCCTCAGTGAGGACTGCTGGGTGGGGGAACAAGGAAAGTGCTCTGTGCCTTGTGAGGCAAGATCTCTGGGGAAGACCAAGAAAGAGGTGCCCAGTGCAAGAGGAGAGGAACTCCTGCTGAGTGCGTGCTAAGGTGGTGGGTGTGTCTGTGCGAACCACCCACGTGACACAGGCACAGCTGACGCCCACGTGTGCATGCGGTGTCACCTGTGAGTTGGTGTGTGCAGCTGTGTCCGTTGCTTTTGCTCCGCGTGTGGCTGTGTGTCACTGCGTGCTGGGTACGGTGGTTTGCGTCACCGTGTCTAATGTTCTTTGTCTAGCGTCCACGGGCAGGTCTGTGTGTGCATAACGGTGTGCGCGTCTGCGTCTGTGGGGAGGTGTGTGCTGTGTGTGTGTGTGTGTGTGTGTGTGTGTGTAGGTGTAGGGCTGCCTCAGCAATTGGAAGACGAGGTAGGAGGGAGAAGAAACAGCATGCTCATCAAATACCAAGTACAAAGAGCAAGTGCTGCAGGTGTCCCCAGCAGAGCCCCACCTGCCCTGCCAATCCCAGCCAGTTCTGCCCCAGCCACTCGCTCCCTCCCTCCCTCACTGATGCCCCAGCCAGCCCTTGGGTCCTCCCTCTAGGAGGCTCATGTCCTGGGGAGCAGTACATGGAAGCGGGCCAGCGTGGTGGGGGTGGGGGCGGGAGTGTAATAGAGAATAGAGGGGCCCCTAATGCAGCAGGGGGTTCTGCAGGAGCTTCCCAGAGCAGGTGCCATCTTGGCTGAACCCCGGACAGTTGCCCTGTGTGGGATGGCTCTCCCCGGTGGGGCTGCCACAGGCCTCTGCCCACAGCCTCGAGCCCTCCCGTCCTCCAGCCCAGCCCCCAGGGGATCCTGCCTGCCTCGCCTGAGGACCTGAGGCTCCCAGCACGCAGAGCTGGGGAAGCCCTCGCGCCAGGAATCCTCAGCACCATCCACGCCCCAGGGACACCGGAGTCAGCTCCTCTTAATGAGCCAGCCGGAGGCTGAGCCTTCTCTCTCCTCTTCAGCTGCCCACGCTGCTCACACGTTCCCCGCAGTTTCTAAATTCAAAATGGGGGCGCTTTAGCTGTGTATCAGCTCCCTTCCCGGGCACCGTGCCTCGGGAGGCTGCCGCTGGGGAGGGTCTGGGCTCTGTGGCAGGGGGTTCCCCGGCTGAAGGCAGGGCCAGAGACTGCACGCAGGACCCGCGCAGGTGGGAGCGGGGGTGGAGGGGTGAGCTTCCAGGCCTAGAGCCTGTCTCTGAGTCTGGACACAGCATGGGCCTCGCAGCTCCATCTTCCCAGAACATGCGGGCTTTTCTCTCTAGTCACAGGGGCAGCTTGGGTGCCACTGGGGTCCCCTGCAGAGGGACACCCTTGCTGGACCCTGCGATGGAAGCTGGAGTACGGGGTCTGACACCCACGCTGCCCTGCGGACGGTCAGGCGCCTCACTTGCTTTAGCGAGTTTGTTGAATGCTTAGAGAGCGGTTTTATGAGCTGGGAGCTGGCAGTAGGGATGGGGGGAGGCAGAGAATGGGGGACCGTTTGGGGGTGCAGAAAGAAATAGAAGACTGGGGGAGTGGAGAAGCCCACACACAGGTTTAGAACAATCACTAAGCAGACTGCCAGGCGAAGTGAAGCATCATCTAAATCCATCTAAATGCCGCCTGTGAGCAGGCCCCGGCTGGTGTCTAGGTGTGTGCTGGGAGCAGGGCTGGAGGGGCAGGAAAGAGGCAGGACCCAAGAGGGCTTGTGTTCCATTCCTGAGGTCACCATGGACTGCTGTGTGGCCTTGGGCAAGTCACTTACCTTCTCTGAGCCTCAGTCCCCCTCTTTCCTCAACAGACCTCATAAATACACCCTGGAAAGTGACAGATGTAGATCAAATTTGCCAGGCATCATGCCAGCGATGGGACTCCTTGATCATCTGTGTAGAAGCTCAGTTGGGGTCTGATACCAGCCCAAGGCAGTACAGGGCAATGGCTAAATGTCCAGTGATTTGGGGTCGCAGACTTCCCGGGAACGCTGACCCCGTTCCTTCCACATCACTATTGGGGTCTCTAGAACGGGTGGCTGCTGGACTCCCTGGGAAGGGGATTGATGAGACAGTCCTGGAGAGGAGAGGGGGTGACGGGATGGGGTCTTGAGGATGGGGGTGTCATTGTAACCGGGATTAAATGGCTGAATTGATTTCAGACCCTGAGAGGCCAAAAGAGATGAGGAAAACCACCTAAACTTTCCTGAGACTTGCTTCTACAGGTACGGCCTGGCGGCTGTGACTGACCTTGAGTTCCCAGGGCGGCAGAGCCAAGAGGAGAGGGCTTGGAGAGGCCAGGGGCCCGCCGACAGTCACCAAGAAGAGCCTCTTTCTTCACGCTGCTTCCTGTCTGGGCTGCCCTGCCGCTGCCAGTGAACTCTGCCGAGTCCACATCTTTGCCTCTAACCCGCTTCTTAGCCAATAAAGCTAGTTCCTTCGTCTCAGCCTGAACTCCAAAACCTAAGCTCATCTCCTTTCTCAATCGAGGAGGTGGACTTGAGCTTCTCTCCAGCCTCCTGGCCAGTCCAGCAGCGATGAAGCTCCTTCTCTTCCAAAGCCCTGGTGTTAACCCCCTTTGCGCGGGTCAGGTAAACAGCTCAGTAGCCTCTCAGAATAAAACGGCGTTCCCCCTTTGCTTTCGCTCCTTGTTCATTGCAATATTACTTGGGGGTGGGGTTCAAAGGGGACCAAAACTTTGCTTCTGGGAAAGCCTGGGGGGGGCGATCTGAGGTTGGGAGTGAGGCAGGGAGAGGGGCGCGCAGTCCGGCAGGTGGGAAGTGCCCGGGGTATCAGACCAGGTGGCCCGCCAGGACCGGGTTATCTCTGCTGCCGACTCTGCTCATGTCTCTTTTCGCCCTGCATCTGCTCCCTGGAGACCACCAGAGCCCTAATGTCTAACTGAGCCTCCTTCCCAGCCTTGTCCCAGCAACCCGGTTCTGGGCGGAGCCTGGACCATCCCTAACGGGGCAGCAGACGCTGAGAGGCACCTGAGCAGTGTTTACAGAGAGGCGGTGCTCCATCCTGGTGTGTGATGTGCTGTGTGATCACAGACAAAGCACTCAGCCTCTCTGTTGCAGCTCCCTCTTCCATAGAAAGGATGATGGAATCCACACCAACATCCCAGGGCTGCTGTAAAGAGGAAATGAGCAAAATGCATTTAAAACTTAGCATGTCGTACCGAGCACCCAGCCAGCTGTCGGCCGGTCTTCGGGTTAAAGCCACGCGGACTCGCTCGCTCCGCGTGCCTCCTGTTGTCCACAGCACGGCTCCCTGCAAGGGCCGGTCATGCTGGAAATCGCCAGAGTGTGTAACGGGAAGGATCCAGGCGCGTGGTCAAAACAGAAGCTGCCGTGGAAAGGCGAGAGAGGCGGTGCGGGGGGAGCCTGTCTGGGTGTCGTCGGCCGCGGGGGGCCTGCAGGTGGCCAGGGAACGGGCCTGAAGAGCTTGCCGGGCATCCTCCGTGCAGGAACCCGGGCAGCAGGGGCTGCTCCGGCAGGCCACTTAGGAGTCGGTGGCCATGGCCCTCGGGAAGAGGCTGGCGTTGGCCCAGAGGGACCTAGGAAAGGCCAGGGCGCCGGCAGGGGGCAGCGCAGAGCAGGTCCAACTGGGTTCTGAGCAGCAGGGAGGCGGGGCTGCGTGAGGGTCAAAGGAAGGGATCTGGAGGTTAAGTCTTCTCCCTCTCCTCTCCTCCTGCACCCTTCCTTTGCAGCCCCTCTTCCTGAGTCCTCCCCTCTCCTTCCGCATCCTCCATGGTCCTCCCCCTTCCTTCTCCCTCTCCTCTCCTCCTTCCCTTTCCACCCCCTCTTCCCCTTCTCTTCCCTGCTCCTCCCCTCACTCTTTTTTGCCCCTCCTCGGAACAGCGATCTTACCACGACCAAGCAGCAGAGCAGACCCCCGTTGCCGTTAAGAGTTGTTACATCCTAAGAGCCAAAAGAAAAAAGACTCCATCCACTTCAAAGCTCCCCACACGTAAAGCAGTAAATAAAGGTGCAGATGGTTAGAGCTGAGACTGCAGGTGTAGTGGTGGGAACTGAAGCGTGTGTGTGTGTGTGTGTGTGTGTGTGTGAGAGACAGACTGGGGTGGCCATGGACAGAGGAGTGAAGGAGGGAGGATGTCAGGAATCCAGAGGTGGTGCAGTGCCAAGATGCTGGGGTTTGTTCGTTTGTTTTAAATGCAAAACAGGGTGGGGGGGGAGGCCCCCTGGGGCACCAGTAAGAACCCAGCCAACATCCTGGATAGATTTTTTTATTGGAGGCGGCTTCAAGGAACTGGGCTTCTAACAGCTGCCCTGGGGAGTGCAAAGCAACCCCGTTAACCAAGATAATGGTTTTCCTTAGTGGGCGCCTATCTTTTAACTCCAAGAGAATTTGGGGTTACATTTAGATGGGCCTATGGGAATCGAAACCATAGAATTTAATTGTTCTGTTATAGGCTTACTTGTAGGGCTAAGATAATTTGATCTATTAAAATGAGAGTCTAATGGTTCTCATTTAAAATATAATTGAGTAATTAACTTAGCTGTGTGCGTTTAAGTTGGAATTGTACTAAGCTTATGCTCAGTACTAGAATATTTCAGAGAATTTTAGATTCATCCCTTATACACATTTAATTCACTAGATGCACAAGAATTAGTGAAGTACCCAGAGGTTTGGTAAAAATGGGCGAAAGAATGAAAAAGGAAATCAAATGGATGACTTGAAGAATTTTGGAGCGATAGACCAAACCTTCAGACAAGATCATAAACTGAACCAGATGAAAAGCTGAATGCTGCTGAATCCCCAAGTGCATCCCTGCTCCCCATCCCACCCTGCACCCCCTCGTGCCTCCTCCAGTCACTTTCCTTCCAAGGACACCACCTACTCTAAACACATAATATAAATTGTTTGAGCATGTTGTATTAATTACATTTGTAAACGCGACCAATTATCATTCAAAGATCGCTCAGAAGCAGCTGCTAAAATCTGCTTGACATAAACAGAAAAAGGGTTGTAAGCAGACTTAAAAGCTTAAGCGAGGGCTAGGGTTACATGATCTGTCAGTTTAATAAATTGAACTCCAGTTATTTAGACTCAAAGTAAACTTCTGAGTAGACTTTTCTGGGTACAACAAAGCCCCCAGCTCTGTGAAATCCCCACAAAACTTACATGAGCATGCACAAAGTCAAGTTCAAAGTCGTAGCCCCAAATCCTGAAAATCGTCTTTAAATGACACACCAGACCAAGTGCTTGTGTGGCGGGAGCATCTCGGCTCCAGGACTGCTTCTGAGACCCGCCGGGCTTTGCAGGTCTCACTCTTCTTTAAGTGACTTTAAGGCGTTAATGCTTCACTTCAAACTGCTTCCGGCAGAGGAGGTGACACAGCTTGTAGGTTGACCTAAACCCTAGGATAGTCAGCTAATGCAAATGAAGTATACACATTCCAGGGATGGGCAATTGGTATTTGAAAGATTAATGGAAGCAAACAAGTCATAGGGACAACGACCCTGATTTTCAATTGTCTTTATCTTGAGCCAGCCCCAGAGGGTTGATGATTTGGCTAATGAGTGCAGGATGGCTCTCCGTGGTGCACATGCTGGCGTGAGCAATGTGTACGCTGGTTTCCAGGCTGGAGACCACCCAGGCAGTTACCTTCACACGAACAGGGTCTTAGAATACAGGGGATCCCATTGCCTGCAGAAGGTGCTCGAGGGCAGACTCTCCATCTGCTCTTGCATGGCCTCTGGTGCAGCTGTCCCTGCCTGCCTCCTGGGCGCTCAGCTGAACTCCACGGTGAACCAATGCACCCTCTGTGGGCAGATCTCCACGCATCCCTAGCAGGGATAGACCTGGGGCTTCTTAGCACTCCAGTTGGGGAGGACGTGAGCGTGAAGCCCTGGCTCCCTCCACCTATAGGACGTGAGCGTGAAGCCCTGGCTCCCTCCACCTATGAGGAGTTATGGGTATTTGTTGAGTCCAATACTTGTGGCTGAACAGAGGGCACGGGGTGCCGTGTTGCAGCTTGGGAGACGTCTTTGCGAGGGGGTGCTCCTGCCTCCCTCCCCTGCTGTTGCTGCCATCTTGGGACGGGAGCATTTAGGGGTCAGTTCCACCAGTGCCTGTGATAACCCACCCAGAGGCTCTTGGCTGCACCCTGCTCCATGCCGCACCAGGCCCGGGGAGCGTGGGGTGGGCTGGGGCTCTGTCTTCCTTAGAGTTGGGCCGGGCCCTCTCTGGGGTCCTTTTGCTCTTCTCTTGCCTGACGTCATCGAGTGGGTGCTCTGCCAGTGTCCGACAGTCAGGGTCCCTTGGGTGCACGGTGTCAAGAGACAGCAGCCTAGGTGCTTGAAGGGTCAGCGACTTCTCTTCCAAATGCTCCTTAGAGGTCTCCTGAAAATGGCTCTTGTACTGGTTGGTTCTGAACGAAGCGCCTCCTCACTCCGGCGTCCTTTCTCCCTCGTTCTCTCTTCCAGCTTGAGTGTGGAGCTCTCTCAGCCTAAACTGAGTACAAGCCAATCACACGTGCATTTGTGACTTAATTCTCCGGGACTGCGATTCCACCTTAAAGGACACCACCTTTTTCTTTCATTCACCCCAATTCCTGCCCTCAGCAGAATGCTTCAAACTGGGGGCCTGGAGGCAGAAGAACTGAGGCCACCAAAGGGGAGAGTTTGGGGAGCAAAGTGGGGGGCTCAATCTGTAACAGGGTGGTCCCCAGGAAAGGGGGAAGTTCCAGAATCCTGGTTCCACCCTAAGTGGGTGGAGCTGAGCAGGGATAAGAAGATGCTGGAGACAGAAGACAGGAGAGGACAGAGGAAGGGAGGAAGCAGGAAGCAGGATGGAGAGCAGCAAGGAGTCCTGGAGGAGGCACGTGGAGCAGAGGGACATGTGAAGAAACTGCACTTGCTTCTTGGTCTTGGGCTGGTTGGAACAGATGTGGGTGAGAGACCCGTGGGGAGGTTAACAATGGAAGCTTTCATCTTGATTTTGATTTTGCTCTTTTCCTCCTGGATTTGTCTGACTCTTTCTGACCCTTTTCTATGGGTCACTGAAAGGTCCTTTAGACGTGTGACAGGCTTTTGGGCCTTGCTTTGGGCCAATCCTATTTGGCTGGACTTTTACCCTCAAGGAGATGGGGAACTTTGGATGCTTGACTTAGTCACTATATTCTTTGTCTTTTCTGTATTGTTGCCTAAAGGCCTTATATGTTTGTCTTGATGCAGCAGATGGCAGAACCCATTTAGAGAGAGCAGGCTTGGGGGTTCTGGGGTGCCCCTCTCCCTGCCCTGTAACAAATCCACCATGGCGGAGGACCCCTGGGGCTCCGGTGGAGTCTGCGTCATGAGTACATGCCTGTAGAGTTGCGCGCCTGTACCTGGGAACACACAGAGTCTTGTAAATCAATGTTGTCTCAATAAACACAATTCTAGAACAGACGACAAAAAGTCCAATTCTTCAAGGGCGCCGCGGGCAGCTCGCCCACCTCTTTGCTTCCCACTGAATCTCCAGGCACACCCACCCCAGGAGCTTCCAGAACATTCCACACTGTGGCGTAAGGGCGGAGCTGTTAGGATGCCCTCCCTCCACTCTGACCCCACCCCAGGTGTCCTGAGGGCCCCACCCCCAAGCTGAGCTCTGGTCCCCATCCTCTGAGTCATCAGGACCAAACTAAGACACTACTGGGAGGAAAGGAGCCGGCGCCAGGCCAGGAGGGAGAGGTAGCTAAGTGGATGGTAATTTAGGAACCACTTTGTTTTCTTTTTTAATTATTGATAGCATTTAAAGAGCTTTTTTTAAATTGAGTATTTATTTTTTTCTTACAGTGTTTGCTTCCTTTTCTGGCGTAGTCCCATGGAACTCCCAGTACCAGTCCGCCCGTGCACCATCGCTGTAGCCCCTGTGCGCCTCCCCTCCCTGCCCTGACCCCAGTGCCCCCTCTGCCCTGCAGAACGTCTCAGTTGTTAGTTGTCTGTTTATTTTCCTTTGTCTTGGTTTTTGTTGTTGTTGTTATTTTTTAGTTTAGGAGCCATCGTGAAGGTGACACATGAACGTGCTGGTGGTTGGGACCAGAAGGAGGTGCCAGTGGCCGTGCTGTCAAGGCCATTTGGTTGGCACCGTGCCCCGGGCCCGCCATGGCCCCGCCGTGCTCCCCTTGACCTCAGGCCCTGCCTGCGAGGTGGCATGCTCAGCCCCCGCACGCCGCCTCCCAGGAGGGTCACGGCTGTGACTGTCCGTCTGCGGCTGTCTGGCAGTGGCTTCCTACAGGGAGCTCGCCGACGCCCAGGTTCTGCAGAGTCTCATTCAGAACTGGGTCATTTTGACCCGTCTGGCTGGGTCTGGACCCTGCCCTTGGACACCTCTCTCCCTCGGGCACTCTGAGTATTCCTCAGCCCTTGAGGGTGCTGCGGAGTCTGGGATCCTGGAATGAACATGGTGAGAGTGCAAAGACCTGGGTTTGAGTCTGAGCTCTTGAAACCATCGGCTGTGTGACTTTGGGCCAGTCACGTAACCTCTCTGAGCCTGTTTCCTCTTCTGAGATGTAGAGATTTCTAGAAATGTCCTGGGGTGCGCAGGCTCATTTGCCAACTCAATTTCCTGGCATATCCTGAATGCCCAAAAGTGGGGTCCCTTTCTTTTTCTCCCCTGCCTAGATGCAGAGTGGGAAGGGGCCCCCAGGGCCAAATGGCGAGTCTGAGCCTGACTGGCTGGCTCTGGGGCATAGGCTGCCTGGCAGGGCAGAGCTGAGGTTGGATCTGGCAAACTCTCCCCCCGGGCCATGCAGCTGGCTGTGTTTCTGCAGTTAGAGAGGCCCCAGCCCCAGGTGCAGAGGGGCTTCTGGGTCTCTAGCCCAGGGGGAAAGCAGCCCGGTCAGGGAGCCTGGGGCGGAGGCAGGGTAAGAATTACAGTCCAGCCTGTCCCCTTTGGAGCCAGGAGCTGTCATCAGCTGTTCTGGCCCGTAATTGGGCTGTAAGCACCTCTGGCCTGAGATGAGGGCTGGCGTAGCGATTATGTGCGATCAGCCTCAGAATGCTGATTTCCCACTGCCCCTCTGCTCCTGCCCAGCCCTTCCCGAAGGCCCTGCCAGAAACACTCAGATAAGAGCTTCTTGCTCGGGGAGACCGATGCTCTGCTGTGCCCACGCAAGCCAGACCCTGCCAGAGGGAGATGGACTCTGCTGAGTTGCTTAAAGCCTCAGCAGCTGGCGCCAGCGTGCTTCCTCTTAGCATGGCCCCACCTAGGTCTTCGCGCTCCTCTGGCCCCTCTGGCCCCTGGAGTTCCTGCCGCTGACCTAGTTCAGGTCTGTAAGACAGGGCTGTGCCCCTGCTGCCTCAGGGCCTTCGCTCTGCTGCACACCCAGAGCACTCTTCCCTCCCCTTCCTGCCTAGCTGCACCATTCGCAAGTGCGGTGTCATTTCCTCGGGGGAGACCGCAGACCGCTGACCCACGGGCAGACCAGTCTGCCCACTATGCCTGCAGAGGACACCCTGACTCCTTTTATCTGCTGCACCTCGCAGATTCCACGTGATGCGTGCCCGCCTTCCCGTTAGAGCGTCAGCCCTCTAAGAGCAGGGGTCTGCATCTGGAATTCCTCTGATGCCCTCCAGCTCACGCTTATTGAGCAAACACCACCACTCAAAGAGCCGTAGAGAAACTGACTCACTGAACCAAAGAAATGAGAGACTTCTCGAGCCCCCTCCAACGGGTGGAGGCAGCGGGATCTGAACCCAGGCAGGCTAGTCTCAGGGCCCGGGATCCTCACCACCGGGCCGTGCTCCCTGGCACATGGAGCACTCTCAAGAGCTAGTCCTCCTCCCTTTTTCCCCTCCCCCTTTCTCTAGCAAGCACTGATGGGGAGGCCCAATGTTGGGTGCTGGGCACAGAGCAGTGAAGAGACCCAGCTTCCTGGCAGCTTGGAGGGGGCACCCCAGGAGAGGCCAGACGAGCTGGTGGTGACAGGTGCTGTGAAGAAACAGCCAGCCAGCGCTGGGCGAGGGCCAGGGACTGTCTCCTGCAGACTGTGTGGCCGGGAAGGCCTGTCCGAGGTGCTGACACATAGCAGAGAACGTAAGAACATGAGGGAGACCCACAGAGGCAGCTCCGTCTGGGCGAGAGCGGGGCAAAGACGCCAAGGTGGGAATGGGGCGTGTGGTGCGGGAAGAGTGAGGGCAGAGTGAGGATGAGATGATGAGGCCAGGAGGGGTCTGGAGGCCAATCTAAAGACCTGGTTTTATTTCAGGTGCTGGAAGTCACTGGAAGTCTGGGAGTAGATGGATGAGCGAGGGAGACCGTGCAGCTGACAGCGCTGGCTGTGTGCTGGGGCAGGCGGTGCAAACCGGCTGGGACAAGGAACCCTCCCGAGCCCTGCTCCTCTGGCCAGAACTGGGGCTTTCTCGTTCGGACCCAAGCAGGTAAAACCCTGAGCCAGGAAGACTCTGGGTGTCGGGTGGGGAAGCCGCCCCTCCCGGGCCTGGTCACGGCTGGGCCAGTGCCGGCTCCCTGCTCTTCCATCACCTGCTGAGCAGTTTTTTTTTTGGTCTCCCACCTGCAACTTTGGAAAACAAGGCGCTGTCTCTGCTCTTGCCCCTGGCTGTCCAGGCATCGCCCAGAGTGGCCACTGACCGGCTGACCTGGTAGGTTGCAGGTCGCTGGGGTCAGGATGATACTGGAAAACCAGCCAGACCAACCACTCACCTGACGCTTCAGTCCTTTCCAGCATCTCTGCTCACCTACCTGCAAGTAGGGGGTGCTCGCCTCCTTCAAGGACAGTGTATCACCTGGGAGCCCTGTCTTCTGCACCCATGGGCCCCCAGTCCGTGCAAGTGTCTAACCTTTGCGTCTTGCAGCTGTGCCCAGAGAGCTTCTGACGCCAAAGGAAACATCTGACTGAGGCTCTGTCTTCTGAGGTCTCAGGGTGTCCATGAGCCCCCACATTCTGAGCCTCGCTCCCCAACTCCTTTATGAGGGCTGAGGACCTCAGGATAGAACTGAGAAATCTTTGAGTCCATTGCCTCTGCAGCCAACAGGGATAGTCCATGCCCGGCCAGTCCCCCCGCTTCCTCTCTGTCTCCTGGAGACTCCCCGTGCAGTGCTCGCTCCGGAGCTACAGAAGTGAGTGTTGCTGAGGAGTCAGCTTCTCTCTGTGTCTGGAAGAACAAGAGGGCATGTTCTGTCACTCTCTGTATTGTGTTCTCAGGAATTGAGAGTTCCCTTCTGTTGCAGGAGCTCTCTGCCAGCCACTGTGCTAAGCAGGACTGTCAAGGACAGCTGTAGAAGTTGCGTACTGTTCAGTTTCCCAGGGTTGTGCAGTGCATGGCTTGAACACCCGTACCTGGTGGTCCTGGAAGCAGTTTACCTGCTCTGTTTCAGATGCTCCTCACTGTAGCCCTATGTGGGCAGTGTGATAGGCTATTTAATAGATGAGGAAATGCAGGCAGCTCAGAGAGATTATGTAGTGAGTTTAATGTCAAAACAGTGAAGCAGTGGCCAAGTTGGGATTCAAACCATCAACTCCAGAGCCAAGGTCTTTACTGTGCTCTAATTGCAGGAAGTCACAGAGCAAAGCGCTCACGGGTACAGATCTTGGCACTGGCCTTGCTGTAGGCCAGAGCTTCATCATTACGACCCATTCTGACTCTGGAAAAGTTACTTTGAACTTCTGTCTCCTTCTCCATAAAAGGGGAGAAGTGAGTTCACCCAGCTGAGCTGTCAGCAAGTCTCAGAGACTTGCCAGAGTAGCTGGCCCAGCCTGGCACCTCGTAAGGGGGAAGGGAATGGCGGCTTTAAAATCACCATTCAGAGGGGCCTCCCTGGTGGCGCAGCAGGTTAAGCAACACACTACGAAGCAAACTGCAGCCACTGTAGCATGAGTTCGATCCCTGCCCTTGGCCAGTGAGGGGACCCACATGGCACAGCAGACCTCTCCTGCCTCGCCCACTGCTGCCCTCGGCAGTGTGTTTCGGTCAGTCTGCCTGTGCTGCTCCCACTCTGGTGCATCCTCTCACCTCCTGTGACTCTGGCCTGTACTCCAGCTCTTGCATGCATAAATAAATAAATCTTTTTTAAAAAATCGCCGTCCAGAGGTGCAAAGGTGAGCTGGTGAGCCCCCTGGCTCAACACCGGACGCCCAGCACTCACCAGCCTGGCGAGTCGGAGCAGACAGCCGCCCCGGCTCTGTGGTTCTACTTGACTTCCCAGTTCTGCCCCCGCTGGGGGCCTGATGGATTCATCTTGGAAATGGCTGGTTTCTGGTCAGCAGCAGGGCGCTGCAAGCTTGCCTGCAGCAAATTGCCTCCTGCACAGCGAGATCAGCCTCTTCCAAGTAAAGATGCAATCATCCTGTGTTTAGCGGCTGCTCTAGGAGCGGCAAAGAGCCTGGCACGCTCCCTGGGAGGGCCTGAGAGCTGGGGACAGAGGGCATGGCGAGGGGCAACAGGCTGCCGCTGGGCACTTTCTGGGACTTTGGAATTGCTGCCCAAGGGACGGAGTGAAAACAATGGCTGGTCAGTGGTCCCACATTCAACACCCCCCCCCCCACACACACACACCCCACCGCCGCCACCACCACTGCCCCACCAGGCCCAGGTAAACACCGTCTGGGCCCAGGAGGATTTNCCCCCCCCCCCCCACACACACACACCCCACCGCCGCCACCACCACTGCCCCACCAGGCCCAGGTAAACACCGTCTGGGCCCAGGAGGATTTCTGAGAAGCAAGTGGCCGGCCACAGCGGAGTGTGTGGGCGTCTTCCTCTCCCCTCCCCTGGGGTGCTCTTCCACCAGGCCCAGGGAGGCGGGTCCTGGGGGACGGCGTGCAGTATGGGGTTTCTGTAAGACGCCCTCAGCATCTCGCCCCTTTTGGGTCTGCAGCCCCTGTTCTACTTCAGGCAGAGGCTAGGGGCGGAGAGTCGGGGAGATGGCAGAGTGAGAGGTGTCTGGGGGCCAAGGATGCAGGGGTGCAGGGTGGGCCCTCGGCCTGAGCCAGCCGCTGAGCTGTCTGTGAAAGGCTGGTTCCCCGCAAGGAGGGCATCTCCGGGGAGGAGGTGAAGCTCTCTTGCTCCCCTCCCAGGAAAGAGGGCACGGAAGGGGTGGTTTTCCTGTTTGCCTGCCTCCTCCTGGGTGGGCCCTGGGCCGAGTCTGAGCTGGGCTACCTTGGGGTAGACCTTGAAGGCCGAGCCCTGCCACTCTGGACGGTGCCGAGAAGCCACAAGACCTGCCCGGATACCGCTAACGGCTTGAACGGAGATCAGAGAGCGCCTGGGGTTCCAGCTGCAGGTGCGTTGTTCGTGCTGACTCCTGGTGGGGGCGCGTCCGTGTTCTGTCAGAGAGACTGTATGTGCATGTGCATGCGTGTGCGAGACAAACAGACGTCCTCAGAGACAGAGGGACGGAGGGAGAGGGCTTGAGTCCTGGTCCTGGACACTCTTCGGCTGGCTGAGCCATCCTGGGCTGCAGCGTGCTGCCCCGGGGCAGAATCTGGAGCGCTGCGGGTGGAGAAAGAAGAGGGGCCCAGGCTGCGGTTTCAAAGCACGGGTCTGGGGGCCACACTTGGTCACCTGCAGGCGGTGAGGCCAGCGCCGGTCACAAAGCCTCCTGGGTCCCCCCTCTTTTACTGTGAGAAAAAGCCCTCACTTTCTAGAAAAGTCAAGGTGAGGATTAAATAATTTGCAAAAGCACTTAACTCAGGGCCCCCCAGGGGACTATACAAAAGAAACAAAAATAAAGGAGTGACACGGGGGCCTTATAAAAATGTTTATGTTGAAGAAAAGTCACTCCCCTTCACAGCCCTTTAGAATACACAGCGCTAGCTCTTGGTGCCTGTTTATGGCTCCCCCGCGGCGGGCAGGGATTAACTCTGCTGAGTGCAGGTCTGTTGCATGTGTTGGGTTCATCTGACTTCACGGTGATTGCTTAGTGGGGGGCCTACCTGCGGGGGTGGTTCACTCCGCTGGATGCTGAGGGTCACGGGGGACACAGGTGGCAGTGCCGGGTAGCAGGGGGTGCAGGTGGAGCCGAGGATGAGCTGCTCTGCGCTCAGCCTGGGTGTTGAAGGCACTGGGCAGGCCTGGCAGGACACACGCTACGATCGTGGGGTGACCTCGGGCTCGTGAGCGTGAAGCTCCGGTCTCACGCCCAGCCCCATTGTTCACGCTGCATGAAACTCCCTCCCCTGGAGTGCAGGGCCTCGATCCAGCGGCTTCCACTGAGGGTCTTGCCGCGAACGCTGGAATGTTTGTGGGCACCCCACTGCTGGTGAAGGGGCAGGAGCGGGGATGTCCTCATCCGTCCTTCCTCGTCCCTCCAATCTCATTCCTTGACAAGTCCCGTTGATTTCTCCTTGGAAATACGACCGACCTGCACAGTCCCAGCAGCACGGTCTATAAAGTGGCCTGGACACAGAAGCTCTGAACAGCGCCCCGAGGGGAAGGACGGGGGAGGGTCCTACGCCTGGGCCCCCTGCCAGCCTCTCATCTACACACCGCCTGTCCTGCCTGTGCACAACCTCGCGTGACCGACGCAGACCTCGTCTTCCGCAAGCGTCTCTGCAAGGACGTCTCACCGATTCTCTGTGTCGGCTCTCAGGCCGCTCACAGCCGCCGGCTCTGTGCTCACGCCTGGGCCTCTCCCCCCTGAGCAGCATCTTCACTTTGGCCTCTTCACTGTCTCTCACTGAGGAGCGGCCCTTCGGCACCTCTGCTGGGGGCCCCTTTGAACAGAGAAGTCAACAGCAAAAAGCACAAACTTGTGAATAGCGTGGCATTAAGTGGATGGCAAAATGACACCTGCTGCAGCGTGAGCGGAAAAATTGCCCGTGTGACTTGGCAGGGCCAAGCATGTGGGAGACGCGGGTTATCTGCTGCTCTCTGCGTGTCCACAGTGGACCGTGGAGACCCCATGAGTGTGGGCTTGGGGCTCACCAGCACATTCTAGCACATGGGTGAACTGTCAAGTTCAGCATCTGGGAACAAGGCGGTTTAGCTGCAGAACTCTGCCCAGTGGCTTCTGCCTCTTTGCCCAGGCTTCCCATCGCTCACCTGGAGGGAGATGGGGCCCTCCTAACTTGTTCCCTTTCCACCATGGGGGTGGTTTTGCATTTAGCATAAGGTCAGATCGTTCACTTTCTCCACTCAGGACTAAGCTCAAACTCCTCTCTGTGGCCTCTGAGCTCCTCAGCCACCTTCCTTGGGGTGTTTCAGGCAAAACTCCCACTCAAGAGCCTCTCTCCAGCCACATGGGTCCCCCACAAGCTTTCCACTTGCAGCTCCTCCTCCTTCTGGTCTCAGTGTGAAAACCCAGAGGCCGCCCTGTCCTCCTCCATCCAGAGAGTGCTCTGCTGGTCCCTTCAGGCCCCTGTGGGTTTCCTTCCTGGTTCCTGAGGTTTGCAACACAATGGGTATGAAATGTGTCCATTGGTGGGCGTTGCTGTTGGCTGGGCCTCCTCAAGGTCAGGTTGATGTTTGCATTATACACAGTGGACGTCATTTGAAACAGAGTCAGGAAGTCGGGGTTCTATAGAAACTTGTGAAATAAGTGTGTGAGTGGCCCATGTCTGGACTGACCTCAGATTTAACTCCTCCAGTGCCTTTAAAAGTGGAGTCTAGGGGGGCCTCCCTGGTGGCGCAGTGGGTTAAGCAATGCACTATGAAGTAGACAGCAGCCACTGTAGCAGGAGTTCGATCCCTGCCACTGGCCAGGGAGGGGACCCACATGGCGCAGCAGACCTCTCCTGCTGTGCCCGCTGCTCCCCCCAGCAGTGTGTTTCAGTCCATCTGCCTGTTCTGCTCCCTGCTCTGTTTGGTGGATTCTCTCACCCCCTGCACTTCTGGCCTGTACCCCAGATCTTGTCTGCATAAATAAATCTTTTTTTAAAAAAATAAGTGCAAAGGGCTCAGACTGGAGCTCAGCTCATCCTGCCATGTGGCTGCTTGGGTGCCCTGCAGAGCCGCGCCCACTGGCCTCTCCCCTCCCAGTGGGATTTGCACAGGCCGCTGTGACAGAAACCTCAGCTTCCCCCGGCCCGGGAAAGGTGTGGTTTCTGGTCAGAAGCCGCGCACTGCTCTCTGCAGCTGCGGGGTCTCGTGGCCTGGCTCGAGACCCACCTCTCCCCGTGGGGAGAACACATCTTAAATTTAGAACGCACAGGGGCTCATCATCCCTAACAGCACCCCCTTATCATTTCGAAACCTCAACTCTCAAGGGTTTTACCCTTTACCACTCTCCTGTTCTCCAAGTTTTTTTTTTGGTAAGCACCATTTTTCTATAATTATGAAGTGGCAGGATTTCCTGGCTACCGCGAATCTGACCGCCCTCCAAGACCCACATTTGGGGGGACCACCACGTCCATGTGAGTGAGCACACAGCCCACAGGGCCTGCCGTGACGGACCCCTGGATAAACACCATGACCTTGGAATGCTGGGGTTCCTGGAGCAACATAAAGAGATGATTTGGGCAGGGCGTGTCCGGCAGTAGGAAGTCAAAACACAGAAGAAAACAAACCCCACGGCACAAACCCCATTTCTGTAATTATAGGGAGGGGCAGCCTGTGCCCGGCCAGAAAGACAGAAAGGAAAACAGTGCTGCGGCAGGAGGGGCGATGCTTCATTCTCTGCTTCTTGAACTTTCTGTAATACCGCTGCCTTTATGATAAAAACTATGACAAAAAAAAATTGCCGTGTTTCCCCCGTGGGGCGACGAGGATGATTTATCAAGTTAACAGCTAAGTTACCTCTCTGCCCCGGGGCTGCCGACCTCCTGGAAAATCACCGAGATTTATCACTGTTACCAACACTGATGCTCCATCGCGCCCACTGCGTGCTTGCCTGTGCAGTAATGGATGAGGGTGAGTGCAGGAGCCGCGGGGGCAGGGCATCCATCATACCAGGGCACACCCCGGCCAGGCAATTATGGGCCATTTCCCAGTGGGGACAGCTTGTCCGGCGGTGATGCCGGCCTCGGGGAAGCCCATCAGCCTCAAAATCCAGACACATGCAGGAGGGTATCCCCTGGGAGTCTGTGAAGATGCTGATTGGGTGAAAGGGCCCAGGGAGGGAGGGCCCAGAGCAGAGGCTGTCACTCAGAGGGACTTACACCCTGTGCCAGGGCCCTGCCTGGAGACCTGTGTGCCGCGCAGCTTGGGAAGGTGCTCCTGGCACGGAGTGGGCAGAAGCCAGGGATGCAGCTGAAGATCCCACGTGCACAGCACAGACAGTGCTTGCAGAGCAGAGTGAGCCTGCAGGGGCCAGCTATGGGGCTGAGAGACTGCCCCGGAGGGAGGGAGGAGTGTCAGAGGGCGGGGCTCCCACAGCGGGCCAGGCTCTGGTAATGAAGGGGCCCAGCACTCAGGGGCCACCGCTGATAGCGGGCGCTTCAGGGATGACTTTGGAGCAACCTCCTCTACGGTGGCTCAACTTGAGACTTCAGGAGCCAAGACAGGCCAGGGCCTCCTAGCTTTGCGTGACACCCCTTCAGCCCAGCCCCAGCCCTCGCCGCGATACCAAAGGACCCACATTTTATCTTCCAAGCATGCTCTATGCTCTGGCCTCGTGTGCATCTACAAGAAATTTTTTGTGGGCCTCCCTGGTGGTGCAGCGGGTTGTGTGCTGCACTGTGAAGCATCTGCAGCACAGCAGCGCAAGTTGGATCCCCGGCCAGGGAGGGGACCCACATGGCTGCACTGTGAAGCATCTGCAGCACAGCAGCGCAAGTTGGATCCCCGGCCAGGGAGGGGACCTCTCCTGCCTGGCCCGCTGCTCCCCTCAGCAGTGTGTTTCAGTCCATCTGCCTGTTCTGCTCCCCACTCTGTCTCTGCTGAATCTTCTCACCTCCCGTGACTCTGGCCTGTACCCCAGCTCTTGTGTGCATAAATAAATAAATCTTTTTAAAAATTTCTGTATAGAAGAACTGGGGTGTAGGCCAGAGTTGCGGGCACGAGAGGATTCACCAGAGACAGATTGGAGCAGAACAGGCAGATCGAGTGAAACACACTGCTGAGGGGTGCAGTGGGGCGAGGCAGGAGAGGTCTGCTGCTCCATGTCGGTCCCCTCCCTGGCTGGGGTTCGGTGATAGCGCTGAGACTTAACCCCTGTGCCAGCAGGGAGGCCCCCTTGTGTGCCTTTTTAATGCTATTCCACTGTGTTTCCCTTGTCCCAGTTCTACCTGATCTAATTGGATGCATCTATTAAGGCTTAAATGTCACTGCATAAAGCCTGCTCTGATGTCTCCTCCATGTATCAACATCCGTAACTGCCTCGCTTTCGCCAGGCTGAGGAGGGGAATTACCTCCAGGCTGGAGCAGGGTACAGGGAGGTGCCAGGCTAAAGGCACACACCTAATGACTCCTCACGCAGCTGGGCTGGCATCTGTTTTGCTTTTGTTCCTTAGTTGGTCTTAAATAAGTGACTTGAACCTTGCTGAACTTGAGATGGAGAGCAATCAAGGGCTGTTGGGAAGATCTGAGGCATTCACATGCATTTGCAAAGCTTAGCACGCAGGAGGGTGGAGAAACCGTCTGACCGAACCTTCGCTCACAGGTACCAAAGCCGTGTCTTTTCTGTGAGCGTCATCACCGTTCCCACTTCCAGATGAACAGCTGAGGCCCAGCGAGGTCTGCCCAGTCCACCCAGCAGGGAGAGTGCTGCAGCCTCACCGTGGAGGCAGGCACTGCCTGCCATCTGCAGGAATCAGAAGCAAAGGTTTCCTTCCCTGGGTTGCCCTGGGGCCAGTAGGCACAGGATTCTGGCTGGTGCCACACGCTACTTTCTAAGTGCCTGGCATGGACCTGTCTCACATACACTGCCAGGTCCACATTCATTCTGCCATTCTGTCCCCAACAGGACCTCGAGGTCAGTACACCCCTCGCACCCTGCCTACAGACAAGGCATGGGAGTCCCCGGGGTTACGTCCCACGCTGAGGTCACATGGCATCTAAGAGGCAGGGCCAGGTGCAAACCCAGTTCTGCTGAATCAAAGCTCCCAATACTACGTTTTGTTCATGACAATCGAGTGACCATCACAAATGGATAAAAACAGCAAACCTTAGCGTGTACCACATCCCAGACACTGTGCTAAGTGCCCCCCAGGTCTGGCTACTGGTCCATGGTTACCAGTCAGCAGCAACTCGCCCAAGGTCCCTGCACACTCCAGCTCGTCCCCTGGCCTGCCGGCTCGGGCAGCTTTCTGGCCCATGTCAAGAAATCTGTGCTTGCAGCCAGGTCCCCGCCCTCAAAGCCTTGAGTGAGTTGCTCTAGACGCAGCCCTGAGCCCCTGGCCTGCCCTTCAGCCTGAGCTCAGCTGGTCTTTAATGAGCATCTCTGGGGACAAAGGGATCTGGGCTCCTTGTTTAGGGCCCTGCTGTCAGGACAAAGGCATGAATTGATGAGTTCTCCGTTCCTTTGTACTAAATAATTGGCTTCAATTAAGTGGGCTGGATGGAGCGAGGCACTAGGAGGAGCAGGATGTGGAACTTATGAAGATGGAGGCCGGAGGCTGGAGAGCTAGGGGGAAGAGGAGGGAGCCATTCTCTCCTCTGCTACCTTGGGGAAGGGTCTTAGCCTCCTTTGACTCAGTGTCTCCCTCTAGAGACTGGAGAGAGAAAGAAAGAACCTGTCTGGGATTTTCAAACTATACTTGACAGAGGCCCGGGGAGGCCTGGCATTGGGCTGCGCTTTGGACAAGATCCCTCTGGAATTCAACTAGAGGGTCTTCCTGCTGTACCTGTGTCACATAGTGGGATGTTTCCTGCACATTTCTCCAGCTAGAGAAACCTGGACAAGATTTGACATTACTAGGCAGGTTATTTAGGGTCTATCCCAGTTCTAGAACTTTCCAGGGAGAACGTTGCCTCAGTTTTACCTTGAGGTTGGGGGAAATCTGTCATGGAAATGGGCTTGGTCCTGGTGGTCTGACCTTCTGTGATCATGCTGTGTGAGCCTGAGCCTGCCTTACCTCTCTCAGCCCTGCTTTCTGCATCTGAGATAAAAGGAGATGATGGTGAAGATAGTGGTGATGATGATGGTGGTGATGGCGATGGTGGTGATGGTGATGGCGATGGTGGTGATGGTGATGATGTTGGTGATGGTGGTGATGGTGCTGATGGTGATAATGGTGGTGGTGATGGTGATGATGATAGTGATGGTGGTGATGGTGATGGTGGTGGTGATGGTGGTGATGATGCTAGTGGTAGTGGTGAAGGTGATGATGCTGGTGGTGGTGATGACAATAACAATAAGCACTAATCTTTACTGAGTAAACTCCCAGGACTGAATACTTACCTTCTCTCGCCCTGCAATTTAAAACCAGGTCATTGGGAAAGGTCTGCAGAAGGAGAGATTTGAGCATGGAGCAACCACATATTGAAGGCAGAGTTTTCCTGCCAGAGGGCTGGTCTTTAAGGTAGGGGTAGCCCCCAGGGGTATGTGGGGAGCAGTGGGGGATCAGTGTGACTACAGCAAGGTGAGCAAAGGGAGTGTGAGGGGAGGTGAGCTGTGCTTGGGAGGGAGATGGAGCATGGGCAGTGGAGTTAGTGGGTATCTGGGGCAGAGATGTGACCATCAGGGATCATTCTGGAAGGTGAAGAATGGAGACAAGGTCAGTTGAGAGACACAGGGCAGATATCAGAACAGGAAGTACTGAGGGATGAGAGGGCGTCCCAGAGGAAGGAAGTTACAAGGGTCAGACCCCAGGTGTTTGGATGAGAAGCGGGGAGGGGAGTTTCTATTTATTGAGAAGGGGAGATAGACGCTGGCTACGCCTGCCAGAACTTAACGCCTATCAGTGTGGAGGTGAGGTGTCCAGCGAGGGTGGGGTCAGGGCGCCAGCCTGTGCTGGTGTTTGCCATATATGCACGGGCTTCCACCTGCGACCCCTGAGAAGCAGGTACAGACAGAGGCCCACAGAGTCCAGCCCTGGTGCTGAGCCAGCAGGTGAGGGGAGCAGCAGGGCACAGGGGCGCCCAGCCAGGAGGCAGGAGCACACCAGGAACTCGGGGGCCCTGCCAAGGGGCCATCACCTTGGGAGGGAAGACCAGTAAAGGGGAGGCCAGAGAATGCACTTAACTATGACACGCCAGAAGCCACCAGTGGCCCTGGCAACAGTGGCTGGGGGACAGCAGCCGTAGAAGCAGGCTGGAGGTGGCTTCAATCAGTTCACACCGGCTTACATGCCCAGTTTGAGTTGCTGGGACCCTGTACTCCTATAGCCTTCATTTTCCTCTGGACACTGGGGCTTCTTGGGGTCCACCAGCCCTGTATTTACAGATTCTCTTACTCCAAGCAGACTGAGGGGCCAGGGCAGGGCGCCTGCTTAGCAGGGGGGGATGGCCACCCAGGTGTGGGGGAGGGGGCTGCAGTTCCAGGTGCTCAGCCTGCCTCTGAGTCCTGGACTGGGGTGCCCCATGAGCCCCCGCTGGCATTTCAGCGTAGCTCAGGACCCACCCTGAACGGGGAAGGCTGGCTTTAGCCGCTGCTGGTGACAGACGGGGCTCTGGTGCAAGGCTGCACTGTCCAGTTCTTGCTTGGCTTACCTGTGGGTCCTCAGGCAGGTCATTTCCCCTCTCTGGGCCTCAGTTTCCCTTTTGTAGCCTATGTAAGGCCTGCTTTCACCCGAGCCTTAGGTGCCAGCCCTCTGGCTGCTTAAGCACAGCGCTCCACCCCTTCTCGCCTGTTGGCCCACATCCTCCTTCTGGCGCCTAGGTAATCTCAGTGGCGTGCAGGAACTCAGGCTGGGCGTGTGAGTGGGGCCAGGCCTGTGTGGGCCTGTGGGCGCCAGCTCCCGCTCGGCTTGGGATGAAGGCCCCGCTGGTCCACAGATGCAATTCAGTGCTTGCCCGCTGCACTCCCAGGCTCCAGCCATGGGGCGGGTTTGCACGGCTCCTGGCGTTTACGTGTATGGCTCACAGCTGTGTGTCTTTGTGGATGAATCTGCATCTGCACTGTTAGGTGTATTCATCCTCCAGGGCTGCGATGACACCGAGGAACAAAGGGCAACCTAGCAGTGGCCACAGGAGCTGGTAATTGCGTTCTCACTTCTCGGTCTGCAGCGGGCTGGGGTTCAGCAGGCCTCCAGCTTGGTGGGGGTGGCTCCGGCTGCAGCTGGCTGGGTTCAGGTTAGACCCATCAGCTTCCTCCTGTCTCAGAGGGTAGCCGCTGGGGTTGCTGCTCTTTGCCTAGCAGATGGCCTGAGTGCTAGACACGCAGCCAGATTCCCTAGCACATCTCAAAGCTGTCAGCGCTGCCACTCACATTCCATTGGCCCAGGCAACTCACAAGCCACGTGGCCAGGCCCATGCATGGGGCAGGGGCTTATCTCCCTCCTGCCCAGCCACAGGGCAAAGGTGCAGATACAGAATTCTGTTACAGGGAGGGAGCAGGGAGGTGGGCCGGTGCTCCAGTCTCCCACAGCAGGGGCTGGTCTGGCCATTCATCTGGGGGTGAGTCATTTGGACAGGAGCACCCTAATCCCGTCATCGCCCTCATCTGCACAACCCCTGACCTCAAAAAGCTCCTCAAAGTCTTCCATCCTTTCCTGGCTCCAGCCCTAACTGGGCTTGGGGAGTGATGACTTTGATCTACTTTTTAGAACTTACAAAGGAGGGAGGGAGCAGGGGAGGGGCGGTCCTTGGCGGTGCAGACTCTCCTAAGTACTCAGGGCACAGCACCTGGTAAGCCCAGTCCACAGGCCGGGGCGCTTGTGCCATGTCTCTGTTCTCCCCGCCCTGCCTGCATGGCTCCCCTCCCTGTGCGCCCCGTGCCCCTGCCCAGGAGGGGCTGGAACCCCGAGAGGCAGTGCCACCCGAGGGGATCCTTCTGCAAGGCAGGTCTCTGGCCCTGCGCATCAGCTGGTGTGTTGCTTCCTCCCCAGGGTTTTCACAGGCAGAGCCCTGAACTGGCACTAAGTGTTTAATTTCCACTCTCCACAGCCCTGACGCCCTGCAGATCCCGGGGAGAAGTTGCAACATCGCCTTTTCCTTGGGGGCTCAGCCGGAGGGTTCTGGCTTGACACTTCCCGCCCACAGCCCTGCTCTGCCATCCTGCTGATGGGCATTTCCTTGGCAGCAGGCTGGGAGCTGGTGAGCGGGAGTGATGGCTGCCAGCATAGTTCCTGGTTCAGAGTAGATGCTCCCCAGACGGGGGAGGAATTGGAATCGAGGATGCTCTCTCACTTGTGGGAACACCCCCATGGTGGGCTGGAGAACTGGGGGAGATACTGAGAATCTTTCCCTCTTTTTGTCTCACTGGTGGACAAGTGATGGAGAGCAAATGGCAAAAAATGCAAATGGCAGGCCTCCACCCCAACCTGTCCCTGCACCTGGCACACGCCCTGTCCACCTGAGGTGCCCCTCTCAGTCTCTGCCCACCCAGGCTATCGACGGCCATGGTGTCCACATGAGTGGCTGGTATTTATTGTGGAGGATGGTTCTAGTCTCAGTTTAAAGAAATGGCAGGATACCTATAGTGGAATATTATTCACCCTTGAAAAGGAAGGGAACTCTGATCCACGCTGTAATAAAGATGACCCTGAGGACATTCTTGCTAAGCGAAATCAGTCACAAAAGGACAGATACTGTATGATCTGCGTCTAAGAGGGACGCAGGAGGAGGCAAACTCATAGAGACAGAAGGTAGAATGGTGGTTGCCAGGGATCGGGACAGAGCAGGGAATGGGCAGTGAGTGTTTAAAGGCACCGAGTTCACGTTACCTAAGATGAAAAGGGCTCTGCAGATAGGCGGTGGTGACGACCTCGTGAATGTACTGAATGTCACTCAACCGCACACTTAAAGATGGCTTAGCTGGGACATCTCATGTCAGCTGTTTTGAAATTTACAATAATAATAATAATAATAAATCAAGTGAAGCCCAGAGGAGTTATTTGCCGAAGGTTACACAGCTTCTGAGCAGCACACTGTGAATCTGAACCCAAGCAAGTGTCCCCACTGTCTGTCCTATTTCCCCATCAGCCACCACAGTAAAAGTGCACTCCTGGTGGCGCAAGGGGTTAAGTCATGCACTATGAAGCATCCACAGCCACTGCAGCACAAGTTCGATCCCTGGCCAGGGAGGGGACCCACATGGCGCAGCAGACCTCTCCTGCCTCGCCCGCTGCTCCCCTCAACAGTGTGCTTCAGTCAGTCTGCCTGTTCAGCTCCCCACTCTGTCTCTGGTGAATCCTCTTACCCCCACAACTCTAGAATGAAACCTCTCCCCCTTTCTCCCCACACATTTGGTCTGTACCCCAGTTCTTATATGCATAAAGAAATAAAATAAATCTTTAAAAAATAAAACAAAGCAAGGAGAGAGCAGCTGGGTGAACAGGGCCAGGGCCAGGGCTGCACTGGGGTCAAGGGGTGCCCTGGTCAGCCCCTCGTGTTACCTTGGACTAGAAGCAGGTGTCTCGGCCTGTCTGAGTTGATGCTCCTGTGGGATGGATGGTAAAGATCCCACCTCGGGGGGCAGGTGGGGGTCAGGCCTGCCCTAGGCCCTGTGCTGCTCTCAGTGCAGAGGGTGGGACACGCTGGGTCCATCGTCACATCTCACTGAGCCGCCGAGGGAGTGAGGGAGGAAGTCACGTGACCGCACCTGAGGCTGCACGTGAGGCAGATGTCCTCTGAGTGAAAGGCAGCCCGGGCTCCCACAGGAGGCTGGACCACACGGACGGCGTTCCAGGTAGAGGTTAACCCTGAGTAATGCTCTGGAGGTGGCGAGGGGGAGGTGGTGTCTGATCTGTTCCCGGAGCTTGCAGCAGGTGGATGTGGCTGGAGTGGAAGGCGGAAGATAATAATCAGTTCTTTGGGTTGCAAATGACAGCAACTCGGCTCAAAGGGATTTTATTTTTGCTCATCAAATCCGAAACATGCCTGACGTGAGATTCTGGAGCAGCCCGACTCAGAAGCTCAAAGGACATCATTTAGACTCAGTCTTTCCTATTCTGTCTCCTTCTGCTTTCCTCGAATTGACTTTATTCTGAAATAAATGAATGTCTGGGTGCTTCCCTCCCTCCTGCTTCACCCCAGTTGGAAAAGAACAGCTATTTCCCAGGACTTCCAACCAAAGTGACAGGCTGACCCCGAATGACCCCGCTGCCAGGTCAGGCCACCCCCAAACCATGCCGTGCTCAGCCTGAGGTTTGGGGCCAGGCCTGGGTCTTGTCAAAGTGGGGTGCGGTGTTGGCCCTGCCTGGGGGTATGGACAGAGAGTGGAGGCTGGTAGGCCCTTAAAGGATAACCCCAGCGATGCGCTCAGAAGTGGAGGAAGCAAGTTCAGCAGGCAAAAGCACCCACTGTGCGCCACAGGTAGCAAGTCAGCCTCTTCTAATTCACACCAGCGAGCCCCCGCCCCCAACTCTCTCTGGCCCCCGCCTCCCCCTCCTGCTCCAGCAAGATGTACTCATTCACACCTCCTTGGTTCCTCTCCGCACATGTTCCCAACCTCGCTGAATGCTGGGCGTAATCTGGTCCCCATCAGAGGTGCCAGAAACACCTCCTGTAACACGGCCTCTGCCAGCTGCACCCCCACCCTGGCCGTGGAGACGTTTATTCGAGTAATGGAAGCTGGCAGCCGGGAGTGTGTGCCTTTCAGACGGAGGGCTTCCTCCAGCTTCCACCTCACGCCGGCCGCGAGCCGGGCTGCCTGGGGAGCACGTGACGTCCCAGTCCAAAGCGACCTTAATCAGGTTTTTGAGCACAAGCCCCGAAGGTTCTGCTGGCGCTGCTGATATGCCAACGCCAAATATAGAACAGGCCCAGCCACCCCCCACCCCTAATCCTGTAATTTGCTCGAAATCAGATGATAACGCTAGCCTGGGGAGACATAATTTGTGACAGCCCAGCCCCCTTGGGTCCGGTCCAAGATGACATCAGTGCGGAGAAGCGAGCAGGCGCCTGTGGTGTGTGCGCTCCTGCTCCGCCTGCAGCGTCTCCCGCTTTAGCCCTCGGCCCTGGTCCCGACGGACGGCCGTCTGTTGCTGCTGCCTCTCGCTCCGCTCCCCAAGTCCCTGCAAAACTCCCTCAGTAAAGGAAACAGGCCGTCTACTCGCTCATTCACCCTGCACCTCACTCCTGAGTCTGTATTCCGTGTGCGGATGCTGAGACAGCCAGGCGTGGGGCGCGGGGAGGGGCAGAGACTGCCGGCATAGACCTGCCTGCTCCTGTGACCTCCACACATTAAGCCTGGGGGGAGGAGGGGTCATTCCTCGCTGGAAGACTTGTCCAGAGGCGGCAGCCAGGCGTGCCCGCGGCACCCCAAGCACTCTCGCCCCTTGGCCCCGCCAGGTCCCCTGAGCTGGCAGAAGGCCAGGTCTAGCAGTGCTCTTCCCTCTGGGGGAAGATGTGAACGCCTGGCTGCTCCAGACTCTCCTTATCGCTCTCCACCCCGCTTCCTGGAATAGCTACTATTCATTCACACAACAGCAGTGGCTGGAGCACCTGCTAATGTCGGCCCTGGGCCAGCCGTGGGTACAGTGGAGAGCGAAGCTGACGCTTCCATAGAAACATACATAACTGCCAGATGCTCTCTGCCCTTAATGAAGGAGAGGCTCCAGGGCGAGGAGAAAGAGCAACCTAATTCCTGTGATTCCTATGGGGGCTCAGGGTGGGAAGGCTTGAAGTGAGTTCTGGCATGAGTTTGAAATAAGTAGGGGAGATGGGGAAGGGAAGGGGGTGAGGAGGACCCCCAGACCAGAGCACAGTGGGGTCAATGGCCTGGAGGCTGGAGCCTGGGGGAGGTGGAGGAATAGTGGCGGCCTGATACTGGGTGAAGTGGGGAGGCAGGTGGGCCGGCATCTGAGTGTCGTACACTTACACAAAAAAGTACTTGCAGTCATGGGGTGGCCTGTTTTTTTGGTCTTGTTTGAGAGGCTATGCTTTGCTTTTTGTTCCTTTGCAAACTTCACGGGTGAAGGAGATGGAGAGCCGTCCTGCTCCTGGGGCTGCACTACCACTTACCACTGCTCAGGCTCATTCATTGGACTCCAACCTACTGCCCCGCCCACCCCCATGTTCTGGAGGATTACCACTGATGACCGCTGAGCAAGGCCCGGGAGGAAGGAAGACAAATGGACCTGCACTTCCCAGGTCACAGTAGTGTTGTGCCTCAAATAGTCCCACTCTGAGCCTTTGCTCCGCACTTGAACGCACCTGTCATTCTATTGAAACCCTACATTGCCTGGGATGCAGGTGGGGAAGTCCCTTGCTCAGATGTGGGAACTGAGACTCAGAGAAGCTGGACTACAGAAATGCAAAGTCACAGCCCCCCTCGCTTCCAGGGGGTCAGGGCACATCCACCTCAGCCAGTGGCTTGGGCTTGTTACCAGACTGCAGCTGGCAGAAGGAGTGGTCTCTGACTCCCCTGCAAGTTAGTGTGGCAATCCTTCCTCAGAAACATTTTATGTAGCAGTGTGCTGCCTGGATCGTGGAAGGGACCAATAGGGTGTGAGCTATGGGTTGACTGATACCAGGACTCTGCCTCTGACCACAAGTCGGTGGTAGCAGAGCTCTTCTTGTAAGTTATACTTCCTGAATTCTGGAACAGGCCAAAATGGACCAATCAGGTGTAGAATTGAAAAATGGACCAATTAGACTGTGGGGGGGGGGCACCTTGAAAGTGAATATAAGGCAGGGTCGAAGGGAGCATTGGAAGGGGGAGCTGATTGGGATTCAGAGCGACCCGGAGGAGCAGATGGAGAAGCAGCAGCCCAGAGGAAGAAGGGGTCTGAAGAAGCAGCAGAGGAAGAAGAGCTCCTGCAGAGGAAGAGGAGAAGACGGTTCTAGCCTTCGAAGAAAGGAGATAGGCCTCCAGCAGCTGCCCTCTGAGGAGAGGAAAGAGACTGAAGGACTTTGTAGGGACTGGGACTTGGTCTTGGCTTGACACTGACTGGAAGGAGCACCAAAGGCCCTGGGCCTGGTGTCTCCAAGAGCTGTTTGTTGGTGGCATAAACCAACAACTCACAAGAGCTGTAACACTGGGTGTTCCTGAACATCACCTCTGCAGGCCTGTAGTGTCATTGCTACTGGACAGTGCTGCCTAGAACTGGTGACCAGTGACTGCCAACACTGATGCTGTCTGGATGAAGCAGCCAGCCTCCTGTGGATACGTAAGCGTTCTTGTTTCCCCCGTTTGTAAATAAACCCCATGACTGCTGTTCCTGTAGCCTGAGGTCCCTTGCAATTGTGCGCGCAGGTGAGAACCCACAGACAGTGACCTGTATCAGGCACTGTCCTGATAGGCTATAGCCTCTGTTGCTATAGTCCTTGATTCTGGTTTGTGGCCTTTTGGCCTTTAGGGGCTTTTGGGGGGCTCTCTGGCCTGGGAGTGTCCTCTGCCCCCTGTCTCAGTCAGAGCCTCCCCTGCCCCCTGTTTCAGGCTGACCCTGCCAGCAGCATTTTTTGGCCTGCAGAAATCATCTGACAGAGTCCCTCTTCACTTGTTCTTTCCCGTTGTAAACTCACCCCTGCTCAGACTCCTGTCTGCTAGCAGGAAGCAGGAATCTACTAGATTTCCTGATTCTTTTCAAAATTCCCAACTAGGTTTTTCTTAACCTCCAGTTTCTGAGGCTGGTTTAGCAGAAGTCCTGAAAGTGTTCTTGGTTTAAAAAAATGATAATAAATCAAACTGTCTGGACTTTTCTCTTTCTTTCCTGTTGTTGCCTCCAGCAATTTCACGCCACTCAGCCTGTGAGTCTCAGGAGCTCCACGCCCTTCTCTGGCCCACAGCAGCCCAGCCCTGCCTTTGCTTGCTTATAGTCTGGGTCTATGTCCGCCATGCCCAATGCCCCAAACTCAGACCCTCCTGGGGTCTCCTAGGCTGACTGCTTTTAACCAATTCCTTCCTGCCTTGATCACCAGGAAGTGGGAGCAGAGTGGGGGTGGGTGGGGGTGGAAGTTGGATTTACTGGATGGGGGTTTCTGTGTGTGACTTGCTGGTAAGTTACCCTCTCTGGGCTTCAGGTTCCTCATTCACGTAAAAGGGATAAAGGGAACATAATTCTATAACCATGGGAGCATTCATTCAGAGATGCTCCATTTGAGCTCCTCTTAATGTGTAGACTAAAAGCTACCAGTGTTTTAGTCTCTGGATCTATCCATGCACAAAAGCCACAAGGCTTCTCTCCTCTGGGCACTTACATTCTCTGGGGAGAGACTCAGACTGTGCACCTACACTGTTCAGTGGGGAACCCACTAGCATATGTAGCTATTTAAATGTAAAGTAACTAAAATGACACAAAGTAGGAAATCCAGTTCCGCTATTACCAGGGCCACATTTTAGGTGTCTGTGGCCAGCGGCTTTACAGAGATGGACACAATTGCCACTGCAGGAAGTGCTACTGGACAGCACTTTGGAGAGGAATATGTGATATGACCCGAGGTGCGGTGAGGACAAGTATGGCAGGTGAGGAGGTAGGGAGCAGACAGGCGTCTGTAGAAAGAATGGACAGGGGAAGTATTATTTGAACAAAGACCTGACAGCAGTAAGAGAATGCTCCCTACAGAAACCTGGGAACAACTGCACAAGCAGAAGGAAGAGCCAGTGCAAAGGCCCTGAGGTAGGCCCTGAACCCAGGCCAGAAGTGCAGGTGGCACAGCTGCCCTGAGGGTGATCTAGGGCGACGGGGGCGGGGGGTGGTGCCAAGCACAGCCTTCCCCTTTCTTCCTGCATGGAGTCCTCCTGCAGGCCCATGGGCTGGAACAACTCAGCTTGGAACCCCCATCTCTTCTCACCCTCACCCCAACACAAACTCCTGGTCTCTGGATAACACTACCCAACCAAGTACTTACACTTCAGTCAGAGATCCCCTGTCACATACAGGGTCATGTCTGCTTAGGGACTTTCAAGTCACACAAGGTTAGAATCTAGGACTGGCTTAATGTGGGACAAGACAAACCCTGCCTTTCCCCACACCCCCACTCTAATAATTAATTCTGTTTTGGGGGAAGGTGGGGCATCCTCCATGAGACCTCCTTCCCTGCCTAAGAAGTAGGGTAAGTGATCTGAAACCAGGCCCAAAGGGGAGGAGCACCCTACTTTCTGGGATAGAGAGAACCCTACTGTGTCCTTCGTTTCTCAGACATGTTCTTTCTCTTCCTGCATTAGGAGGGCTCCTCTCAACATTGCTCCTAGTCCCCCCGCCCCCCCCAGGTCTAGATTCCCCTTTGGGTAGTGTCATAAATTGTCTCCTGTACTTACTGAGTTTAACTTCAGCCAGGTTCTGCGTGGGATCAGGATTCCGTGACACTTCGTGCACATCACAATCAGCTCTCTGGTGTTGCATTTGTAAAGTGGGGACAAGAATAGCTCCCAACAGGGCCTCCCTGGTGGAGCAAGGGGGTGAGCACTGCACTATGAAGCATCCACAGCCACTGCAGCACGAGTTTGATTCCCGGCCAGGGAGGGGACCCACATGGCGCAGCAGACCTCTCCTGCCTCCCCCCTTTGCTCCCCTCAGCAATGTATTTCAGTCAGACTGCTTGTTCTGGTCCCCATTCTGTCTCTGGTGGATCCTCTAACCCCCTCTGGCCTGTACCCCTGTTCTTGTATGCATAAGTAAATAAATCTTTAGAAAAAAAATAGAATAGCTCCCAACACGACATTGTTAGGGAAGTAGAGTTCACACATGCATGCAATGCTTACAGTCATACAGACACAGTGGTGCAACATATGTGTGACTATTTTAATTAGTAAATCCCAACTCTCACCACAACCCTGTGATCAAAGCATTACCTTCTAACTGCTCAAAGGGAAACTGAAGTTCAGAGAGGTTAGGTGACTTACCTAAGGCCACACAGCCCATCAGAGGTGGAGCTCGTGTTTGAATCCCATCTGTCTCAGTCCAGAGCTCTTGGCACTAAGGGACTGTCTCATGGTGCTCAGGGGCTGAGTTGTAGCTTTAAACCTTTTTCCACACTGAGGAGAGGGTGGGCTCTGCTTGAGTGCTCCCACCTATGGAATGACTTTGGTTATTAGTTGGAGGGAGACTATTGGGGAACAAAGACTTCTGGGGTTTTTGGGGTGTTGACCAACCCAATGACCCCCCAGGTTTCATCCCCTGCTTTTCCTGAATCCGCTCACCTTTCTCCCCAGGTCAGCTGTGACAGAATGGTGACAGTGATGGCCAGGCTGCTCGGCCCAGGACAGGGATTTATACTGAACAGGGATTTATACTGCTTCCAAAGCTGCCCCTCAAGGAAAATTCGTGCCCGCAGAGGCCTCATAGTGTGGAGTAAGTAAAAGGTCTGTGGTTAAAAATACCTGGAAGACATTGATTTAAATAAAGTCAAAGGCTTTTCCACACCAGGACATCTGAGAACCTTTAATATGTCAGGACAGGATGTGACCCTCCCGGAGTGGGGCGAACATGTTTCCCAAACAGATTGGCCAGGGAACCCTCTCTCTAGAGGATGGTGTTTCAGATTCTCGTGCTGGGCAAAGCTGCTGTGGCAGTTGGCACGCTCTCTCCTCTTCCAGACGGACAGATTGCCTCAGCCAGCTGGGGACTTCCCTGAGCTGGCTGCTCCTGCCTGGGAAAGCTGTCTCCTCCCTTGCCTGCTCTTGGGAGAAGGCATGAGTCACTGTCTTGGGCTTTGGGCGCCAGATCTGGGGTGAGAGGAAGGTGTACTCAGGAGGAGAGTCTGAGCCGGCTCCTTGGCCACAGGTGCTCAGCCCGCAGACCCAGAAAGCGAACACCCCTGCAGAGGGTAGACAAGGTTGTTGCCAGGATTCTACCCCGATATCTCAGTTATTGTGGCCACGTTGTTATTAAAGTTAGAGTTCTCCCATACGCTGGCTAAAAGCTGCTGCTCTGGATCCCAAGTTGCCACCACCGTCACCCAAACTCCCCCACTGAATCCTCTGCCCCTTCCCAGGACTTGGCAACCAGGGCTTAATGTCGGCAGCCCTGGAGCCCTGCAGGGGCCTCAAGCCTCCAGCAGGACTGGGTTTATGCCAGCTGGTCATGGCCGGTATTAATCGGGCTTCCCCTTCCTCCCTGCGCCGAGGCCTCCTGCAGTCCCATGAGGGGCTTGGTAAATAACTGCGTTGAATGTCCACTCTTCACGCCCATCAGGGGCTTGGACGTTAGACGCTGCAGCAGATGAGGGACACGTTAGAGGGCAAAGGGACTGAGTTTGGGACTCGGATCTTTCAGCCTCTTTCTTTGCCTTGCCCTGGCTGAGTCCCCTTGGGGGGCATCTTCTCGTTCCCTGAATCTCAGCATTCCTATCTGCACGCCAGGGCTCTGAGCATCAAGGAGCCCGCAGCTGGCATAGGAGTCACCGAGAATGGTAATTGTTTCTTCTTTCTCCCTTATGTTCAGGGCAGATGCTGGCGGCATGGGGTGGGGGGCGGACAGGTGCCCGGATTGACGCTCCCTTCTGAGTGTCCCTTGCCCAGAGTGACCATCTCATTAGGGAGCAGCTCCACATCCACACCTAATTACCCTCTAATCTGCCTGCTCCCCACTGGGCCCTGCTGCTTTCTGCCTCCTGCCTGGGTGGGAGGTGATGTCTAATTGCGAGCCACTCTGCGGCCTGGCAGGACACTCCACCCCTGCTGGGGAAGGCAGTCTGGGGCAGCAGCTGGGCCTGTCTGGCTCCTGGGGCAGCTTCCAGTGGAGGCGGCCTGGCTCCCATGGAGTCACTGACCCAGCAGGAGACGTGAGTGGAGTCCTGGGGTTGGGGCTCGGCTCTGGTGACAGCTGTAAAAGCATCTCATGCTGGTTTTTTCCCATGTAAAGAACGGGATTGCTATGAGGGGGAGGAAGTGAGAGAAGGGTTTAGTACAGAGCCTGACCCACTGCTGGCCCCGACCAGTGGGGGTTACTTCTACAGCACCTGAGTGCTTCCTGAGTCCCCACCTTTTAGGTCAAAGGGACCCCTTCACATGAGATCCATTTAAAACTCGTGACAACTCAATGAGATTGACTTTTTTTTTCACAGAGAGGGAAATAGATTCCGAGAGATAAAATGACTTGTTTAGGATCACTCGACCGGTAACTTGTTCTTTCTGTACCCACTCCGTCCGGAACTCATTCACAAATAAACACTTACATGATAGCTGCGTGTTTTGTCCTCCAGTTGACTCCTGCCAGGACTCACCTCTGGCTTTTTAGTCACCTGCCAGGGACCTTCACATTTTTGGGAAACGCTGTGGCTTCATTTCCCACCTCCTTTGCCTTACCTGTCTCTGCTACAGCTATAAGAAAGCTACATACTCACCTTCCAGCCTCGTTGTTCACAGCCAGAGAGCACCCGTAATACACATCTGATAATCTGTCATAGGCATCTGTATCGCCCGTAACATGTATCTGATAATCTGGTGGGATGAACTGGGGTGAGCAGGTATGGTAAGTGGACTGTCTTTCAAGGAAACTCTCGATTCCTTGTGAAGAGTTCGAACTCCAAGAGAACAGAGTTCTACTTCTACTCTCTTCTTCCCTAAAAAGTGGGACATGAGTTCTGGCGCAGCAGCAGCCATCTTGTAACCAGGAGGCCTTAAACATAAGGATGAAAACAAACAAGCTGACGCTGTCCAAGAAGACAGACTGGAATTCTGGGTTGCTGATGAGGTTGTTCAGGCCTGAACTGCCACTCCAATCACTTACTGTAAGATAAGAAAAGTAAGCCTGTTCCTTGAGGAGTTAAACAGTGGTTTTCAAAATGTGACACCCGCTTGAACAATACCTTCATCACATAGAAACTTGTCTAACGCCAAATTCTCTCCCCCCCATCTCCTTCCCCCAGGTGACTGAGTCAGAAACCCTGAACAGCCTGGTTTCAACCAAGTCCTCCAAGTGAGTCTGATGCTTACGGAGACTTAGGGACCAACAGGTCCAGGTCTCATTATCTGGTAGTTGTTTCTTGCATCTGAGTGCGAGTCTTCCATCTCTGAGCTTTGGTTCAAAGGTTTTTCTCTGCCTTCTCTGCCAAGCCTTTGCATTAAACGAGTTAATTTTAATCATAGAAACCCAGAACGGCAGGAAATGGTGCTCTAATTTGACGAGGAGCACAACTGTTTTCTGGATTTGCTCTAAGCTGTCTCCAAGGGCTGGAAATAAGCAAAAAGCTACAAAATTGCCCCATTAAAAAAAATTTCTGATTCTAACTGGAAAACCCAGAATCCACGTGTGTCTGGCCCTCTTTCACAGGAGTGGAACGAGTGGCTGACATGCCCCAACAGCTTCACTCTCAGCCCGCACAGCCCCCTGGCTCCTCTCTGGGCAGCAGAACTGCGTCTGTGCCCAGGTGTGGAGGGGCCCCGCGGGCTGTCGAGCCCCTGCGGGCTGCTCCTTCAGGAAGGCGGCTGTTCCAGCCAGATGTTGCTGCATAACCACCCCTGCAAACCTGGTAGCTCAGAACGGCCAGTTTCTTTACTTCACAAGTCTGCCATTGATAGGACAGTTGTCCTGCTGGTCTGGAAGGTCAGCTGGGGGCTGGGCCCGTCTCTCTCCATGTGGCCTGGGATGACTTCACGGCATGGTGACATCCCGGGGTCAAAGGCAGAGCTGAAAGAGCTGGCGGCCAAGACTCTGAAACTCACACCACTCGCTTCTGCTGGGTTCTCCTGGTGGAAGCGAGCGGCCAGGCCAGCTTAGGGAAGGGGGTGCAGACTCCGCCTCTGGGTGGCAGCCAGCTGGTCATGGGACATTGGGATGGCATCATGATGGCATCCGGGGACAGGAGGAGCTTGCAGCCATTAGACGTGAGTCACGGCAGCCCCCGACCGCAGAGTACACACTTTACTTCCAAAGCAAGTTATGTGGACCCTGTTGCCAAGACCGCCAAGGCTCATGCCCACCAGAGCACCGTGGGCTGAAGACCTGGACGAGGATGAAGGCCCTCTCTGTCAGACGACTCACGAGCCCTCACACTCCCGCAGAGGGTGGCTGGAAGTGCAGGCACTTCCGTTGTAAAGAGGAGAGCAGCGGGCACGGGCAGCCAGCTCTAGTGCCATTCTAGAGCCAGCAGGGCCCATGTCCCCACGTTCCGGGACAGGCCGTGCTCCTGATGCGGCCCAGTTCTGCTTCCTGGGCGTGCCCCGCAGGCTGCTGTTCCCTCAGCTGTTGTCTCCACACTCTGGGCTCTCGGTCTGCTCTCTGAAAGGTTCTCCTTTTCCATAAATACGTACATGAGAAATTTCTTATTTCCATAAGAAATATGTACATGCATTAGAAGTATTTGTTGGCCTGATGTCTGCCCATAACATTCAGAGCGCTCTTTTCATTTTGAGCTATTTTGTGCCCTTGGGTCCAAACTGGTTAATACAATCCCCCCGAATGTCATGGGTTTCCTATAAATCATATTTGGGAATGCTTAATGCCCCCAAAACCACCAACTTTTTTTGAGACAAAATCTCTCTCCTTTCGGTATGTTAGGCTGCATAGGTCAGCATACTTAAGATTCTCAGAAACCCTCTCAAGTATCAGAGAACATCTATAGACCTTAAATCGTTTTGCAGTTTTGATAGGGTCTTACCAGCATGTCCTTGTTTCTATTTTTATTCAGAGGCAGGCAGGCAAGCTAGCTTGCTTGCTTGCTTCCTTCCTTCCTTTCCTTCCTTCCCTTCTTCCCTCCCTCCCTCCCTTCCATCCTTCCTTCCCCCTCCCCTCTTCCTCCCTCCCTCCTTCTCTTCCTTTCTTTCTATTTTTAGAGAATTTAGCTTATTTTACTTTAAAAAATTTTTTCCCACCACCATCCCTTATACCCCCAATCCTTTCTTCCTCTCCTCTCCTCTCCCTTTTAGCCTCAGAAATCTCACTTTATCAGTGTCTACTAGTTTTTACAAGTATTTCACTTTGTCCAATCATCAGCTATGTGCATATCCAACATTTTTCTTTGCCATTCTAATTTGATCGACTGTGCAGTTCCCTTGAACTCCTTCCATTTTGCTATAAATCTCCATAAATGTCCTTATGACTGAACAGTATTCCATGATGTGGACAGATCACATCCTGATACACCCTCCTACGAGTGGGCACTTAGGTTATTTCCACGTTCTCATTACTGTACATAATGCTGCAGTAAACATTGCAGAGCATATAGCTTTTTGGGTTGATAGTTCCACATTCTTTGGAGAGATGCCCAAGATGGGATGGCTGGGCCATACGGCATTTCCATTTTTAGTTTTGTAAAGTGAATGCAGATGGCTTTCCCAAATGGGCTGGACCAGCTTACATTCCCACCTCGATGTGATGGGGTACCCCTTTCTCCACATCCTCTCCAGCACTTGTTGGTTTTTTTAAATGTGTGCCATTCTCATGGGTGTGAGTGTATCTCATTGTGGTTTGAATCTGCATCTCTGAGCTGCTTTTCACTCTGAGAATCTTCTGTTAGGAGAGACCAGGGGTAGGAAACAGTTTCTCCGACTCAGCATGTCCCGCTTTCTGCACACTGCCTCGGCATCTGCTTGCAAACTGAACAGTTCTCTCTTTAGCTCATCTCTCTCCTTCTGCCTTACCACACACAGCTACCTGAAATCCACAGGCCATCTCACATTCTGCTTGGAAATTTCCTTAGCCAGATCCGTAGGTTCATACGACACATTTTCCATCTTCCAGCTCTCTGCAGTCTCGCCAAGTGTTCTGCCAGGACATAATATGAGCCCCCATTTCTCCAGCCTCCGACGCAGTTTGCTCCCCAGCTCAGCATGCCCCCTGACCTCTTCCTCCCTGTCCTCCTAGCCCCGCCCACTGCTGGACCCCAGAGCCAGTTCTCTGGTCTACACTGGTTCTCGGTGGCAGCAACTCACGTCCAGATACCAACGTTGTAACTGCTCTCAATGTCTGTATAAGAAACCTCTACCCCTGGGGCCTCCCTGGTGGTGCAGGGGTTAAAGTCTCAGTGCTATCAAGCTATCACCAGCCACCGCGGCATAAGTTTGATCCCCGCCAGGGAGGGGACCCACATGGCGTAGCAGACCTCTCCTGTCTCACACGCTGCTCCCCTCAGCAGTGTGTTTCAGTCCACCTGCCTGTTTTGCTCCCCACTCTGTCTCATGCCCCACCCCCACACCTTTGGCCCGTACCCCAGTTCTTGTATGCATAAATAAACCTTTAAAAAAAAAACAAAGAAAAGTGTACCTCTAACTTAGCAGTTCTTCTCATGATGCTCCAAAGGGTTGCTCTGCTGTGTCTCTTGGTCTACATGGCCCTGGGAGAGCGTCTGGCTGGAAGGGCCATGGGGCGGGTGCACGCGGGCTAGCACACGCCGGCAGAGGTGCTTGGCTGTGGGCTGGTCCCTGGTCCTCGTGTGGCTGGGCCTCTTGTCCTCCAGGCGGCCAGCAGTCCTTCCTGACCGGGGCAGGCTCAGGGCAGGGATCCGAGAAGACAAAGGCAGACACTGAAAGACCTCTCAGCCCAGACGCTGGAACTCCCACCACCTTGCATAGCTGCGGACTGTGCCATTGCACGGTCAGGACAGAGCCAGGGGATGGAGAAACGGACCACCGCTGGCCAGGAGACGGGGGCTGCACGCGGCCAGGGCCAGGCCTCCTGGGAAGAGGCAGATGCGGCTGTTTAACAACCTGCACAGGCTCTTCCTCGCTTCTCACTTTGCTTCGGTCCCACAGATGGCGACGTGTTTCTCCAGAGACCATCTCGTTGCAAGTCCATTCTGGTCCGTCTTTGTGTGAGTCACAGCATCTAGCTGCAAGGACTAGAAGTGGCTCCAAATACACAGACATGCGAATGGAAGGGGTTGGGCCTCAAGGAACCAGGAGCCGGGAGAACGCATTTTTCTCTCGTTTAACTTGTTCCCTCTCGCTCCGTCTTCAGTATGGCCCTTTAATGTGCTTCGTCCCTCCACCTCCTGCTTTTTATTTTATATTTTCTCTCCTTACTCTGGATCCTTGAGGCGTCTGTCTTTCCCTATAATTTTGGTCCAGGAGATCAAGTGGGAAGCTCCAGGCTCCAGGGAGAAAGAAGCAGCACAGAACAGAGGCTCACCCAGCTTGACTTGATGTGATGTGCAAAGTGGCCCCAGGCCCCAGTCCCCTGGGACCACGGACCCACAGCCCACCAGCCAGAGACTGTATCTCAGAGACTCTGCGTCTCTTAGTTCAGCCAGAGACTCTGCATCTCTTAGTTCAAGTTTTAATGGAAGAGAAATGGGTCTTGACTGTGGCACGAGCTGGCCCTGGCTTAGCCGCCATGTCTTGCCCCACTGGCCACAGCTGTCAAGGAGGACATAGTGCAGCTTCCGAGCTGTTCCCCCACAGCTGGGCACTGGGGGTGTTCTCCACAGCAGCAGGCTGCCAGAAGTCAGTCTTGGCGGACCCTAGAGTGCTGGGGCCCAATGAGAACCCCATCATTGTGTCCCCCAAGACCAGGGTAAGGCGCTGTCAGCCGCCAACCCTCCTCACGCGGAACTTGTCTTGCCAGCGGCCTCGGGAGTCACAGTTTTGCTTCCAGAGGGGAACCGCTGGCTCCCCGCAGCCCAGGACCTCTCTGTCACGCGGGAACAGGGGCTCGCTGCCGGGCCGTCTTTTGTGGGCAGTGCGACTGGCCGTCCGTCTGGCCCGGCCTCCATGCCTCCACCACAGGCTGGATGAGGGGCCAGAGGCGGTAGATGTGAGATACGGTTGGCGGAGCTGGGAATGCCAGAGCGTGGCAGCTGGGTAACGAGGACGGCCTGGCAGGCCACCCCCATTAGCGCATAGATGCCAACGGGCGGGGTGGGTCTCCACTGCCCACAGACGAGCCGGACCCCCGAGCCCTGGGGGCACCGTCAAGGGGGTCAGGCAAGCGACACCTGGGTCTTCTCGGTGGCTGGTGTGTGTGTGTGTGTCTGTGTGTGTGTGTGTGTGTGTATGAATGGCAGGACTCGAGGACCCACAACTCCCAACACTCCAGCTGGTAACTCAGCCGGGGCCTGAGTGGGGATCTCTGCGCAGGGTTCAGCAGTCTCTGAAGCGTTTCTCCTGGGCCCGTCCTGCTCCCTCCGGAGGTCAGTTCAGTCCTGCTTAGGCCCCAGGCCCGACATCCCACGGCAAGTCCCAGCCATCGCGGGTGAGTTCTGAGGACACATATTCCATCGATGGATTCTGCAGCCCTGTTTTCCTTCTGTAGTCTTCTGCCTCGTGACTGCAGTCTGCTTGGAGATCGATTGTTGAAATAGGGAGTCAGACTGGGGTCAGATTAAATGAAAGGAGAATTGTGAGTTCAGTTTCCAGCAGCAGCCTCGAAAGTCCAGGTGTCGGGGTGCTGTGGGGGCAGCGGTGGGCCCAGCTTGCTGGCCAGGAGGCCGGGCGACTCAGGTGGCAGGCCCTGCTGCCTCTGAGGTCTAATGAGATTGTCCCCATGCTCTTTGTTCCAAGGGCTAGCAAAGTTCAAAGAACTCTCCTAGCTCTTTTTTTGCTAACGCCCAGCAGGAGCCAGGGGCAGCAGGAAGCGGACGTGCTCACCTCCCCTGGATACTTTTCTCTCCTGGATCCCCCCTTCCTGGAGGTTCTGCTTCTGAGCTGGGCATGACATCCCTAGAACAGCAGCAACAACTAAGTGTTTGCATATGTTCTGAAAGTTACGGGGAAAGCTGGTGGGGATGGGGGGAAAGGGTGTGGGGAGGCACAGAGTGGGGGGTCTGGCCTTATTCCAGAATGTTGAGCCTCATGCTGTTCCTTGCTGTCTCTTTCCTTTGCTAGCTGTAGTGCATGGTGGCCATGAGCTTGCATTGGGAGCTAGGCAGCCTGGGTTCAAATCCCAGCTTTGCTGCTACTTAATGGCCGTGCAAATCTGGGCAAGTTGCTCCCCTTTCGTGCCGCTGTAAGACAGGGGTGCAAATGGGCCCTACCCTCAGTGCTATGCTAAGGCTAAGCACATTAGCAGAATCGGCAACTGCAAAGGGTTACTGCACCGTAGGCAGGCTACAGACGGGATGCTGAATCAAACCCTCGCACTTAAAAGCATGGAACTGCGAACCCATCTCGAGGGTGATGATGACTTTTTGTCTCGAGGGTCACCATGACGTTGTGTTGTGAACGTTCGTGCTTGGCTTGGGCAGGTGCATGTGACCGCACAACCTGCTCCTGTCTTCCTCGGCGAGGACTTACTTCCCTGCTCCCAAGGCCTGGGCAGACCTGGGCCCCTTGCACAGATGCTCTCAGCACGCTCAGGCCATAACCTTGCTTACACCACCCGAGCCCCGTGCACACATGCAGACAGGAGGGTGGCCCTTCCCTGCAGCCAGGCTGTCTGTTCCGTGACCGTGGCCGTGTGTCCTTTCCCACCGGCACCTTTGATTCCTGCCAACCTCAACTGCATTCCTCAGCCTTCCCAAATGCCCGGTGAGGACCCCAATCTCTGTGGCAGAGACTTTGAGCTCGCCCTGCTCACGTGGCAATAGATACCTAGCTGGGCCAACGGCGGCTCAGAGCGGTTGTTGACAGATGACGCGGTGTGGACCGTGACGTGCGCAGCTGCAGGGGTGCCCCTTGCAAGAAAGAGACGCGCCCCTCCCCTGCCTCCTGTTCCTGCTGGCTGGACCGTGGAGATGCCAGGGAGCCTCCCCAGACCACATGCCGAGGGCCTGAAAAATTCATGGCGCAGACCGCCCTAACACACGGCTACTCACTGAAAAAGAAAGTAGCTGAGGCCCTTGCTATTTCTGGTCTCTCTTTTCTAGAAGCCACATGCCTTACATGCAGCCCTTGCTTTTTCTCACAGACTTCCTCCACTGCTTCAGCGGGCCAGAGGGGCTGTTTCATCTTGTCTTTTTTGTGGTTTTTTTTCTTTCCCTTTCCCTCCCATTGCATTTCTTCCCCCACTTTCTTTTTTCCTGCTTTTTTCTGTAATCAAGGACCTTGATTGCTACAACACGTTAAACACAAAGTATATCACGTCTCTTCAAGCTGATCAAGGTATCCACAAGTGTCAGCAATTATCCTCAGTCACTCATCACCACCTCCCCCTGACACCCCAGGAGCTGCAAAGTATCCCTCCTCACAGGGAGTCACCCCACCCCCCCCTTACTCTGAGGCCTTGGCACCGGGCCTGAGAGTTCTTACCTTCCTCCCAGCACTTGTCAAAATATTTTTTTCCAAAATAGCATTGCATTTCCTCCGTTGAGGAACCCTGGTGCCAGCTGTTCAGTTATAAAAGTTCCTCCACTCTGATGCTTCACTGTTTTGTTTTCCCCATGAGCCTGGAGTCCAAATTTTGATTCCTTTGATCTCTGAACAGATAATGAAGCCCAAGGGACTGGAATCCATGGCTCATGGTGGGAGGCCTGCAGGTGGAGTTCAGGCCCAGGCTGCCATTGGGATCGGTGGCAAGTCAGGGACTGGCCTCCTGTGAGGGCCCCTACAAGCACAGGAAGAGGTAAGGATCTGGGATCTTGAGAGGCACATACTATAGAACAATGGACCTCATGATGATTCTAGAGCATTCCATAAGGAGGAAACTAAGAGAAAGAGCATCATAGGAGCCAAAAAATAAGGACAGTAATAACTGGAGAAAAAAACAAAAAGTCCAAGAGAGGAAATGCAGCTCTAGGACCTCACTCGGCTCAGCAGTGACATTCATTTGCTTATGCATTTGATTTGACTATGGATTTAATAAATAAGGGAAGTTTAATTATATTGGCGGTGGGTGACGTCAGAAAGGGAAAAGGGGATCAGAGCAACCTCATAGCATCTCTGGGCAAGTAGAGAAACAGACTCCTTCCTCAAGAAGCCATGCTGCTCTATACGGAAAACTGTCAAAGTCAGTCTACAAAGCTGGGATGCCTCCACCTTCCAGAGTCTGGAGGGCCTGGGCTGGGGTAGGGTGGCATAGACGAACAAAAGTTCTTGTCATCATAATTCAAGGAGTTGGGTTTAAATATGGTGGAATCCAGAGGTAACACAAAACGCAAATATCTGAAAGTATGGAAGTAAATACCCAGAGAAGCCACCAAAAGAGTTGAAAGTATTTGTTTCTGAAAGAAGTGATGAGAGATGGGTAGGAGGGAGCAAGAACTTGATTTTTAAAAATCACTCTTTATCTTTTAAAATTAGACTTTGAGAGGCCTCCCTGGTGGCGTAGTAGGTTAAGCAATGCACTATGAAGTAAAACTTCAGTCACTGCAGCACAAGTTCGAACCCTGCTGCTGGCCAGGGAGGGGACCCACATGGCGCAGGAGACCTCTCCTGCCTCTCCCACTGCTCCCCTCAGCAGTATGTTTCAGTTAACCTGCCTGTTCTGTTCCCCAATCTGTCTCTGGTGGATCCTCTTACCCCCCACACCTCTGGCCTATACCCCAGTGCATGTATGCATAAATAAATAGAGCTTTAAAAAATAAAATAAGGGCCCTCCCTGGTGGCGCAGTGGGTTAAGCAACTCACTATGAAGCAAACCGCAGCCACTGCAGCACGAGTTCGATCCCTGCTGCCAGCTGGGGAGGTGACCCACATGGCGCAGGCAGACCTCTCCTGCCTGGCCCGTTGCTCCCCTCAGCACTGAAACTGTGTTTCAGTTCATCTGCCTGTTCTAACTCCCTTCTCTGTCTGGTGGACTCTCTCACCTCCCCGCACCTCTGGCCTGTACCCCAGTGCTTGTATGTATAAATAAATAAATCTTTAAAAAAATAAAATAAAATTAGACTTTGAAAATATAATATTGAGGATGAATCTCGGATGGAAATAGTCCTTCCCTCTTTTATTTATTTAAAGATTTATTTATGCATACAAGAACTGGGGTACAAGTCAAAGGTGCAGGGGGTCAGAGGAGTCACCAGAAACAGAGTAGGAGCAGAACAGGCAGATGGACTGAAACACACTGCTGAGGGGAGCAGCGGGTGAGGCAGGAGAGTTCTGCTGCGCCATGTGGGTCCCCTCCCTGGCTGGGGTTCTAACTTTTGCTGCAGTGCCTGTGGATGCTTCATAGCGTTGCGCCTTAACTCCTTGCGCCACCAGGGAGCCCCCCACCCCCCCACTGCTAGTAGCACTTTTGCAGGATGGGGTAGGAGGGGGATCAGGGACAGTCTCACAAAAGAAGCAAGACTTAGGCTGAGCCTTGAAGGGCCGGAAGTTGGCCAGGCTGACGGGGGCATGCCCAGCGGGGAAACAGCTTGGTGCAGAGTGAGGACAGCAGGAGAGAACAGGCACATGGCGGGCACGGTGCCCACCCTCCCTCTCTCTCATGGCATCTTCGGAGAGCTCCGTGGAGCTAGAGGGGCACTCACAGACTGTTGTTGTGCGGCTGGAGATGTCTTTGAAAGGCTGGTGTAATGAACACTGCACTTAGTAAGATGCTCGAGGGTCGGCTCCCGGGAGAGATGACTGGAGTCTGGAAAATAAAAGTTTGTCTTCACCCCCTCTAGACAGCATGTCTCTGATGGTTCTCCTGGGCTTTGGTGAGATCACGAGTGTAGGGAGAACATTACAGAGCCTCATAAAGTCTTTCATCCCAGGACTGCCCGTTCCGGGGATGTATTTTCACATCCTTGTGGGAAATGCAGCTTGGAGGCTCAAATGTTGGCATTTCTGGGGCGTACTCGGTGAGAGCAGTGGGCAGACAGTGTAAACTGAGATCTTGACCCGAAACCCAGGGCACAAGTTCGCACAAGGACACGACTCTGCCGCTTGAGAACGTCCCTGGCCCCTGGCCCCCGGCCCCTTCGCCTTGTTCTTTCCCATCTTCCTCTCGCTGTTGCCTAGCTATTTCCTGCCCTGCTACAAATCTCACCCCAGAGAACACAGTTCCTCGGCTGCAATAGCAATTACACATTAAAAGAGGGTCATCGGTGACGCACGCGGGCAGTTTTAGGCTTTTGAAGGTGTCCAGTGTCCAGTCTGAGCCTGGAGTCTCAAGGGCTGCTGGGACTGCACTTCTCAGGGGTAACGGAGCTGGAGGGCTCCGAATGTCAGCGCCTGTGTCCGTACCCCGGATCAGTGCACCCCATTCGGGGCGTGAGACTCGGGCGAGTTGCTGCGGATGGGATCCTGCCTGTCTTCCCTGCCGGGGACCTCGGCTCCCTCAAATGCTGCCTGTGAAGGGCCCCTGTGCTTGCACCTTTCCACGCTCTCATGCTCTTGCTTTGTCCCCTGACTTTCCAAAGAGGGGGTAGAGGAGGAAAGCGGGTATCAGACACCTTGAGTAGGCCAGGCAGCGGGAGGGAGGGTGGGCAGGCGCAAGAGCCCAGACTCTGGGACTGGACTGCCCGAGCCCAAGTCTTTGCTCTTCGCAACCTGCTGTGTGACCATGGGCAGGTGAGTGACCTCTCTGTGCTTCTCATGCTCAGAGGGATGAGTCTCTCCAAGAGCCGTGGAAGACAATGCACGTCCAAGAGCGCTGTGGCCGCCCTCGCTGGCTCTGCTACTACTATTGTTAAGTCAGTGTATGGGCGGCAAGTGGGAGGAGCCATGCGGGTTCCAGCTCCTGGCCACCCGCTGCTCCTAAAGCTCACTGCTGGGAGCTGGGAGCAGAGACCCTGCAGATCATGGCGGTGCCGGGTCCTTGCGCTCGTGTCAGGCCCCGGGGGGCTTGAATCCGGCAGTGCGACCTCGGTCAAGGCTCTGCTCTCTGCCCGACCACCTCTGTCTTTAAAACGCTGTGTCCTGGGGTGGCTGACACAGGTGTGCGGGCCAAGAGCCAGGCTCAGGGGCCACGGGGCTAGGGTAGCATCCCCACTTTCGCCTTTTCCCAACTGTTTGACTTTCAGCGAGTGGCGTTCTCTCCGTGTGCCTCAGTTTCCTCCCCTGCAAAGTGGGGATGATGGCAGTCTCCCGCACCCCACCGTGGTCAGGGGAGGAAAGGAACCGTCCCCTGCAGTGCTCACAGAACAGCGACGTGGGGCAGAGACGTGTGACCAAAGTGCATGCGGAAAGCATAATGCTTCCACGGCGGGCCCAGCACACAGTAGGTCTCAGTAAACAGCGGCAACGAAGAGGTGGCGAGGAGGCTGCAAATTCAGCCATCCCCTTACAGCTGAAGTCCAGGGGCCGGGAGTGCATGATCACGACCGCTCATTAGAACAGCTCGGGGAGCTTTTTTAAACACCTGCCCCCCACGAGTCTTACTTAATTAACCTACCCTGGACCTGGCATCAAATGAATTTTTTAAAGCTCTCCAAGAGACTCTAACAAGCAGCCAGGACGGGGAGCACTGGGGTTAGAGAATCGCAGAGGGTCACGCCAGGAGGAGGTACTTTCACGAGGTAGTTCAGGCCACCCTGAGCTCATATCTGAGCTGCCCCTGGGAGGGGAGAAAGAGCACGGGCCTGGCTGGGGGTTTCAGAGCAGGGCCAGGGGTGCCGGTGGGAGGAGGCAGGGCAGAGAGGTCCATGTGTGGGAGGGAACAGCCCAGGGCCCAAGCCCAGAAGAACAGGTGAGGGAGGCCGAGTGTCCCCTGGCTGGAGGGGCCAGGGTTAGCCCTTGGGCTGGGCAGAAGCCTCTGGGGTGTCCACCTTGGGGTGCCTGGGGGACCCGAGTGCTTCCAGTGCCCTCACTCAGAATTCCATGCGAGTCATATTGATCCAGAGGTTAAACTCCTGGGGGAGTTTCACTCAGCACCCTCAAAAGTGTGCCATGGGTCCTTTGGGATGGAGCCCTCATGGGCTGAGGGCCCCCAGGCTTGTCACAAAGGCCACCGGGCCGGCAGCCACGCTGGCAAGGAGGGGCCGCAGGGCTGCCAGGGAAATGCCAGACTCCTATGAAGGCCTAATTAGCCTGCTCCCGGCGGCGCTGGGTGATGGCTTAGTGGGGAGCAGGTGTTTCTATTTCCTGGCACAATTATCCTGGAAGCGCGGGCAGGACCGTCAAGGAACGAGTCTGCAGCTGTGTGTGCCCGTGCAGATGCGTGTGTCTGCCTCGTGTCGTCACATTCTGTAGGAGGGTGTCCGCGGCTGTGTGTCTGTCCGTGCTCCTGTCTGTGTGTCTGTGGAGCAATGCCTCTCTTTGTGTCACTCACATCGGAGCATGCGACCTGTCTGCACCCAACTTCACCGTCCTGTGTGGTGGTGCACGTGCGTGCGTGTCTACACACGGAGCTCCAATCCGGATCTCCAAACGCCGGCCGTTTGCTCATGCCGAGGGGGCTGCAGGCCTCTGGCCTGGGGTCTCACCCACACTGCTGCCGGTGCTGATGTTCCACCCTGGGGGCTGAGTCTCTGTCCCGCTCCCTTGCCCAGGCCAGCACAGGCCGTTCCCCGGGGCCCTTCGGCGTGGGGCTTCCTACGGGCCGGGCGGGGCCCAGCTGCTTCCTGGGCTGAGGCTCAGACGTGGGCCAGGGCCTGCACGCCTGGCCGGGCCACCTGGGCCACGTGTTGTCTGTGTGTGCAAGCGCCATGGGAAGAGCCTTCCTGGCCACATGCCCGTGTGGCCTTCCGAACAGCTGGGGTTCCGGACAAGCGCGCAGGAAGAGGAAATGAGTCCCCTCCACGGGGGCCAAGGAAGCCAAACGGGCCAGTCAGAACCAGAGGATGTGAGACCTTGGGGGGACTCTAGTCATCAGCAGGGAGCGTGATGAGTTGCCATGGATACACAGCGCCGCTTCTGCTAGCCCCTCCCTCATGAGCCACTTGCCTCACATCAGCTGAGCATCTCTGTGGGGTGGGGCTTTGAGCCCAGCTGACATCTACAACAGTGACCAGCCAGCACCCCGCTCCCCGCGCAGCACCGCACGCGCCCCCACCCGGCTCTTCTCACCACCGCAGACCCACTGGCCCCCGCGGGTTGTCACGTCCCGCTCACCTCTGTCCCTCCTCGGGGTCTTTGCATATGCTGTTCCCTGTTGCTGCAAAACACTCTGGATTGTCCATAACTGACTCCTCTTCCTCTTCCTTCTCTCATCTAGGTCTCCACTCAGCCATCACCCCCAAGAGGAGCCCACCCTGATTCTCTCTCCACCGCTTCCTTCTCTCCAGAAACAGCCTCTTTCAGCTCCTTCGGCTGACTCCTGTGGCTGCAGAGATGCTGACGGGCTATGCATATTGGTCAGTTGCGTCCCGGCTCGAGGAGATGCAGGGTTCCGTCTCTGCCCTCTGCCTCTACCCCCCACGTCTCCACCATCCCCCACCCCCCACCCCCAGATAGCTGTGCTATCATTTTAGTGAGGTTGGTACTGAGTGTTAGGTACCACTGTTAAGATTTCTTCATTGCTTTGTCTTCTGCACACTGATCACCAGTGTTTCTTTTTTTTTTTTTTAAAGATTTATTTATTTATGCATACAAGCACTGGGGTACAGGCCAGAGGTGTGGGGGGGGTGAGAGGATTCACCACAGAGA